>JAOWBW010001195.1:50189-400628 GCA_026119855.1 Campanula takesimana
ATAGATATCCTTTTCGTTGCTAGACATTTTCTGCAAAAATCACTCAAAGATCTCACAAGTTAGACTAAATCAGTTCAAAATAGATTGAAAAGCAAGTGTAAAAGCATCAAGTAGTTACCAGAAAATAGTGTTAACTCTGGTTGAAGAAGTAAGAGAGAATGAAAGAAGATGAACAACACAAGCAGTAGAGATATCAAGAGAGAGTGAAGAGCGAAAAGACCAATAGGATTTTAAGTGAGGCTTATATATGTTATGGATGAGAGAGAGAGAGAATAGAAAGGGTTTGCATGGGAGAAAGAGAAATAATGATGAGTTTAACTGTAGCGAATACCTCGGAGAACGTGCGCACACAATGCATTAAATGCACGAACCGGACGGTTTTAATTTAGACGGTTAAACTTAGGAGAGAGAAAGGGTAGAAACGGCAACAATAAAGTTTAAGGTTACCTTTCTGATTTATCACAAAGAGTTAGGATAAATCTTTGACACGATTTGGGTAAGGCGGAGCACACACGTGTCAGAGAGGAGGTGTGATCGATTGTACCTTTGATTTGACTAAGCTTACGTCATGTGTCAGAGAATCCTTATCCGTTTGAATTGAGATCTACCGATGAATTTTGAATTTTGACAAATCGGCAAGACATGATTCGGCAAGTTATTGATCAGCAAGATAATTATCGGCATGATAATTTTTGATCTGCTGATTTTATCGGCAGACTAACACAAGTAGCAAAGTCAGCACAATTTTAACCATAATAATCAATCATACCTAGTTCACCTCTGAGGAATTCAAATCTTTTCTGATCTAAGGGTTTTGTCAGTATGTCTGCTCTTTGGTAGTCGGTATGAACTTTGAGCAGCACCACATTTCCCTTTTCAACATGTTCCTTCAGAAAATGATACTTGATGTCTATGTGCTTGGTTTTGGCATGCATGACCGGGTTGTTTGAAACTGAGATAGCAGATTGGTTGTCACAATAGATGGGACAAACTTGAGATGGAACTTCATAGTCAACAAGCTGCTGCTTCATCCAAAGGATCTGTGAACAGCAACTGCCGGCAGCTATGTACTAAGCTTCAGTAGTAGAAGTGAAATTGATGCTTGCTTCTTACAGGACCAAGACACCAATCTATCACCAAGAAATTGGCAAGTTCCACTAGTACTTTTTCTGGTCACCCTGC
This sequence comes from Campanula takesimana, assembly GCA_026119855.1. NCBI lineage: Eukaryota > Viridiplantae > Streptophyta > Magnoliopsida > Asterales > Campanulaceae > Campanula > Campanula takesimana. The sequence continues at coordinate 51,372 of JAOWBW010001195.1, forward strand.
AAGCTGCAAAGTCTGTATCTGAATAACCTATTAGATTAAAAGATGAATCTCTAGCATACCATAATCCAAGGTTAACAGTGCCACATAGATATTTAATGATACGTTTAACAGCTTGCAGATGGGATTCCCTAGGGTCAGCTTGAAACCTGGCACAAACACAAACAGCAAACATAATATCTGGTCTACTGGCAGTAAGATAGAGGAGTGAGCCGATCATACCTCGGTAGAGTGTCATATCTACTTTCTTACCAGACTCATCCTTATCTAAGTGAATGTTAGTTCCCATAGGTGTGCTTTGAGAGTGAGCATTGTCAAAGCCAAACTTCTTGATTAATTCTTTTGCATACTTGGCTTGACTGATGAATATTCCCTAATTGGATTGCTTGACTTGAAGTCCAAGGAAATATGTTAGTTCACCCATCATGCTCATCTCGAACTTGCTCTGCATTAGCTTCTCAAATCTCTTGCAAAGTGATTCATTAGTAGAACCAAAAATAATATCATCGACATATATTTGAACAAACAATGAATGACCCTTGTGCTTGGCAACAAATAAAGTAGTATCAATTTTACCTCGAGTGAAACCTAAGCCATCACTAAGTAAGAACTTAGAAAGGGTTTCATACCATGCCCTTGGAGCTTGCTTTAGGCCGTAGAGAGCTTTCTTCAATCGGTAGACGTGATTAGGCTTCTTGGAGTCCTCGAAACCAGGTGGTTGTTCAACATACACAAGTTCTTGGAGTTCTCCGTTTAGGAAGGCACTTTTCATGTCCATTTGATATAACTTGAATTCTTTGAAGGCAACATAGGCTAAGAAAAGTCTTATAGCTTCCAATCGTGCAACAGGAGCAAATGTCTCATCGTAGTCAATTCCTTCTTCTTGTCGGTAGCCTTTAGCAACTAACCTTGCTTTGTTTCTAATAATATTCCCAACTTCATCCAATTTATTCCTGTAGACCCATTTTGTACCGATCACTTGTTGAGATGATGGTCTTGGCACTAGTTCCCACACATTGCATCTTTCAAACTGATTTAGCTCCTCCTGCATAGCTTCCACCCAGCCAGGATCAGCAAGAGCTTCATCAGTCTTCTTTGGTTCTATATTGGAAACCATAGCAGATGAGAAGAGACTCTCGGCAAATGCTCTACTAAGGTTTCTTGTCAATCTTGGTCCAAAGACATCACCAATCACATTTTCTAATAGATGATCACGAACTGGTCTAACTTCTCTCGGCACATCTTGTCTGACTGTATCTTGTTGAAGTGATTCTAGAGGAGGATCAAGATCAGCAGATGGAGAAGGAGAATTAGAGTTCTGGGTGTGAGGTGGATTAGATTGAGAGCTTGGTGGGAAGGGTCTTATAACAGAATTTGGTTGAAGGCTAGATCTGTCTTCAGGATGATCAGCAGAATTTGCATCGGCAAAAGGATTATGAAAGTTATCGGTAAGATCATGTTCTGCCGATGATGGGAAATAATGAGTATCTGCTGGTTCTTCTACTGAAATGACTGGATCAGCAGCTGGTACTTGACCTGTAGGGTTAGAATTACTGGATTCGCCTATCTCATGAGCACTAGAAGCATTAGTACTATTTGGAGCCTTGTCAGACTCTAACAAATCAAATTCATCAAAGGTTACATGAACAGATTCAACAATTTTCAAATGTTTCTTATTAAAAAACTCGAAAGGCCTTACTGTGTTTAGCGTATCCAACAAAGATTCCTTCATCAGCTTTCTCATCAAATTTACCTCTGTGCTCTTTACCGTTGTAAAGCACGTAACATTTGCAGCCGAATATTTTGAAGAATCCAATGTTGGGAGTTCTGCCTCTCCAGAGTTCATAAGGAGTCTTGTTATGGAATTTGTTGATAAGAGATCTGTTCTGAGTGAAGCAGGCGGTATTGATGGCTTCAGCCCAAAAATATTTCGGCAGCCTTGCTTCAGCAATCATGGTCTTACCAGCTTCAATGAGAGTTCTGTTCTTTCTCTCAACGACACCATTTTGTTGTTGTGTGCCGGCAGCTGAGAAGTTGTGGTCTATGCCATGATCATCACAATACTGAGCAATACCATTGTTCTTGAATTCAGTGCCGTTGTCTGATCTCATGCTGATGATATCGCTTTTTTTCTGTGTTTGTAGTAGTCTGAATAACTTGGTAGCAACGGCATAAGTGTCATCTTTGTGACTGAAAGTTTCCACCCAAGTATATCTAGAGAAATCATCTACTACAACCAAGGTATATCTACTTCCCCCAATACTTGCTGTAGTTGTGGGGCCAAATAGATCCATATGTAGCATTTGGAGGCACTTAGATGTTGACATGCAGGGCTTGCTTCAGAAGGATGATTTATGTTGTTTTCCAAGCTGGCAGGCCTTGCATTTCTTTGCTTGATCAGCAGACACTTGTGGCAGACCGGTAACCAGATTTGAACCGGCAAGCTTGGATAGATATTTGAAGTTCAAGTGACTGAGTCTCTTGTGCCATAGCCATGAGTTCTCACTGATGTTCTTAGCTACAAAACAAACATTAGCAACACCAGTAATAGCACTTAAGTCTACTGCATAAATGTTACCTTTTCTTTTGGCAATGAGAAGAGTTTCATTGGAAGCAATGTCTTTCACATAGCAACTGGAAGTATAAATACACATTGCATTCCTTTATCACAGAATTATGATACAGATAGAAGGTTGTGTTTTAGACCATCCATAAGAGAGACCTTCTGTACAGTAACTGCACCTCTCTTGATGGTACCTATACCGATGATTTTTCCTTTGGCATTATCACCGAAAACCACTGGGGGACCTGATGCTTCTGAGATATCGGTAAGTAGATCTGCAAATCCTATCATGTGTCTTGAGCAGCCACTATCTAGAATCCACAAATCCTTGCTTGCACCAGTTGAGGCCATGAAGCATTCCTGAAATAAAACGGTATGCTTATGGTCCCCCTTATTCTTGGGTCCGAGGGTTAGTTCCTCTTTGGCAACCATATCTGGCCACCACTAGAGGATGTAACCTCAGTGGGTCCAGATAGGTGCTTCAAGAGGCATTCATGAGCCTTGTGACCATAATCAGAACAATTTGAACATCTCACTTGACTGATAGGCTGTGGAGTCGGTAGAACATCATTCTGTTTAGTCAGTGCATCGGCAGAACTAGGGAATTAAGCAGGCACAAACTTAGTATGTTTAAAGGTGCTAGTATTGCCTTTCTTTTCATTCTGTTTACCTTTGGCAGTTACCTTTTTAGGTACTTGTCCATCGGCAGCAGATGTGGTTAGACCGGCAGTACTAGCTCTGCTGATGTATTCACCAAGAATACCGTTATCGGCAGACTCAGTATCAGCAACCTTAACATATCTTTGTTTTTGCTTGTCATTCCTTTTGTTCTGGTTCTTAGGATACTTCATTGCCACATCACTGTATATGAGCTTAGCATCCTTATGCACTGAGTTAACAGGACTACATTCAACTTTCTCATCCTTTTTCTCGGTCGCACAAGTTTCAGTAGAGCTACTGCTGCTGGAATCAAATCCTAACCCAGATTGGTCCTTATATGACATTTGGGTCTGTAGGATTGTTTCAACATCAACTCTAGATTTTGTGTAAGAATCAACAATCCTTGAGAGATGATTGTTTCTTTTCACAAGATCTTCGATCTAAGCTATCAATACTGCTACTTGGCTTTTGAGATCCAGGTTTTCTTTCTTTAGAAGAACAGACTCAAGCTCATGTCCTTTGAGAACCTTAAGTTCAGACACAAGCAAGTCATTCTCTACAGAAATTCTATTGAAATCAGCAGCCATCACTTTATGAACGCTACTCAGCTTCTCATGATCAATAAAAAGTTCATCCATTGTCTCTACCATTTCAGCTTTGGATATTTCAGGAAAGGGATCAGCTAAAATTTTGGTGGCAGAGGGAATAGTTTTGGGTGAGAATTCAGGTAGGGAAGAGATGGGTTTCGAAAGGCTTTTGGCAATATTTGGATGCTCGGTGAATGAGAATTTTCTGGTCATTGGTAAGGGTTTAGGTTTGATGGCAGTGAATTGAATAGAGTTACACTGACCATAGAGAGAGGTTCCCACTTGGTGAACTCTGTATCCATTTGGGTTCTCTGCTTTGACACTAATCTCTTTGAAATGTGGTTGAGGTCTTCCAGTAGCTTCTTCTTTGACTGGAGATCTTGGAGGAGATGGATCTCGGTAGACTGGAGTCGGCAATGTGGATGTATCGGCATCTTCTAAGTCTAGGGCGACAAAGCTTACATCGGCATTTTCATCTGAGTTAGTTTCACACCAAACCGGCAAGGCCTTTTCTGTGATTTCATCGGCAACAAAGCTTCGAGACTTGGGATGTCTCTTGTTGAATGACTTCCTCACATACTCATATTTTGGTTGAGGACATTTAGAAGAAAAGTGACCAGGTTTTCTGCAGTTGAAGCAAACAAGATCACCTTTGTTGTTCTTTCCGTCGGTAGCACTTGTTGATGGTTTGTTGTAACTTGCTGGTTTTTGAAAAGTTGGTGTGAATGATTTTGGTTGCTGGTAGCTTCCTTTCTTCATCCTTTTGAAGTCCTTAAACCTTTTGTAGTTCCTAGCGAAGGCGGCAAATTCGTCTTCTTCCATAGGCTGTTCTGAGGTAGTTGCAGGGGTTTTGGAGCTGCAGGGTATAGGATGGGGATCTATAGGAGGGAATTTGTTTGAAGGGAAGGATATCTGTGACTGAGCTGATAGAGACAAGTTTTTGAAATTTTTATCGAGAACGTTAAGTTTTTGCAGTTCTCTCTCATACAGAAATAGACTAGATACAAGATTCTGAATAGAAGTCTTGTTCAAGTCTCTCACTTCTCTAACAGCGGTGACCTTGGTATGATACTCATTTCCCAAAGAACTTAGAAAATGAATATTCAGGTCTTTCATAGTATAAATCTTTCCTAATGAAGCACATAAATTACTTACCTCGCAGAATCTGTCGTAGGCACTCCTTAGTGATTCACCATCTTGTTTCTTGAAGGATTCAAACTCAGCAATACAATCGTAGAGTCTGTTGTCCTTTACCTGCTCATCACCTTCAAAGTATGCAAGGATCTTGTTCCAGCATTCTTGAGCCGTGGAGCACAAGTCAATGAGTTTATATTGCTTGTCGTCCAAACCACAAGAAATAATGTGGCATGCTTTTCCATCTAAGGCAGCTGAAAGTTTTTCGTCCTCAGTCCATTCCTCTCTTGGTTTCTCGACCAAGGTTTCTTCAATCTGAACATGGGTTTCTTGTTCAGTGTCACGATCAGCATGTTGTGTCAGCGGAGTGGAGGGAATAGGTCTATAGGTGGTTGAGACTTTTAAAGGAATGATTGGACCACCTTCTATGACCTTCATCAACCGATCATCGATTGAGTTCATATACTTTATCATACGAGATTTCCAGACACCAAACTCGTTGACATTCAACAACGGTATGGTAGTGATGTTAAATGACTGCATGATTTTTCCTGCCATGGTATCGGCAATACAAGCTGCAAAGCTTGGAAATTTCTTTCAAAATTCCAAGCTCTGATACCAATTGTTAGGCCCAATTGGTAGGAAAATAGGCTAGAGGGGGGGTGAATAGCCTTTTTAAAACTTTTACAAAGAAACACTTTTAAATGCAAAGTCACTTATCAGTTTGCAAACTATTATCAGTAAGCGCAGCGGGTAAAATATGACTTAGTTTTAACTCACACAAAATTAGTGTATAAAAGATTTTCAGAGCTTAGTTTAAACACAAAGTTGTTTCTAAAAGTTCAATGCAGTTTCAAGAGATTGGTCAATGGAAATTACAATGAATCAGTACGAACATATGAAATCTGCCGGTGATAGAATTCCAACCGGCAATGATAAGTCAAGCAACAGAGACACAAGGATTTGGAGAGGTTCACAGTGTAAATACTGCTACGTCCTCTACCAAGTTTGGTCAGAACTTGGATTTGGGTTAAGAGTACTATTAGATTTTTCTAGTCTATTACAAGCACGGCTTTGCCGGTATACAAAGACTAAGTTCTAGAAATTTCTAATGGATCGTAAAACAATTCTGACCAAGTGTATTTGAGCGGCAAGTTCAAGAGAACTTATCTCACTCAGGTGGGTGTGTGAATAAATTAAACAACGTATTCCTTATATGATCTAGTTCGGGAATACTAACAATGTTGTTTGAGTTGGTGCACAAGTCTATGTCCTATTTGTTGGTGTTGGTGCCCTAGGCACGTTTGTTAAACGTTGTATAAGTTATCATTTTATTCATAATGATAAAGAGATAATAAGATTATTATTATGGCTCGTGTTTGCTTATAATAATCTCCGTCCCTAGAGCTTGTTAAGCACTAGTATAAAGGCTAAATGATCATGGGATGATCATGTTAGATTTATAAGTACTTGTTTGGAACAAGGTACTGGACATGACCCGCGGTATGAGATTTATGTCATGGTCGATGTCATATATAAATCTCATATTAGTTATGTCATTTGAGTCCTTAGACATGAAGTTATTATAGTCTTCCACTTGATGAACATTATGTTTGACATATTCAAACGCTGCCTTAACACGGTAGTTATAAAGGGTATGATTGGCATGATTGGATTCACGTAGGGAAGAATAATAAGCTAAATGGATTTGTCCCTCTTCGGAGAGATGTCAAGCTTGGGCCCCTCGAAGGAATGATGTTGGTGAAATGTTTGGTCAAACTCAAATGGATTGATTGGATCAATGTCATTTGGATTATCAACATATTCGGAATCGAGAAAGTATTGAACAATACAAGCTGACTTGTTAACCATGACTTGTGTTCAATGACATCGTGGACAAAGGGATTATGACATGTTCTAAAAGGAATGCGAACTTGTATCTAGTTATACTATTTGGGTAGGTATGACGGTTTGCTAGAACCTAATCATATCTTATGGTTTCATGTTTGAACCCATTGCCAACTTAGTATAATCCTAGAGGGTCACACACAATAGAACGAATCCTAAATAAGGACTATATTGGAAATTTGGAAAAATTGGATTTTTCTGGGCCTTTGGGCGACCGCCCAAATGGGCTGGGCGACCGCACAAGAACTTGGGCGGCCGCACACCTCAGTTTGGGCGGCCGCACAGTGCTGTCGGGGGCAGATTCCTAATTTGACTCGGAATCGAATTTTGGACGGGTTTTAACACAAGTTTCCTATTTGGAATATGTCTTACTTGTGTATAAACATCAGAATTCGGCCATAACTCAGACCTAATGTTTGTGCAAGCCTCCAAAGAGTTTGAGAGGGTTTTATTTTGTTCTAAGAAATCCTAGATTGAAGAACAAAATTATACACAAATAAAATTCCATATAGTTCATATTTAATTATGAAAACGTGTTTCATAATTTGGTCTAGCAACCAAGATCAAGTGTTCTTGATATTCGTTCGCGTGTGGATACCGCTAGAGGGTGAAATTCATCATCTTCAAAGTTCGTGATTCTTGTTTTGTCCATGATCAAGATTTCAAGCCTCCATCGAATTCAAGGTTGCAAAATCAAAGGCATCAAGGGTTAGTATTCTAGTATTCATTATGCATGTATTTGACTTAATCATATGAATGGATCTATGGGCTTTGGGTTTCATTAAATTTTAAATGTCTATCTTCCGCTGCGCATGTGACTACGAAACCCAACAGTGGTATCAGAGCCCCGTTCATGTTGATTATTTCAATACTAGATCATGTTGTGTGTATATAAATTGTTTATGTGCCAAGCATGATATGAATATTGGATTATATGATGTTTATGTGTTATGTGATTTTATGTGGTTTATTGTTTTACAACTTTAAACGCACGATTCAATCGCAATAAATATTATGATGGATTCTGAATTGTTTGATTATTAATTCTGATTGGATCGTGGTTTTAATAATCGGGGAAAGACAATTTTGAGACAAATTTTCGAACTTCAAAATTCCTTCTGATGCGTTTGGGCGACCGCACAAATCTCCCTGGGCGGCCGCACATGTTTGGGCGACCGCACAGGAGAGTTTGGGCGGCCGCACAGTTCACTGATTCTGTTCTGATTTTGGTTAAAAAATTGGAATTTGGAATTTTCGAGAGGTCCAACCGAACCAGTAACAAAACCAGACCAGACTTGCTGATCTGGAATGGGCTTTGGGTAGTTGGTTTGAGTGTGGATCTTGGGGTTTGATTTTTCTATTTGTTTTAGTCTTGTGATTCCAAGATTGGTTCAAGGTTTGGATGGCTAATCTACGTTCATCGAGATTGTGTTTCCCAAACTTGATCGCAATCAAAGTTTCAAAGATAAAACGAAGTTAGAATTATGAAGAGTTCATAATTGCTAAAATTGAGAAACAAAGTTCTTGATTCAATGATTGGCGATCCATGTGGAATTGTGAATGCAATTGGCCTACATTCATCGAGACCATCTATTGCTTAGTTTCGGCCACATGGACTACTTTCTTGGTTTCTTGAATTAGTGCGGAATTGTGGTTGCCTTATGGCTTAGTTCGGCCGCACTTCTTGTTGTCTTGATTTGGAGATAATAACCAAAATTGAAATAGTCTCATCCTCATAATTATAGAGAAACTAATGACACATAAATGTTGTGCTTAAATTAATGGAGATTAGTTTAGTGACTAAACTTGATGCATAACATGTTTATCTTGTGTGATCATAAATATGTTATATGCTATATGTGATGAACCTTCAAAGAAAGTTTTAAGTCTTTTTGCCACACCATGATTAAAACACTTGTTAGTGCATGGGTGATTTTAATGTGGGTTCGCCCTAGCGAGGTGCATTAACTTTATCTATGTATGAGCAAGATGGATGATGTGGGCACGCCCTAGCGAGGCACATCAACCATGCGTTTAAAATGGTTAGACTTAATTGGGCGTCAAAACAGTTTTGGGCCTTAGGCAAAGATGAGATTAAACATGCTTTTAAAATTGGATCCCTAAGAATCATATGAGATATGATTGACAAGAAATTGTCTACCTAATTAATTTGGTTTTGAGCGGTCCGCCTCCGTGGACTCAAAGTTAAATTAAAGTTGGATCTTAGCCCGATTTCAAAAGAATCTCATAAAAGGATCTAAGAGTCATATGAGATATGATTGACAGGGTTGTCTACCTAATTAATTTGATTTTGTGTAATCCGCCATAGCGGACTTAAAATTAAATTAAAGTTGGATCTTAACCCATTCAAATTATATTATGCATTGGATGTATATGAAGGTTATATAATTTAGTGGGAGTATTTTTGGAAAATACATTATTTATCTCTTTAATGAGATTGGTACTTGTAAAATTTTGGAAATTTTGCATGAGTTGTAGATAATGACAACTAACTTCGTTGCGATCAATCCTTTAGAAGGATGAGCTTCAAAGAGAATGGTACAAACTTCATGGATTGGATCCTGAGCCTAAAAATGGTTCTAAGGCAAGAAGATGGGTTGTACATTCTTGATGGGCCTATTTCTAAAAGAACCAAATGCCGGAATAGACAATCACGAGAATCATGAGTATGATTTTAAGAGTGTGAGTTGTCTTATGCTCACGATTATGTGCTCTTAAACTCCAACAAAGTTTGGAACTTGTGGAAGCCTATTAGATAGGCGTGGAGTTGAGTTACATGTTTCAAAGAGCAATCTAAGCAAGAGAGGTATAAAACCATTATTGCATTCACTTCTTGCAAAAGGAGTAAAGGGCAATAAGTGGAACCTCACAAGCTTAAGATAATGACTACGTAGAGTATCTTGAGAAACTTGGGAGTCCAATTGGATTGGAGCTAGCCATGGATCTTATTCTTGATTCATTGCCTAAGAGTTATAATCACTTTGTGATGGACTATAACATGCTTAGAATGAATAAGAATTTCTTCGAGTTGCATTAACATGCTGAAAAACTGCGAAGATGAAGATATTGGAGAATGGTTCTCCAGAGCTCATGGTTCATAAGGAAAAGGGCCAAGTGCCAAAAGAAAGGTAAGACAAGAGTTGTCAAACCTAAAAGAAATAATTATGGTTAAAAAAAATAACTCTAATTGATGCAATTTGGTAAAAATGGCAATTGGATTGACCATTTAGAATTGTAGTCAAAATTCTGGATGATCAATAAAAGGAATGGTAGTGGGACTACCACTTGGGAATTTTATGTTATAAATTATTCTTTCTAGATTTAATTATTGGGTATTGGATACCAGAATAATTAGTAAAATGAAATACTACTTATAGTAAAGTTTTATCTACAAACGGTAATGATGCAATGGTTGCAACATTGTTTGTAGAACACTTGTAAAGTGACTTTACTGATGAAGTAGAAAACATTATTTTGTTAAAAGATAATGAAGGATATTAATTTCTTGTTTGGAATAAGAAAAGTGCTTTATTTATTATGATTTACTTCATTGTGTTATCATATAAATAAATCTTATATCCTAAATCTTGAAGAACAAAGTAATAAAGGCTATAACATAAATAATTAAAATTCTTTATGCATTATTGTTTTGATCAAATAAATAAAAGATGCATATCTAAAATTTCATGGGACGGAGTTTTAAGTCATATGATTTGGAATCACATGATTTATGCAAATCTTATTTACTTGGACCAAGACATCCTTTACTATGAATGGTAAAAGGCTAATACCTTAATTGACCTAATACATTTTGATGTGTATGGTGCATTAAAAAGCAATGCTAAAAGAAATTTTTTATTATTATACTTGGTAAAACTATTCAAAGATTCTGATTGGATCATGATGACGAATAATTGAACCAAGAATTTGACAGTCATCATTAAAGTTGTGAAATTGTTTCACAAATTAACTTCACTAAGAACATCATTTTAAATGATGTGTCTGCATGGAAGTACAATAACCTTATTGGATATGGTTCATTAGATGATAAAGTCAAATTGATCTTCCATTATTAATTTTGGGGTTATGTACTACAAACCGCTGTAACTACACTAATTTGAATTCCATCAAAAGAGGTTAATTGGTGAAAGAAAACTCGGTTTGTCTTTCATAAAGATTTAAGATGGTGAGACCTTTTTGAAAGGAGTTGTCTGGGACACACTCACATTTAAATCTAATAAATATACTTTCATGGGATATCCTAAAGAAACTTGAGGATAATAATTTTTTACTCATAAGAAACAAATGGTTTGTTGATTATGATGATACTTTTCTAGATAAATGGTTTATCTCTAAAAGAATCAGTGGGAGTAAAATGTATCTCGAATGGTTCGAGACCTAGAAAATATATATTTTAACCTAAGATGGAAGTTGAACAAGTTTTCACAAGGAGTCGTGAAAAGTCCGTTCAAAAGATATACAAGAACTTGCGTATGTGATAGGACACAATCTATTGCAAGAAATATTGGATATTTCGAAATAGAAAGTGTTGAAGTAAAGTTCATTTGGAATGAAGTATTTACCATCTATCAAAGATGCAATGTCAACTCCACATATTTAGATTAATGACTTGGAGTCATGAAATCTAAAAGGCAACCCATGTGTAATAATCAAGTTTGGAACTTGATCATTCTAACCTAAGGTGTAAAAACCAAAGGAGAGGAATGAGTTTTCTTGGAGAAAATTTTACATGGATAGCAAAGAAATTTACTAGAATTCTCGTAGTCACATGTTCATATTTGGAATATGAAAATCGACAAAATGATGTCAAAACAAGTGTTCCTCAACGGGAACTCACTTAAGGATGTATTGGATACAACCTAAAGGTTTTGACAGTCAAAGAAAATTCTGATAAATTATGAAAGTTGCAGAAATCCATTGGATGGATTAAAGCAAACTTGTGGGAGTTGGAATCTCCGTTTTGATAAATCAAAAGAGTTTGACTTGATCAATAACGAAGATGAACCTTGTATATACAAGAAGATTAGTGGGAGCATAGTGATATTCCTTAAATTAAATATGTGGATGACATATTGCTCATTGGAAACGAAATTCCTACACGTTAGTCTGCAAAGACTTTGTTAAGAAAGTGTTTCGCAATAAAGAATATGGATGAAACTGCATATGTCCTTGGCATTAAGATCTATAGAGATAGATCGAAGAAGCTAATTGATTAAGCCAAAGTACATACATTGACAAAGTCATTAGAAGATTCCGCAAGGAAAATTCTGAGAGAGGACGGTTGTTAATGTTACATGGAGTTTTCTATGCAAAGACTCAAATGTCCTGAGACAAATGATGAGCATGAGAAGAATGAATGGGATGCCATTTTTCTTCGGCAATTTGATCCATCATACCATGATAAGTACTAAGCCGGATATATCTAAATGCTTGGAGCATGATGAGTAGATATTAATCCGACAACCGGTGAGAATCACTGGATGGCTGTGAAACAATTCTTAAAGTACTTTAGAAGGACTAAAGAATTGTTATGATCTATGGAGGGATGGAAGATGATCTCGATGTATATGGATACACGGATGCATGCTTCCAAACCGACAAAAATGGTAGAAATCGCAATCGAGTTTTATAAATAATAGTGAAGCAAGCTTCTAGGAGTTGGAATCTCCGTTTTGATGAATCGGTCAAAGAGTTTGGTTTCATCAAAAACGAAGATGAGCCTTGTGTATACAAGAAGATTAGTGGGAGCATAGTGCTTTTCCTTGTTTTATACGTGGATGACATATTGCTCATTGGAAACGACATTCCTACACTTCAGTCTGTGAAGACTTGGTTAGGAAAGTGCTTCGCAATGAAAGATATGGGTGAAGCCGCATATATTCTTGGTATTAAGATCTATAGAGATAGATCAAGGAGGCTACTTGGTTTAAGCCAAAGTACATACATTGACAAGGTCATTAGAAGATTTCGTATGGAAAATTCTAAGAGAGGAACCTTGCCCGTGTTACATGGAGTTTCTCTAAGCAAGACTCAATGTCCTAAGACAAAAGATGAGCGTGAGAAAATGAATGATGTTCCATATGCTTCGGCAATTGGGTCCATCATGTATGCCATGATTTGTACTAGGCCGGATGTGTCTTATGCTTTGAGCATGACAAGTAGATACCAATCCGACCCTGGCAAAAATCACTGTATAGCTGTAAAAGTGATTCTTAAGTACTTGAGAAGGACTAAAGACTCGTTTTTGGTCTATGGAGGAATGGAAGATGATCTCGTTGTAAATGCTTACACGGATGCAAGCTTCCAAACCGACAAAGATGATAGCCGATCGCAATCGTGTTTTGTGTTTATGTTAAATGGTGGAGCTGTAAGCTGGAAGAGTTCCAAGCAAAGTACAACCGCTGATTCTACAACAGAAGCTGAGTATATTGCTGCATCGGATGCTGCAAAAGAAGCTGTTTGGATTAAGAAGTTCATAACTGAACTTGAAGTGGTTCCTAGTATTGCTAATCCAATAAACCTTTATTGCGATAATAATGGTGCTATTGCTCAAGCAAAGGAACCAAGAGCACATCAGAAATCCAAACACATACTTAGGCGTTTTCATATCATTCGAGAGATCGTTGATAGGGGAGACGTAAATATATGCAGAGTACCTACTGATGACAATGTTGCGGACCCGCTAACAAAGGGACTTCCACAAGCTAAACATGATGGTCATGTTAGGTCCATGGGTATTAGATACATGGGAGATTGGGCCTAGGGCAAGTGGGAGATTGTTGGTAGTGGTGCCCTAGGCACGTTTAATAAACGTTGTAATTGTTATCATTTATTTCATATCAATAAAGAGATGTTTTGATTATTATTGTTGTTCATGTTTACTTATAATAATCTCCGTCCCTAGTACTTGTTGAGCACTAGTATAAAGGCTAAATGATCATGGGATGATCATGTTAGATTTATGGGTACTTGTTTGGAACAAGGTACTGGACATGACCCGCTTTATGAGATTTATGTCATGGTCTATGTCATACATATATCTCATATTAGTTATGTCATTTGAATCCTTAGACATGAAGTTATTATAGTCTTCCACTTGATGAACATTATGTTTGACATATTCAAACGCTACCTTAACACGGTAGTCATAAAGGGTATGATTGGTATAATCGGATTCCCGTTGGAAAGAATAATAAGCTAAATGGATTTGTCCCTCCACGGAGAGATGTCAAGTTTGGGCCCCTCGAAGGAATGATGTTGATGAAATGTTCGGCCGGACTCAAATGGATTGATTGGATCAATAGCATTTGAATTATCAACATATTCGGAATCGAGAAAGTATTGAACAAAACAAGTTGACTGTTTGACCATGACTTGTGTTCAATGACATCGTGGACAAAGGGATTATGACATATTCTAAGAGGAATGCGAACTTGTATCTAGTTATACTATTTGGGTAGGTATGACGGTTTGCTAGAACCTAATCATATCTTATGGTTTCATGTTTGAACCCATTGCCAACTTAGTATAATCCTAGAGGGTCACACACAATAGAACGAATCTTTAAAAGGACTACATTGTAATTTTAGAAATTCTGGACTTTCTGGGAAGTGGGCGACCGCACATAATGGACTGGGCGGCGCACACTTAGCTCAGTTTTGTACCAGTTTTGTTTCAGATAGTTGTGCGACCGCACAGTGTATTCTGGGCGGCCGCACAGTACTGTCGACTGGCACTTTCCTAATTCGATTTGGAATGTCTTTTGACACAAGTTTCCTATTTGGAATAGGTCTTGCTTGTGTATAAAAGAAGGATTTCGGCCAGAACTACAGTGATAGCCTTTTGTGAGTCTCAAAGAGTTTGAGAGAGAGTTTATTTTGTTCTAAGACATCTTTTGTTGAAGAACAAAATAATACACAAAAGAAAAATTCCATATAGTCATATCAATTGTGAAAGCGTGTTTCATAGTTGTTGGTCTAGCAACCAAGATCAAAGAAGCTCCTTTGATATTCGTTCGAAGTGTGGATACCGCTAGAGGGTGAAAATCATCATCTTCAAAGTTCGTGTTCAAGCTTTGTGATCGTGATCAAGTCTTCAAGTTTCTCCACCAAAGATCAAGAGAAAATTCA
This sequence comes from Campanula takesimana, assembly GCA_026119855.1. Taxonomy (NCBI): domain Eukaryota; kingdom Viridiplantae; phylum Streptophyta; class Magnoliopsida; order Asterales; family Campanulaceae; genus Campanula; species Campanula takesimana. The sequence continues at coordinate 66,392 of JAOWBW010001195.1, forward strand.
TAGCCATCAAGGGTTAGTTTTATCCTATATTCATGTTATTGTATTTGATTTAATCAAATGAACGGATCTATGGGCTTTGGGTTTCAAAATTTTAAATGCTAAATTCCCCTGCGCATGTTTGATCGAAACCTAACAGTGGTATCAGAGCCCCGTTCATGTTGATTATATCAATACCTAGATCATGTTATGTGTATATAAATTGTTTATGTGCCTTGCATGATATGAATATTGGAATATATGATGTTTATGTGTTATGTGATTTTATGTGGTTTATTGTTTTGCAACTTTAATCGCACGATTCAATCGCAATAAATAAATTATGATGGATTCAGAATTGTTGATTATTAATTTTTGATTGGATCAAAGTTTTAATAATCGGGGAAAAACAATTTTGAGACAAAAATTTCAAACTTGAAAATTCTGCACATTCTGATGGCACTGGGCGACCGCACAAAACGCCTTGGGCGGCCGCACAGTTTTTTGGGCGACCGCACAAGGGTTTTTGGGCGGCCGCACAAGAGGATCAGAAGGTCTAATTTTGGTCAAAAACCAGAATCTGGAATTTTTCGAAAAAAATCAACAAAGCCAGTAACGGAACTAGTCCAGACCTGCTGATCTGGAATGGGTTTTGGGTAGTTGGTTTGTGTATGGATTTTGGGGTTTGATTTTCCTATTTGTTTTAGTCTTGTGATTCCTAGATTGGTTCAAGTTTTGGATGGCTAATCTGCGTTCATCGAGATTGTGTTTCCCAAAATTGATCGCAATCAAAGTTTCAAAGATAAAACGAAGTTAGAATTATGAAGAGTTCATAATTGCTAAAATTGAGAAACGAAGTTCTTGATTCAAAGTTTGGAGATCCATGTGGAATTGTGAATGCAATTGGCCTACGTTCATCGAGACCATCTATTGCTTAGTTTCGGCCACATGGACTACTTTCTTGGTCTCTTGAATTAGTGCGGGATTGTGGTTGCCTAATGGCTTAGTTCGACCGCACTTCTTGTTGTCTTGATTTGGAGATAATAACCAAAGTTGAAATAGTCTCATCCTCATGATTATAGAGAAACTAATGACACATAAATACTATGCTTAAATTAATGGAGATTAATTTAGTGGCTAAACTTGATGTGTAACATGTTTATATTATGTGCTCATAAATGTGTTATATGCTATATGTGATGAACCTTCAAAGAAAGTTTTAAGTCTTTTATTGCCATGCCATGATTAAAACACTTGTTAGTACATGAGTGATTTTAATGTAGATTCGCCCTAGCGAGGTGCATTAAATTTATTTATTTATGAGCAAGATAGATAATGTGGGCACGCCCTAGCGAGACACATTAACTATGCATTTAAAATGGTTAGACTTAATTGGGCGTCAAAACAGTTTTGGGCCTAGGCAAAGATGAGGTTTAACATGCTTTTTGAAATTGGATTTCTTAAAGAATCTCATAAAAGGAACTAAGAGTCATATGAGATATGATTGACAAGAGTTGTCTACCTAATTAATTTGATTTTGTGTAATCCGCCTTAGCGGACTTGAAATTAAATTAAAGTTGGATCTTAACCCATTTAAATTATATTATACATTGGATGTATATGAAGGTTATATAATTTAGTGGGAGTATTTTGTTTGAAAAATACATTATTTATCTCTTTAATGAAGATCGGTACTTATTAAATTTTGGAAATTTTGCATATTTGTAGATAATGACTAATAACACTCAATCAATGTCGTTGCGATCGATCCTTGAGAAGGATAAGCTCGAAGAGAATGGTACAAACTTTATGGATTGGATCCGTAGCATAAGAATCGTTCTTAGGCAAGAAGATAAGTTGTACATTCTCGATGGGCCTCTCCCTGCTGAACCACCGCCTACTGCCCCTAGGGTAGAAAGAGACAATTACAAGAAACATCGTAATGATTCTAGAGATGTAAGTTGTCTCATGCTTGCTGCTATGTGCTCAAAACTCCAACAAAGTTTGGAACATTTGGAAGCCTATGAGATAGGCGTGGAGTTGAGAACCATGTTTCAAGAACAAGCTAGGCAAGAGAGGTACAAGACCATTGTTGCATTCACTACTAGTAAAATGAATGAAGGGCAACAAGTGAGTCCTCACTTTCTTAAAATGAAAGGTTATGTAGAGCACCTTGAGAAACTTGGCTATCCAATCCCATTGGAGTTAGCCACGGATCTCATTCTTAATTTATTGCCTAAAAGTTATAATCAGTTTGTAATGAATTATAACATGCATGGAATGGATAAGAATCTCTCTGAGTTGCATGGGATGCTCAAAACTGCAGAGATGAAAATTGTGGAGAAAGGTTCTCCCGTGCTTTTGGTTCATGATGGGAAGAAGGCTAATGCCAAAGGAAAGGGTAAGGCAAAAGTTGTCAAACCCAAGATAAGCAAGGCAAAGGTTGCCAAGGCTTCTGAGGCAAAACCTGATTCACAAAAGGATGCAATCTGTTTCCATTGTCAAGAAATTGGTCATTGGAAACGTAATTGCAAGGCTTTCTTGGAAGAGCAAAAGAAGAAGAAGAGCAGCAAGGCTGCGTCGACTTCAGGTATCTATATGATAGATATTCTCCTTTCTACCACTGATTCTTGGGTATTTGATACCGGATGTGGTTCTCACATTTGTCTAAATGTGCAGGGACTAAAGAATAGGAGACTGCTTAAAGAAGGTGAAGTAGATATACGCGTGGGGAATGGAGCAAGAGTTGCTGCATTAGCCGTAGGGACTTATGAAGTCACTTTACCTTCCGGATTAATTCTTGTTTTGAACAATTGTTATTATGTTCCGGATTTAAGCAGAAATATTATTTCAATTTCTTGTTTGGATAATGAAGGTTTTAAGTTTCTTATTGAGAATAAGAAATTTTCTATTTATTTAAATGATGTGCTTTATGGTATTGCTAATTCATTTAATGGCCTTTATATCTTGGATGTCAAGAATGAAAATAATGTCTATCATGTAAATAAGAAATCTAAACCTAATGATGTAAATCATACTTATTTGTGGCATTGCCGTCTTGGTCATATTAATGAGAAGCGTATCTCAAAACTCCATGGGGACGGACTTTTAGGTTCATGTGACCTCGAGTCATATGATACTTGTGAGTCGTGTCTTCTTGGAAAAATGACTAAGACACCTTTTACCAAGTTGGGTGAAAGGGCAAGCGACTTATTGGGGTTGATACATTCCGATGTATGTGGACCATTAAGTAGCAATGCTAGGGGAGGATTTCAATACTTCATAACCTTCACTGATGATTATAGTAGATTTGGGTATGTTTACCTAATGAAACATAAAAGTGAAGCATTTGAGATATTTAGAATATTTCAAAATGAAGTAGAAAAACAACTTGGAAAAAGTATAAAGGCACTTCGATCAGATCGAGGTGGTGAATACTTAAGTCAAGAATTTAATGATCATCTAAAGAATTGTGGAATAGTTTCACAATTGACTCCGCCCAGAACACCACAATGGAATGGTGTGTCTGAGAGGAGAAATCGGACTTTGTTAGACATGGTTCGATCAATGATGAGTCAAGTTGATCTTCCAATATCCTTTTGGGGTTACGCCCTAGAAACCGCTGCTTTCACACTAAATCAAGTTCCAACTAAATCGGTTCCAAAGACTCCATATGAGATGTGGAGTGGAAAGAAACCTAGTTTATCTTTCATGAGGATTTGGGGTTGCGAAGTTTATATCAAGAGACTTATCTCTGACAAACTAGCACACAAATCTGATAAATGTATTTTTGTGGGATATCCTAAGAAAACTAAAGGATATTACTTTTACAACCGAGAGGACAACAAAGTGTTTATTGCCCGAACTGGTGTCTTTCTAGAGAAAGAGTTTCTCTCCAAAGAAATCAGTGGGAGTAAAATAAATCTTGAAGAAATTCGAGACCCAGAAAATAACATTGAACCAATAGTGGAACAAGAACAAGAACCACAAAGAGTTGTGGAACCTGTTCAAAATACACAAGCATCTCGCAGATCTAGTAGGTTACGATCCGAGCCCGAGAGATATGGATTTCTCGTAACGGATAGTAATGAGGTAGAAATCATTGAGAATGATGAACCGTCAACCTACCAAGAGGCGATGTCTTCTCCTGATTCGGACAAATGGCTTGGAGCCATGGAATCCGAATTGCAATCCATGCAAGACAATCAAGTTTGGAATTTGATTGATGCGCCCGAAGGTGTAAAAACCATAGGATGCAAATGGGTCTTCAAGAAAAAGACTGACATGGATGGGAAGGTGCATACTTACAAAGCTAGGCTTGTAGCGAAGGGTTATAGGCAAGTTCATGGTATTGACTATGATGAGACCTTTTCACCCGTAGCAATGATCAAGTCTATAAAAATTTTGCTTGCCATTGCCGCATATCATGACTATGAAATATGGCAGATGGACGTCAAAACCGCTTTCCTAAATGGAAAACTACAAGAGGATGTGTATATGACACAACCAGAAGGTTTTGAACAAAATTCTAAGGTATGCAAATTGCAGAGATCCATCTATGGATTGAAGCAAGCTTCTAGGAGTTGGAATCTCCGTTTTGATGAATCGGTCAAAGAGTTTGGTTTCATCAAAAACGAAGATGAGCCTTGTGTATACAAGAAGATTAGTGGGAGCATAGTGCTTTTCCTTGTTTTATACGTGGATGACATATTGCTCATTGGAAACGACATTCCTACACTTCAGTCTGTGAAGACTTGGTTAGGAAAGTGCTTCGCAATGAAAGATATGGGTGAAGCCGCATATATTCTTGGCATTAAGATCTATAGAGATAGATCAAGGAGGCTACTTGGTTTAAGTCAAAGTACATACATTGACAAGGTCATTAGAAGATTCCGTATGGAAAATTCTAAGAGAGGAACCTTGCCCGTGTTACATGGAGTTTCTCTAAGCAAGACCCAATGTCCTAAGACAAAAGATGAGCGTGAGAAAATGAATGATGTTCCATATGCTTCGGCAATTGGGTCCATCATGTATGCCATGATTTGTACTAGGCCGGATGTGTCTTATGCTTTGAGCATGACAAGTAGATACCAATCCGACCCTGGCGAAAATCACTGTATAGCTGTAAAAGCGATTCTTAAGTACTTGAGAAGGACTAAAGACTCGTTTTTGGTCTATGGAGGAATGGAAGATGATCTCGTTGTAAATGCTTACACGGATGCAAGCTTCCAAACCGACAAAGATGATAGCCGATCGCAATCGGGTTTTGTGTTTATGTTAAATGGTGGAGCTGTAAGCTGGAAGAGTTCCAAGCAAAGTACAACCGCTGATTCTACAACAGAAGCTGAGTATATTGCTACATCGGATGCTGCAAAAGAAGCTGTTTGGATTAAGAAGTTCATAACTGAACTTGAAGTGGTTCCTAGTATTGCTAATCCAATAGACCTTTATTGCGATAATAATGGTGCTATTGCTCAAGCAAAGGAACCAAGAGCACATCAGAAATCCAAACACATACTTAGGCGTTTTCATATCATTCGAGAGATCGTTGATAGGGGAGACGTAAATATATGCAGAGTACCTACTGATGACAATGTTGCGGACCCGCTAACAAAGGGACTTCCACAAGCTAAACATGATGGTCATGTTAGGTCCATGGGTATTAGATACATGGGAGATTGGGCCTAGGGCAAGTGGGAGATTGTTGGTAGTGGTGCCCTAGGCACGTTTAATAAACGTTGTAATTGTTATCATTTATTTCATATCAATAAAGAGATGTTTTGATTATTATTGTTGTTCATGTTTACTTATAATAATCTCCGTCCCTAGTACTTGTTGAGCACTAGTATAAAGGCTAAATGATCATGGGATGATCATGTTAGATTTATGGGTACTTGTTTGGAACAAGGTACTGGACATGACCCGCTTTATGAGATTTATGTCATGGTCTATGTCATACATATATCTCATATTAGTTATGTCATTTGAATCCTTAGACATGAAGTTATTATAGTCTTCCACTTAATGAACATTATGTTTGACATATTCAAACGCTACCTTAACACGGTAGTCATAAAGGGTATGATTGGCATAATCGGATTCCCGTTGGGAAGAATAATAAGCTAAATGGATTTGTCCCTCCACGGAGAGATGTCAAGCTTGGGCCCCTAGAAAGGAATGATGTTGATGAAATGTTCGGCCGGACTCAAATGGATTGATTGGATCAATAGCATTTGAATTATCAACATATTCGGAATCGAGAAAGTATTGAACAAAACAAGTTGACTGTTTGACCATGACTTGTGTTCAATGACATCGTGGACAAAGGGATTATGACATATTCTAAGAGGAATGCGAACTTGTATCTAGTTATACTATTTGGGTAGGTATGACGGTTTGCTAGAACCTAATCATATCTTATGGTTTCATGTTTGAACCCATTGCCAACTTAGTATAATCCTAGAGGGTCACACACAATAGAACGAATCTTTAAAAGGACTACATTGTAATTTTGGAAATTCTGGACTTTCTGGGAAGTGGGCGACCGCACATAATGGCCTGGGCGGCCGCACACTTAGCTCAGTTTTGTACCAGTTTTTTTTCAGATAGTTGTGCGACCGCACAGTGTATTCTGGGCGGCCGCACAGTACTGTCGACTGGCACTTTCCTAATTCGATTTGGAATGTCTTTTGACACAAGTTTCCTATTTGGAATAGGTATTGCTTGTGTATAAAAGAAGGATTTCGGCCAGAACTACAGTGATAGCCTTTTGTGAGTCTCAAAGAGTTTGAGAGAGAGTTTATTTTGTTCTAAGACATCTTTTGTTGAAGAACAAAATAATACACAAAAGAAAAATTCCATATAGTCATATCAATTGTGAAAGCGTGTTTCATAGTTGTTGGTCTAGCAACCAAGATCAAAGAAGCTCCTTTGATATTCGTTCGAAGTGTGGATACCGCTAGAGGGTGAAAATCATCATCTTCAAAGTTCGTGTTCAAGCTTTGTGATCGTGATTAAGTCTTCAAGTTTCTCCACCAAAGATCAAGAGAAAATTCATAGCCATCAAAGGTTAGTTTTATCCTATATTCATGTTATTGTATTTGATTTAATCATATGAACGGATCTATGAGCTTTGGGTTTCAAAATTTTAAATGCTAAATTCCGCTGCGCATGTTTGATCGAAACCCAACAGTTAGGTCCATGGGTATTGGATACCTAGGGAATTGGGCCTAGGGCAAGTGGGAGATTGTTGGTGTTGGTGCCCTAGGCACGTTTGTTAAACGTTGTATAAGTTATCATTTTATTCATAATGATAAAGAGATAATAAGATTATTATTATGGCTCGTGTTTGCTTATAATAATCTCCGTCCCTAGAGCTTGTTAAGCACTAGTATAAAGGCTAAATGATCATGGGATGATCATGTTAGATTTATAGGTACTTGTTTGGAACAAGGTACTGGACATGACCCGCGGTATGAGATTTATGTCATGGTCGATCTCATATATAAATCTCATATTAGTTATGTCATTTGAGTCCTTAGACATGAAGTTATTATAGTCTTCCACTTGATGAACATTATGTTTGACATATTCAAACGCTGCCTTAACACGGGTATGATTGGCATGATTGGATTCACGTAGGGAAGAATAATAAGCTAAATGGATTTGTCCCTCTTCGGAGAGATGTCAAGCTTGGGCCCCTCGAAGGAATGATGTTGGTGAAATGTTTGGCCAAACTCAAATGGATTGATTGGATCAATGTCATTTGGATTATCAACATATTCGGAATCGAGAAAGTATTGAACAATACAAGTTGACTTGTTAACCATGACTTGTGTTCAATGACATCGTGGACAAAGGGATTATGACATGTTCTAAAAGGAATGCGAACTTGTATCTAGTTATACTATTTGGGTAGGTATGACGGTTTGCTAGAACCTAATCATATCTTATGGTTTCATGTTTGAACCCATTGCCAACTTAGTATAATCCTAGAGGGTCACACACAATAGAACGAATCCTAAATAAGGACTATATTGGAAATTTGGAAAAATTGGATTTTTCTGGGCCTTTGGGCGACCGCCCAAATGGGCTGGGCGACCGCACAAGAACTTGGGCGGCCGCACACCTCAGTTTGGGCGGCCGCACAGTGCTGTCGGGGGCAGATTCCTAATTTGACTCGGAATCGAATTTTGGACGGGTTTTAACACAAGTTTCCTATTTGGAATAGGTCTTACTTGTGTATAAACATCAGAATTCGGCCATAACTCAGACCTAATGTTTGTGCAAGCCTCCAAAGAGTTTGAGAGGGCTTTATTTTGTTCTAAGAAATCCTAGATTGAAGAACAAAATTATACACAAATAAAATTCCATATAGTTCATATTTAATTATGAAAACGTGTTTCATAATTTGGTCTAGCAACCAAGATCAAGTGTTCTTGATATTCGTTCGCGTGTGGATACCGCTAGAGGGTGAAATTCATCATCTTCAAAGTTCGTGATTCTTGCTTTGTCCATGATCAAGATTTCAAGCCTCCATCGAATTCAAGGTTGCAAAATCAAAGGCATCAAGGGTTAGTATTCTAGTATTCATTATGCATGTATTTGACTTAATCATATGAATGGATCTATGGGCTTTGGGTTTCATTAAATTTTAAATGCCTATCTTCCGCTGCGCATGTGACTACGAAACCCAACACTATTAAATGATCTAATGATTATATGGACACAGAATGTTTGAGTCTTTAATGAATACTCAAAAACATTCAACTCTCTTCAATGCTCTATTTTCACCAACCTTCTTCAATGCTCCAAGTCCACTATTTATAAGAGGAGTAAATGTTTTTAGTCTTGTAGAAGAAGGCTTGCAATTTGAATATCCAGCTGGGTAGTTGAGGAGCATTAAATGCGGTATCTTTAGCATTAATGGCGAAGATATGTGGTACACGCATGCTCACAAAATCCTGATGGGTAAAGACCCCTTTGTCTCAACCGGTTACCTGCAAAAAGCAAGTAGAGACAGAGTATAGCTAAAAGTAGCTATGTGTCGGACGGCGCAGCAATCATTACAGAGCATGTAAACTACTTTTTGATAAAACAGTAAGAAAGGACAGGGACAATCAGCAAGGTTGACTTTAAGATGAAACGATGTAACCTGACTGACAGTACAGACTGTCTTTCTTTATCGGCAAGTTGAGAATGAAGTTGATCGGCAAATTCTTTAGTAAGTTGATCGGCAACTTGTTTACTGGTCTGCTGATTTGCTTCCTCTTGCTGGTTTGCCTTGTTTGAAGAGTTGGAATACACCTGTGCTGGTCACCAAGAATCCTAAGAGTACCTTATAAAGGTTCTAATAAAATTGGGGGATCCTAAGTGATAACTATGATTGGGATTAAGCAATTCTATGTCCTAAACATATATTTGATCAACATAAAGGCAAAGGCAAAGAGGTTAAGACAAAAGTTGTCAAACCCAAGATTGGCAAGGCAATTGTTGCCAATGTTGATGTGGCTAAACCTACTTCCCAAAAGGATGCAATCTGTTTCCACTGCAATGAGATTGGTCATTGGAAAAGAAATTGCAAGGTTTACAAGGAAGAGTTAAAGAAGAAGAAGAGCAGTGGGACTGCGTCTACTTCAGGTATCTATGTTATAGATATTCTACTTTCTACTTCTAGTTCCTGGGTATTAGATACCGGATGTGGATCTCACATTTGTTTGAATGTACAGGCACTAAGGAATAGGAGGCCACTCAAAGATGGCGAAGTGGACCTACGCGTGGGGAATGGAGCAAGAGTTGCTGCATTAGCCGTAGGAACATATGTTGTCATTTTACCTAGCGGATTAATTCTTGTTTTGAACAATTGTTATTACGTTCCGGATTTGATTAGAAATATTATTTCAGTTTCTTGTTTGGATGATGAAGGTTATAGTTTTATTATTAAAAATAAGAAGTTTTCTATTTATTTAAATGATATGCTTTATTGTACTGCATGTTCATTTAATGGCCTTTATGTTCTTGATGTTGAGAATGGAAATAATGAGAATATTTATAATGTAAATAAGAAATCCAAACCTAATGATGTAAATCATACTTATTTATGGCATTGCCGTCTGGGTCATATTAATGAGAAGCGTATCTCAAAACTCCATGGGGACGGACTTTTGGATTCACGTGATTTTAAATCATATGAAACTTGTGAGTCTTGTTTACTTGGAAAAATGACAAAGACACCTTTTACTAAGAGTAGTGAAAAGGCTAGTGACTTATTGGGACTCATACATACTAATGTGTGTGGACCAATGAGCAGCAGTGCTAGGGGTGGATATCAATACTTCATAACTTTTACTAATGATTTTAGTAGATATGGCTATGTCTACTTAATGAAACATAAAAGTGAATCTTTTGAGATATTTAGAATATTTCAAAATGAAGTACAAAATCAACTTGGCAAAACTATTAAAGCACTTCGATCTGATCGTGGTGGAGAATATTTAAGCCAAGAATTTGACAATCATCTTAAAAATTGTGGAATTGTTTCACAATTAACTCCACCTGGAACACCAGAATGGAATGGTGTGTCTGATCGGAAAATAGGACTTTATTAGATATGGTCCGCTCCATGATGAGTCAAGTTGATCTTCCTTTAACCTTTTGGGGACATGCACTAGAAACTGCTGCTCTTACACTAAATAGAGTTCCAACTAAATCTGTTCCAAAGACTCCATATGAGATATGGACTGGAAGAAAACCTAGTTTATCTTTCATGAAGATTTGGGGTTGTGATACTTATGTTAAGAGAATGATCTCTGACAAACTTGCACCAAAATCTGACAAGTGTTATTTTGTGGGTTACCCTAAGGAAACTAAGGGTTATTACTTTTACAACCGCACGGACAACAAAGTGTTTGTTGCCCGAGATGGTACTTTTCTAGAGAAAGAGTTTCTCTCCAAAGGAATTAGTGGGAGTAAAATTAATCTCGAAGAAGTTCGAGAACCTGAAAATAATGTGGAACAAAATGTTGGATCTGAACAAGTTTCACAAGGAGTTGTGGAACCTATTCAGAATACTCAAGTTCCTCGCAGAACTGGTAGGGTGCGATCCGAACCTGAGAGATATGGATTTCTCATGACGGATAGCAATGAAGTGGAAATCATAGTTGATGACGAACCTACTTCCTACCAAGAAGCGACGTCCGCTCCTGATTCAGATAAATGGCTTGGAGCCATGGAATCTGAAATTAAGTCCATGTACGACAATCAAATTTGGAACTTGATTGATGCGCCCGAAGGTGTAAAAACCATAGGATGCAAGTGGGTTTTCAAAAGAAAAACTGACATGGATGGTAAGGTGCATACTTATAAAGCTAGACTTGTAGCAAAAGGCTATAGGCAGATTCATGGAATCGACTATGAGATATGGCAAATAGATGTCAAAACAGTGTCCTAAGACAACTGATGAGCATGAGAGAATGATAGGGATTCCATACGCTTCTGCTATTGGATCCATTATCTATGCCATGATATGTACTAGACCCGATGTCTCGTATGCTTTGAGCATGACGAGCAGATACCAATCAGATCCTGGTGAGAGTCACTGGATTGCAGTCAAGACGATTCTTAAGTACTTGCGAAGGACTAAAGATTCGTTCTTGGTGTATGGAGGAATGGAAGATGATCTTGTTGTAAGTGGTTACACAGATGCAAGCTTCCAAACTGACAAGGATGATTCTAGATCGCAATCAAGATTTGTATTTGTGCTCAATGGAGGTGCTGTTAGCTGGAAGAGTTCTAAGCAAAGTACCGTAGCAGATTCTACAACTGAAGCTGAGTATATTGCTGCATCCGATGCTGCTAAAGAGGCTGTTTGGATTAAAAAGTTCATTGGTGAACTAGAGGTGGTTCCTAGCATTGCTAATCCAATTGACCTTTATTGTGATAATAATGGTGCTATTGCTCAAGCAAAGGAATCTAGATCGCATCAGAAATCCAAACACATACTTGATGAACAAATTATAACCCTTGCAAGCGCACAAGATCACCGTAGTAGTATATGCAATAGCAGGGTGTCGAATCCACAGAGACTTGTAGAAGATAGCAATTTAACTAATAGTAAAATAAAAGTTTGGTTTTTTAGTGATTTAATCTAATTAACTAGAAAGCAAATAAACTAATTAAACAAAGATAGATAAAAGGATATGAATATGGAGGAAAAATGATGCGGGAGCCAAATGGTTGGCACTTGATAATCTTAATAATTTCATTCAACTTCAAGAGGTTATATCTATCAATATACTGGGCCAAACGTTACAAATAATATACCATTGGAAAGGTCTCTGAGTGTAGATTCCAGAACTTCTTTCGGATCACTATTTGGAATTTTCTACAGAAAGTTATGATAGTTTGACTGAGTGACTGTCCAAAAGTCAGCTACATCCGAATTTTGACTATCTTCTAGACTTTCATGAATCTTGGGATAAATAATACATCTTATTTAAATGTAATTAATTGTTAGGCTTATCCTTAGTGTATTTTTAGTATTCCTATGTTTGGAGGGTTGTTCCAAATAAATTATAAATACCCTATCATAGTTATTGTAAGAGAGAGTTGATTATTGAGTTTATAAAATAAAAGTTGTGCTTTGTGTCTTCTTGTCTTGTTCTTATCTATTCGGTGGATTCCGTTTAGTGGTGAACAAACACAACCCTGTATCTCTTTGGTGGATTCCTTAGAGTGGTGAGTTGTTTATGCCCTGTATCTTCAAGGTGGATTCCTTGAAGTGGTGAACATCCTATTCTTTTTCTATCCATTTTCTTTATTCTTCTTTCCGCTACGTTTTCCCCGTATCAAGTGGTATCTAGAGCCCAGTTATAAACAACCTTCTTAGAGTTGTTTAGTCCGTGGGTATTTTTGTCTCAGTTTAAAAATCATTTTATCCTATTCTTCTTCTTCACCTCCTATTTTCTTATCAAAAAAAAAAAAAAAAATCTCAAATCGTCATGGACATTTCTTGGCCTTTTACTAGTACCATCACTCAAGAACAATTTCTTGATTGGTCCCTACCTCCAATTTTTGATGAATATCCTCAAGACCAAAAAGAATTTTCTTTCCATGAATTCGAAAATTGTTCCATACCATGTTTTGACAAATGTATGGATGATTGTCAAATTTGTGGATCTTCTTCATCTTCTTTATTTGAGAAAAATTCAAATTTTTTAAATATACTTTTATGGAGTCATTCAAGGGATAGTTTTCAAAATCTTAAACTTGACTTTTGCTACAACGATCCTTTCAATATCGATCATTCAAGCATGCCATTCTCCTTGTTTCTCGAAAAAATCATCATTGATAACTTTCTTGCAACTTGTTGGACCGACTGGATGGATATCGTTAGGAGGGCAATCAAAGTTAAAGTTCGACAAGTTCTTAATAACAAATTGTCTACAAGTATCTTTAATACCTTACTCAAAATTCGTGGACGAATTTTCTTCAAGAAGGGGAGTATGATGCGGGAGCCAAATGGTTGGCACTTGATAATCTTAATAATTTCAGTCAACTTCAAAAGGTTATATCTATCAAGATACTGGGCCAAATGTTACAAATAATATACCATTGGAAAGGTACCTGAGTGTAGATTCCAGAACTTCTTTCGGATCACTATTTGGAATTTTCTACAGAAAGTTATGACAGTTTGACTGAGTGACTGTCCAAAAGTCAGCTACATCCGAATTTTGACTATCTTCTAGACTTTCATGAATCTTGGGATAAATAATACATCTTATTTAAATATAATTAATTGTTAGGCTTATCCTTAGTGTATTTTTAGTATTCCTATGTTTGGAGGGTTGTTCCAAATAAATTATAAATACCCTATCATAGTTATTGTAAGAGAGAGTTGATTATTGAGTTTATAAAATAAAAGTTGTGCTTTGTGCCATCTTTTCTTGTTCTTTATCTATTCGGTGGATTCCGTTTAGTGGTGAACAAACACAACCCTGTATCTCTTTGGTGGATTCCTTAGAGTGGTGAGTTGTTTATGCCCTGTATCTTCAAGGTGGATTCCTTAAAGTGGTGAGCATCCTATTCTTTTTCTATCCATTTTCTTTATTCTTCTTTCCGCTACGTTTTCCCCGTATCAAGTGGTATCTAGAGCCCAGTTATAACTAAAACTCAAGGATTTCACTAAGAATAAGCCTAGAAAAATACCCAATAAATGAGTATAAAACTCATCCATCAAATACCCCAAAACTTAAACTTTGCTAGTCCTCGAGCAAACAACAAAATCAAACTAAAACATAAACATAAATAAAAACTATCTACTCTAGCTAAATAACCATTTATACAAAATTGGTACGGTACTACCAACCAAACATTTCGGTATACCGATTGTCACATACCAATTATAATTGGTACGGTTGGTACACAAGTTGGTTGGTACAAATTTGAAAATGTTGCCAGCCCTAGTATATTGAGGTTCACCAGACACGCCCCTTAGAGCTTTCTTTGATTCGGATTGGGACGGATCTATGGATGATTGCCGCTCTATGTCAGGAGCATGTGTTTTCATCGGGCCTAACTTGGTTGCATAAACTGCTCAGATAGACAACCGTTTCTTGCTCTAGTAGCAAAGCAGAATAATGCACACTTGCTACCACAGCTCCCGAACTTTGTTAAGTACTCACATGGTAAAATCTATACTGTACTTTGACTAGTCAGAGCTTTGCATATGCATAGTCTAATTTGTTTGTTGAGATGTACACAGCAGGTTCTTTGTGTCATTGTATCTTAGTGTGATGTATTATATGAATGCGGAGATCCAAGGCAAGTTGGGTGGTCTTCTTTTTTCTCTTTCTCCTTTCTGTTGCTACTCCATTTTTCCTGCCTTTTGATTAGGTCTTTTATGCATCTGTAGCTCAGAGGATTAGAGCACGTGGCTACGAACCACGGGGTCGGGGGTTCGAATCCCTCCTTGCCCAGAACCTTCCCAAAAGCCCCTGCTCGGGGGTCGATCGGGATAGCGGACCCAAAGCTATGGAACTTGGGTGTGGGTCTTTTGTCGAAATGGACTGGCCTTTTTTTTTATTGAATATTGAATCAAATGTGATACGATGGGATAGAATGCAATAGAAATGGCTTACTTACTCTTGTCTCTCAAACCTATGGTCGGGATTGATTTGAGCCCATGACAGACCCACCTCAAGTCAAATTAATGAACCCCAACAAGTTCTCGTACATAGGCTGCAACTGAGCATTGGCTCCTCTGCTGCAGCAGTCAACCTGATTCATTCCCATCTTTTCGTTTCCGTTTGATCTTTGAATTTACAAATATCACCCTTTTTCTGACTCGCCTGTTCTTTTATTGCTTTAGGCCCCTCCCTCCACATCTCTCTTGTTCTTTCATTTCTACTATAAAGTATAAACTTGAAGTTATAAATTACTGCTCTCACGGTTTGTGAAATTGTAGGAGAGACACTTTATTCCTTTGTCATTGGAAGCCTTCGTGATTTGTTGCCTAAATAATGGGTGTATCTGCAGGCTCTGAAAATAAGGGGACGAGGTTCTGAAATTTCACTACAGTTTCCTTATCTAACAAATTAAGAGGTATTTATGAGATAATTTCCCCCTTGGGATGAGATTTAAGCGTAAGAAAATTGCAGACTTTGTAAACTTCTTCAATATGAGCGGAACCTTTAGAGGCCTTTCCCACTTGGAGGGGATTTATATAAGATACCTATGAGGAGATGATGTCGATACTAGTCTTTAGTACCAAATTTCATGTATGTTTTTGTTGAATAGTCAACTAGTTTTTCACCTGTGTAATATATTGTCAAAATTTTAGTTTACCATTATAGTAGGAGATTAATTACTGATTATGTGTTCACTATTGGTAGTTCAGTGGTTAGTTGGAAAGCTGCTTTGCAACTAACAGTGACTTTGTCGATTACAAAAGCAGAGTACATGGCATTATGAGACGCACCCTTGGAGGGAATCTGGTTAAAGGGATTGGTCAACGATCTTGATCCACATTATGATCATGTTATTATATTGTGATGGTCTCATTGCAATACGTTTAGCCAAGGATCAAGATCATCACAAGAGGACTAAGCAAATTGATTTGACGTAGAATTTTCTGAGTGAGCAGGGTATAAGGTAAAGAATGTGGGGGCTACTAATAACCCCACATACATGTTCACGTAGTCCGTTATGAAAAGTAAGTTTCAACATTTTTTGGGCTTACAAAAATAAGTTATGTGCAATTTGAGTCAGCGGGAGAAGTCTGTTGTCTTGTCTTGGTAAGGAAGATACAAGTCAAGGTGGATATCTTTTGATTCTGTTCGTCTGGTATAGAGGATTCAAGTCAAGGTGGATATTTGTTTGTGAATGCCTTGAATTTGTAGTCAGCTGCGTAAAAGTCGGGTCCATGACTATGCAGCCACATAGTGCGATCGCATAGGTTCCAAAGTGTTGTGGTTTTTAAGCGTTCTAGACATCCAGAGAAATGAGAGCCTATCCGACCGCATGATCGTTTGCGTCATGCGGCCGCATCGACATTAGAGTGGCTATGCTGCCTCATAGGCCAGGCATATTTTAGGCAATATGGCAGAGAAGAACAAATGACGGGAGGAGCCCATGGAAGCCTCTTCGCGGCACGGGAGATGCACGACAAATGCGTTGAGGAGGGACCCGTTCATGTCGACGGAGAAACATAAATGGCGATAGAAGGAAGGCATCAATTGCTTGATCTCTATGAAAGACGGCCAAGAAGCTCTCGCAGCATGGATTGTGCGGGACAAACGCGTTGGTGTTAGGGCACGGGGATTAAAGAAAAAGTGTTAGTGTATTAGGTGTTGTAAGTATGAAAAGTAAAGTAGGAGAGAGAAAGTGGGGTAGAGAATAATGAGTGGAAAGTTGTTAGTGTGAATGTGAGTCTCATTAAACAAAACACTTCCATTTTTGGGTTGTCCTAATTCGAATGGGACACCCAAAATGAAAATTTGTCCTAATTCGAGTGGGGCGGAGGGAGTATACTCCCCGTCCTAGACGAAGTGAGATTTTTAGTCAAACCTGATTACACTTTGACTAATAATTTAAATAAAAAATAATTATCATATTTAATATCTGAAAATTGTTATTGAAAATATTATGAATCATGATAAAATAACAATTTTTAAATTTTCATTATGATCATTATTTATTCTTCAAATTAATTGTCAAAGTGCAATCAAGTTGACCAAAAGTCTCACTTTGTCGGGACGGAGGGAGTATATATTTTGATTTTCCTTTTATAAAAAAAAAAACTAAATACAATAATAAGTGAAAGAAAGTTATACTCGCTCTGTGACGTTTTGCCATTTTGGACATCCCATTCGACTTAAGACGGCTCAAAATGGAAAGGTTATATTATTTTTATATTCAGTGGTACCCACTTGTCATACTCACAACAACAATCCCCTTAATATTCCTCCCACTCATTCTCTCTCCTATTTTATTTTTCATACTCACAACACCTCCTTCACTCATTATCTTTCCTCTTAAAATAATAGTTTTCCGTAATCTCTGTGTCGGGACCAAAAATCTTAAGTCGGGTGGGACGGAGGGAGTAGGTATAAAGTACATTGAAAAAGGTGGTGTTCAAAAAAAAAAAAAATTGTCCAACCAATAGGTGGTTGACAAGTGTCCCACCAAACAAGGAAGATTGGATCTTGGATTAGATTCGGCAATCTTGGCTTTTTCTTTTTTTCCAACTTTTTTGTCCTATCCCACCAGTCTGGTTGCTGATAAATGAGGTGTTATTGAGCTGAACCAATAGAGGTCTTTCTCAATTGAATAAGATTTTTGTGGACTCAATTACAAAAAACTTGTTCAATTATTATTGAGCTGAACAAACGGAAGTCTTTCTCACTTGATCTTTGAATCTGAAAATCTCTCCCTATTTCTTTCACCCCCTAAAATAGCTACAATACTAATCTTTGCATAGGAATACCGAGCCGTGGTGCCCACGACTATGCCACGGCTAGAGTACTGCTTGCAGTAATGATCTTCTGGTTTTTAACTTTTTGAATTCGTACAAAATTTATTTTTCTTGTTTTTGTTGAAGCAAGTACCTAGCATAACATTCTATATATGAAGATCCTGGGCTACTCCTCTCATAGCAACTAATCGTACCGAAAATGTCTCTCAGTGCTGATGCAAGTTTTTTTTCCTTATAGATTCCGAAACAGAGAAGAGGAGGGAAGTGCTTGGAAGAAAAATGATTGCATGGTGTGGAGGTAATCCTCTAGCGGTGCTTGTGCTTCGGGGAGTTTTAGTTACAAAATACAGCTTACGCGAGTGGGAAAGGTTTTATGAAAGTAGAACATGGGGTGGAGAGGTGTATCAACAATTCAATAACGAAGTGGTTGAAGAGTTGTTATTTAGTTACAAGGAGTTACCGTACCCGCTAAGACCATGCTTTCTTTACTTGGCCTCATTTGCTGAGGATGAGAAGATTGATGCGGAGACTTTGTACATGTTATGGGATGGTGAAGGCATGATATTGTCAAAGGACAGAGAAGCAGGAGAAACAAATATGGACGTAGCAGAGAGGTATTTGGGTGAATTAGTTGGAAGATGCATGATTGAAGCAGAATTACATGATGAGGTCCATCCTAATGTTAGGAGGCGGTACAAGTTTTGTTGGCTTCATGATCTTATGAGAGAATTATGTTTGTCATTAGTTAAAAAAGAAAATTTTCTCGAGTTCCATGACTATCGTGGCCGTAAGGATGTAGTCGTGGTACTTGAGTCCTCTTTTCCAGAGAATGATACTAAGATACCTCCTAGGCAAGTCTTCCGTTTTTCGAATCATGAAAGTGATTTCATTGCTAATGATGATAAACATAAAGCAACTCGGCATGTGAGGTCACTTATGTTTACGACTGGACGTGCAAGAAAATTATCCAAGTTGAAGAAGTTGAATTTGCTGAGAGTGCTAAGCTTTAATGATACGTCAATTGGGAAGGAAGAGATTACCAATGAGCTCATCCACCTTAGATACTTGAGCCTTACAAGGTGTACTATACGATGCTTTTCATCATCCATTTACAACTTTATATGCTTGCAAACTCTAGATATGCGAGTATCTTTGGATATCGATCGCTATCAAATTGCTATACCGAATCTTGCTCTAAGGAAATTGAAAAGATTGAAGCATCTGTTTCTTCCTGGAAGAATTGAATATACGGTGACCCCCAACTTTTCCAGATTGAGACTGGATGGGCTGAAAAGGTTGGAGACGCTAGTAAACCTTTGTTCATCAAGGTGTGAGATGGAAGATGTCATTCTACTTACAAATCTCAGAAGATTAGAATTGACGGTCTATATCACAAGTGAGGATGATGGTGAGAAGATGAAGGAATTCTTGAGTAAAGTGAATTTGGATCGGTCGTGGCACTCATCACTTGCAATTCAACTGGACAATCCAGAGGTTGAGATGTACTCGGATGTTTTAAGAGGACAATTGCCTGAATGCTGTCAAGTGATTTTGCATGACTTGGTGATAAGATGGGTGACAGGTAAGTTATTACCTGAATTTTCCAACTTTAGTCGCCTCAGGAAATTAATCTTGTCAGAATTTGAGGTAGAAGAAGACCCTATGCCCACACTGGAGAAACTCTCAAACCTAGAGGAGCTCGATTTAATGATTGGGAAATTGAAGGGAAATGAAATGACTTGTTCTACAACTGGTTTTCCCAAACTTTGGTATTTGAATTTCAGAAGCATTGAATACTGGGAGAAGTGGTGTGTAGAAGAAGGAGCTATGCCCAGTCTCTGCTATTTAGGGATTTATGGATGCACAAAGTTAGAGATGCTTCCTGATGAACTCAAATTCATTACTACTTTTGAGTTATTAAATATTGAGGACATGCCCGAAGAATTCGAGAGGAGGTTGATTTGCGACGAAACTGGAGAAGGGTTAGTCTTCTACAAGATTCCAGATCAAGTCAGTTGGGCTGAAGGGAATTTATATAGGATACAACGAAGAGAATAGGAGATGAAGTCAATACCAAGTCTTTAGCACCAATTCTCATGGTATGTTTTTGCTTAAGAGTCGACTAAAAAAGAAAAAGAAAAAAGAGAATAACATATTGTGTGAAGTAATATTTACTTTAACTCAGCATGTTTGTTAGTGATGGAAATACTCATCTCCTATCTTGTATTTTGAATTATTATCTTTGATTAACTATTGTCCAATATGGTAAAAGAGAAGTATTTTCTTATCATCTTTTATTGTGGAATTGTTTATTTGCTTGTCTTATAATTCTAGTTAATATATAATTATAGTAATTTGAGTTAAGTAAATAATACTATAGTATAATTGGATTAATTCATGTCGTCAAATGGGAATTTTCTATTTGCATTTTCGTCTTCAAAACTCATCTGTTTTATCCATTTTCAATTTTTTAGGGAAATAGCTATTAATGTTGCTTTTTTGGTCTGGGAAACTTCTTTTATAGGCTCTATTTATGCCATACAATCACAAAACACTACCCCCGCTAGAGCGCTATCTCAGACAATGAAATTGATGCTTGAAAGTTGAAACACTGAACCATACTTGGGATTTAACCGCTGTTTTTTTTTTTTTTTTTTTTTTTTTTTGATTCAGATATTGATAACACGCTTGAATATGTATTTAGCACAATGGACAGCAACAAATTACATGTTTGACATTGCAAGGATCCCCCATGGCTTTCACCTTTGAGGTTTGTGATTCTTTCGTGATTTATATGGTTGATTATATGGAAAACGTTCTGACATGTTTCACTCAATGGCAGATTTCTGGAGACGAAAATGCATCTTCAAAAATGTTCAACCCTGTGTTTTTATTGTTCATGTTGATAAACATAAAGCAATGAAATCACTTTCCTTATTTGTGGGCTCGGTTATACGATCCTAAATCATGTTCATGACCTCGAGTTAAACCCAAGAATTGAGCTGTAAATGAACAAAGATGGAGTCAGCTTCATTTGCACCAAGATCCTAACTTTATAATTTTGATTTGAGAGAGTTCTTAATCCAAGGAGATGAGCTTCATCCCGAGGCAACTTCATAGTGTGTTGATAAGTTGATATCTATGGATGACTATTTGAATGGTTACTTGATCGTGAGGAAAGCAGATATGGGGAGAAGAAGGAAGTTCTTGATCTTGGATTACAGGAGATTATAACATATTTTCGGCTCTTCTTGTTATCTTCAGTGTTGTTTATGTTCATATTTTGTTCAAGAATCTCAGAGTACACGATCCATTGTTCTTTGATTTTTGGGTTCTTCGAATATTGACAGTCGAAGAATATAGTACGGGAGGAGGGAGAAAGGTGTGTATCACCCTAGTTTATTTTTCCACTTTTTTTTGCACTTAAAAGATGTATACATCACCCTGTAAGGTGGCGTTTGTTTTTTTTAAATGTTAAGTCCTGAAATCTGATTTCACATCTGAATTTGAAAAACAAACACCACCTAACTATCCTCATTCATATTGTTTCCAGGTTGAAAATATGATCCTATTGTAACTGGTTCTTAACAAAAGAAAAAGAATAATAACATTGTTACTAGATCAATCATTTATTTGTGCATTAATACAAAAAAAAAAAAAAAATTGGGATTGTTATTTCAATATATTCTCCAACTTTATCTATTATATTGTCTGTGTGTGTAAAATTCCTTCTTATGAAATGGAAAGACTGAATTGTGGCACTATGCTATTTGGTTGTGTTTTGAATAGCATATTAGGCTTGATTTATTGGCAATTGTGTATTGTAAAAATGAATGATTTTTGCAAATAAAATGTGTGTGATTGTTCGTCGTTTGTTATTTGTGAATTTTCTTCGTATGAAAAGATTCAAAGAATGAATTAGGGGTACTTTGTTACGATGTGTTTTGGATGCAATATCACCATTTCACGGTTTATGTCTTCTAAACCTGGTTTTGTGGAACTCGTCACACTATCTTCGGTGTTTGCCATTGTGGCCCTGATCTTGATTACCTTCTTTTTTTCAACCCTAATCGCATTTAGATGAAACCCCTAATTTGAATTTTTGATCGCCTTATTAATGCGAGATACTCATGTACCATCCATAAATGGAGTAACGACTCCACTGATTTGACACCAACAATCACATTTCTCATGCCACGCACTAATCACGTGTCCAACCTGTCTAAAAAAAATACTTAAATGGCTATCAGGTGACAGAACACGTGCAATTTCGTGATAAATTTCTAACGACCTACCATCTGTAAATGGAATAAGTGGCTTCATTGAATTTGACACCGATTACCTTTACATGCCACACACTAGTCATGCGTGCAAACTATCTAAAAAGATTTAAATGAAGAATTGTTGAATTGTTCTATCTTGAATGAAGATAAGGTTCCATATCTTTGTTTCTCTTGTGATACTTCAATGGATATATACTTGTGAATGAAAATGGGTAGCATAAACATGAAATTTATGTTACTTTTCTAGTTGATTAGCCTGACTGCAGTGTAAATGAAGGCACAATTGAGAAGGAGGTTATATTCATTTTTATTTTGGCTTTGGGACAATTCTATTGAGAGAGAGAAAGAATACCATGTATTGGAGTTTGATTTTTGAAATGATTAAAGATTGTTGGTTTTATGGCTCTTTTATTTGGTTTTTTAGTCTCTATTGTTTAAAATATTGAGTTCGAGAGTTATCTTTCAAAAAAGGGCAAATTGCAATTTAGTTACCCGAGTTTTTCATCATGTTTCAATTGGTTATCCAATTTGTTTTAGTTACAATTTGGTTACTGAATGTGTCTTTGTTGCAATCAGGTGTAAATTTGGATGAAGCGTTAAAAAACTAACGAAAATCGATGAAAAGCGTAACATGCTTATTCCGAAATTGCAATGATCACCCCTACAATTTAAATTTTCCCACTATACACCCTCGCTCTTAACGAATGTTAAAATACTACTCCCTCTATCCCTAAATAAATGTCCAGATTTTAATTTAAGTGGCTTTTGAAAATCTTTATATTTCTTATAATTTAGTGGCAAAAATTCATAAATAATCATGTAATCCCCTTTTCAAACATTTAGTTTTGTAAGTATAAAGAGACTAGTGAAAAAAAATTAGGGTCATTTATTTTCGAAAAAGACATTAATTTTGGGATAAAAATTATTAAAAATGGGCATTCATTTAGGGATAGAGAGAATAACATAATTTGGCATTAAAATGTCGATAACTGATGATAAAACACCACATTAATCTTTTTGCCTACTATTTTATGTTAAAAAAATGTAGATAACTAATGATAAAAGACCACATAAAATTTTCTAAGAAAAAAAAATACTACATTAAAATTAACAATAAAATCAAATAGAATAAATATATTTTTTACATACCAAAATAAACTAGTTAGCACCAAATAAAGAATAAAGGAAACAAAAAAGAAAAGAAAGAAAAAAAAAATTAAAAACAAACTATGAACCCAGTACCCACCTTCGTCCCTTCCCCTAATATATCTCACCATTTTCATTCATCACCTTTTCTCCCACCGCCCTTTTTCCGTAGCTGTTCGGATCTCACTCTCACCCGTCACCACCATTGAACCGAATCGTCCTTTCAACATTTCCCCTTTACTACATTAATGTTATTTGTTGTGAAGAATTTCAATGGAACCCGAAATGATACTTTTCTATTTCTGATTGGCTTTTTTAGAGATTCCAGATCTGGGTTTTTTTTATCTTTGGTTTTGGGAGACTTGAATGTTAATGGTATTGCATTACGATTTATTCCAGATATGGGTTTTTTATCTTTGATTGAGAGACTTTAAGTGGCGGCGTCATAGCGGTGAAGTAGCCACCAAAATGGTACTGGGCTCAAGAAAGAATTGAGTAAACTGCATTATTTTTGCAGTTCGTACTATTGAGTTTTTTCATATTTACATCTGTACTACCGAAATAATAAAAGTAACTTGCGTACTGTTGATAAATTAGCAAAACTAACCAAAATCGTTAATGGGTGTCAATGGACGTTAAAAAATTTAACGGATATGACTATTAATATTTTCAATTTGCCCCCCTTAACTACAAAACTTTTTTTTAACAATTAACTTTAGCAAAACTAACCAAAAATTACTCTAATTAAGTTTGATCAAATCAAGCCCAACCCCGATAATAACTCCCCCACTTAATCAACCTTGACCAAATCTAACTCCTAACCTCCCCCCTTAACATAAACCCTAGTTGGTTCAGGCTTCACCCCCCAAAACACACACACACACAACACACACTGCAATTTGCAGCCATGGACTCCACCCCAGCTACCCCTATTCAACCCCAACTCATTTCTTCAATCAAACCCTCTTCAATCAAGCAAGCTCCCAATTAAGCGCAAAGACTCTTCTTTTTCTTTGAGTCCTAACCCTAATTCCCCAATTCTAATCACCCCCAAATTGGAACCCATCGCCCCTGATTACCTTGTTGATGACGAAGACGACGACGATGCCTGCACCAATAACCTCCCCGTCGGAGGAGAGGGCGATAGTCGTCCCCTGCCGTTCAAATTCCAACGGATTTGGACTGAGCCTGATGAGATCCGGTTTCTCCAGGGGCTCCTTGAATGTTCTAATCAATCTTTCTCGTTTCCGAGAGATTTGGGTATTTTCTATTCTCGATTTTCCAACACCATGTCGCAGCCGTACACAAAATCGCAGCTTTCTAAGAAGATTCGCCGGTTGAGGAAGAAATTTAGGGTAATCTCGACTAGATTGGCGAAAGGGCTTGATAAGGCTCTGTTATCGCCTCATGATCGGGCCTTGTATGATCTTTCGAAGCAATTGTGGCATCCTGGATTATGCAAATTCATCGCCACTTTTCAATTCCGCCGGTGGCGGTGGCAGTGGTATTAAACCGGCCAAGTCCACTAAAATCATTGACGATCAGAATAAGGATCACAAAACTGGGTCTGATGAATTTGGGAATGGGTTAGATGGGGATGTGAAACCTTTTTTTTTACAGGAAAAGTTACAAAAAAAGAAGCTAATTTATTTATACTTTACAAATAACCAAGCCAAGTTTTTTTTGAAACCAAAAGAAGCATATTATTAACGATTAAAACAAACGTTTAGAAGTCGACTGTCCACATAAATCGGAAGTTCGACTCAAACGATGGGGCTCGCAATTACAAACGCTGCCCTAGATATTACATTTGCCAACATATTGGCATTTTGACATGTCATTTGCAAAGAAAAATGAATATGCTTACTAAGCCCGTCCTTGCAACAGATAATCTTAACAAAATCTGACTTCGAAAAATTTCACCATTCGAAACGCTGGACTTCATGAACATCTTGATGAAGTATTGCGTCTCTAGCCCTTTTTTGCTTCGCTCCGTCAGATTCAGACTTTTCTATAATTCTAAAAACAACAAAAACAATACACAAAGCCCTCAACAATGGAGGGAAATCACAGGCCCTCACCAACGGAGGGAAATCAAAGGCTCTCACATATAGATATGGAGAGAAAAACAACACAAATACAACAACGACAAACATTATTAAAAACTAGATTTAAAAATGAAAATTTAAAACCTGATTTCACATTTATTAATTGCAAAACAACAATTAATAAATGTGAAATCGGGTTAGACAAATCAATACCGAACGAACAAGAGGAAATCGGAAAAAGAGAACACCAAATCCACTACAAAATTGAAGACAGAAACTGTTTCTGAAAATTAATAACCAAGCCAAGTTAATAAGTAATTGGTTAATTTTATTTACATAAAGTAATGTTGTTTTGTTTTTGTTTTTTGTTTTTTTTTTCTTTTTTAAGTTGGATGTACTTCAAAGTTTTGGAAAAAAAAAAGTAATTGGTTAAATTTATTTTTTAAATTAATTTGTAACTGTTTAATTACAAAGAAAAAAATTGCAAGTTTAATTGAAAATGGAGGTTCCTAACGATAATGGCGCAAGTGACTAAAACAAAAAATGTCAAATTTTAGGATGAAAACGGAAACAAATGCATAGATTAGGGGTTGAACCAGTTATTTAGCTTGTTAAGTTTCTAACACCTATTAACGTCCATTAAATTTTTTAACGATTTTGGTTAGTTGTGCTAATTAATCAATAGTACGCATGTTCCGTTTGTTGTTTAGATAGTACGGAGGTTAAAGTGATATTCTTGACATAGTACGGATGTCAGAAATGTAGTTTACTCAGAAAGAATTAGTTTAAACTGAACAAATTATTGGAGGGGTAAATAAGTAATTTGCACGTATAAATGACCGCACGTGATTATTACCAAATGAGAATGTCCAAAATAGTCATTATGTGATATGCACATGCCAAATTGTGGTTAGTTTTTTAACAATTGTGAAGAGTTATGGGGTGCAGTGGGATAATTTTAATTGTAGGGATGATCATTGCAATTTTAAAAGAAGTTTGTTACGTTTTCCATCCATTTTCGTTAATTTTTTAACGCTCCGTCCAAAAAAACACATTCAGTAACCAAATTGTAACAAACGCAAATTGGATAACTAATTGAAATATGATGACAAACTCAGGTAACTAAATTACAATTTGCCCTTCAAAAAAAGTCAAAATTTAATTTTAGAGGTAATCGTCCGAATTCTCCCATTATTTTTTACCTAGGGGCTTTAGATGGCTTTTGGTAAAGGGAGATACTCATAAAAAGGATTAATGTTAGTCAAAGGGCCTCAATGGTGAAAATGGTAGCTCTCTAGTAAAACCTCACAAATAGAACGAACAGTGTGCTCACAAAAGCCACTCAAAACACAAACAGCGGCTCCGGCGACGGAAAACCGTCCCCGCACATCTGTCGACCGGCGTATGGATCCCCAATTCTTCTACCCGTCGTCCGATTACATGTTCTGACTTTTAGGGTTCGTATACGACCCCAAATATGCATAAGTTAATGTGAGTTTATTTACACTTTTGGTTGTTTTCACAATTCAATTCGAAGCCGTGTGATTGGAATTTGGGGAGCAATTCTGTAGTTTACAAATTTTATCTTTATCTACAAATCCCATATATACAAGACCAGGAATTGTGTTAGAAAGGCTTCCTTTCATATCATTTCGTTTCAATTCCATATATCTGCCTTCATTTTTTAACATTCGACTTTCAAATTATTGTTGTGTTTGCACAGAAAGAAGCTCCCTTTGCGGTCGATTGCGCCCGCTTTTTTCCAATCAAATGTAGCTGCCTTAGTATGTCTTTTCTCATTTGTATTTATTTTATCAATAGTAAATTTGTATACTCTTATATCTGTAAGTTAATTCCATTAATTTGGATTACAAAGCATTCATTGGTCCTATAATGAATGTCAGTTCGTAAATCTTAAGCCTTTAAGAAAGCGAAAGATGTGCCTATGAATATATATGATTGTTTGAAAGTATCACTATTCAAGCTAACTGTAATGAAATCTAATCTTCTGCACCGGCATTGCATCATTTGTAACATTATCATGATGCCAACCCTAAATCTAATAATTCATGACCGTTAAATGACTTGTGGCTTACAAAAGTGGTACATGAGATTTGGTCTCAATTGTGATACTTCCTGTTGTTTCCGAACAAGTGTCGTATGTAGTTGTTTTACGAGAGATAAAGAAGTTGACTTCTAAGACAGAAATTTGGCACATGCTACTTGTACTCTCAAATCATCTGGCTATCATGCCACTTGGTCGTTCTTTTGTACTCCATACATCCCGGAAAGATAGTCCCACTTTTTTAGTGGTAAACTTTGATTGAACTTTGGCCAGTGATTTAGGAAAACGTAATGATCTCGATTAAATTGTAAAACTTGTTATTGATACACGACAGAGGTAGGATTACTCATACAGAGTTGATGTTATCATGTAGGGAGGAAGGAATGTTATTCGCAAAGTGAAGGAGTGGAGAAGTTTCTCAACCTTATATGGTACGGCTAAATGCTTGATTTTGGTTAGTGAACATTTATCAAATGCATGTGATTGGCTAACTTATACACGTGGATCCAAGGTATCCATTCACATATTTGGTAAACCTTTTGTTTCAAAAATTGTAGTAACTCTCATTTCATTCTCTCTTTTCTTTTTCTTATTATTCTATCTGTGTTGTTGATAGTGGTAGGGTTATTGAGATTGTCAGTTTATTTAATATGCAGCTCATTGTGATTCATCCTATGGGAGGGATTCTATCACATGGTCGTGGCAGCTGCAAATTGTGAATGCACTTCGTTTAGGCGAGAGAAGTGTAGCGTCAGGTCTGCTGTCAAATCTAAATGACACGAGTCACTCATATACAGCAAATGATTTCGCTTATATTCTTGAATATTGTGCACGGACACCTGATCCATTGGTAGGCTCCCTAATAAATAATGAGTTTTGGCATTGCTATTATAGGTGATTTCATTGTTCGACTGACAATTATTACCTACTTGTCTGACAAACTAAGCTTCTAACTGTGCGGGGCCTTTTCCTTCTAAAATCTTAGTTTCAATCATGAGGAACTGTAGTCCATGATATCGTTAACAGAACATACTTCTTCGTTTGTGCAGTTCGTGATGGAGACTTTTGGAACAATGAGGGAGAAAGAGATCGAATTGAACAGCAAAGGTCATCTTTTAATCATCCAAGCACTTTGTAAAGGAGGCTATATAGAGGAGGTGTGATGTCTGTCACTTTCTACATGTTACTTTTGGTGGTATACTTGTTTTAATATTTTATCCCTCCATCAATTTCAAAAACTTGCATCTATGTTATTTGTCAACCTAAATTAGTCAATTATGAGATCATGACCTCAAGTTGAGGAGAGATGTAAAACAGATTCCAAATGGCCTTCAATGGCTGGAGTAAAGCAGGTACTGCAGGTGCTTCTTTTAGTATATACAAGATACGCACCTCCATCCCATAATAAATGTGTCCATCCCAAAGTAAATGGCGTGCTTCTAAAAAGGAAATAGACTTGGTGTAATTTTTTTATTGTACAAGCAATGCACAAACAAGTAAAACACATTTCTTAAATACGTTGACAAGTCAAATGCGACATTTATTATGGACCACAGGGGTGTCGTATAAGATCTATTAAAAGGTTATTTCTTTTCTTATAAAAAAAAAAGATCTATTAAGAAGAATAATCTAAGACAAAAAGAGAAGACCAACTACACGAGGAGGTTCCTGTCATAGCAGGCCCGGGTAGGGTTTAAGCAATATTAATGCCATAAGAAAATGCCTTATAATTGTGTGATATCCATACCATAATGAGCAACTTTTGCTATTGAAGTATCACCCTCATGTTTTACCAAGAGCGGAAAAAAGTATAAAATGCTAAAAGTATAATAAATTTCTATTGTTTGGTCACAAACTTTTGGAGACCTTTTGTGTAATATCTAACTTGGAAATGTATGTGGCTTCACTCTTATTTGTGTAGGCATTCAGTATGATAAGTTTACTTGGGGAAACTCCAGATCACTATCCTGATTTGCTCATGTACAATAACTTCTTGGGTGCTTGTGCTGAAACGCAACGTACAAATTATGCCAAAAAATGTTTGGATCTAATGGAGCATACTTTCATGGGAAAGGATGAAAGAACATACATGGAGCTTCTCAAGGTGTGTACATATTTAGTTTCTCATTTGTGCTTGGAGGTATATAATGCACAGCACATATGGATTTTCAATTTTTCTAAACATGTTACTTTGTCTTAGGGTTTTTAGCTATCTCGGTAAATCAGATTTTTATTTCAGATTGGGGCAATTCTGATTGGTCAAACATTTTTGTTTCTTTTCACAATGTGGTATTATTTAAGGTTAGGGATCTTTCTACATGTTGCCCAAAACAACAAGCGTAGTTTGATAAAAAGAAGATAAGGTGTTAGAGGGCTTTATCTATGGAATACGTTTATTTAGAAATATGTTAAAGGGCTTTATATGTGGATACAAATTGTTTCCATGTACTCCTTACGTACCAAAATGATCCTCCCATTTGACTATTCAAACTATTTAAGGATATAAACACTTGCTTCACTAGTCATGTTTTGTTTATGCACTTTTAAGCTTAAAATGTAGAAATGGGAAGAACTTTTTGGGACAATAAAAAATGGCAAACAGGAAGATCATTTTGGGACGGAGGGAGTAACATTTTTCTACCCTAGGCTTATGGAAGTCCTGTATTTCTTGACATTATTATATGTTCAGTGCAGTCGGTTGTGCTGCTCTAATCTAGGTCAACACCCAGTGCAGAACTTGAAGGAGTTTTACTTCTATAACCATTTTTCAATTTTTGACTTAATTTAGTTTTCAGGCTTGGGTGGGGGATGAGATAAAAACTATATCAACATACACTGTAATTGATAAAGATGAAATATTTTAATTTCTGGTTCGCTGTTTCTCCTTGTCCATACATGGGTTCGACCAAATCAGATCGAACAGAATCTGTCTCTTGTTTCCAACTCTTCCTATTCTTTGATCATATGCTCGTGGAAAAAGATTTTGATGTACAACGATTTTGACTCTAATTTATTACTCCAGCTTGCAGTTTCCCAGCAAAATCTTTCTGCAGTCCACAATATCTGGAAGGAGTGTACCAAATACTACAGCCTTAGCATTATTTCTCTTCGGAAATTCATATGGTCCTTTACAAAGTTGGGAGATTTGAAATCAGCATTTGGAGCTTTACAGCAGATGGTGGCTTTGGTTGGTCGAGGAGGATTTATTATCTCTAAAACTGGTCAAGGGAAGTTGAAGGATTCTAGAATAGACATCCCAATACCTTTTAAAGGTGAAATGAATTGGAGCGATTATGGGATCAGAGATGAAACTTCTGTTCCTTCGATGAATGAAAACTATGAGAGCGCAGAAAGTCAGACAGGAAGCACTAAAATGAAAGAAGTCAGTAGTGCTGGAATACATGCACAAAGTAAACCTGTGATGAAGCTCTTGAGATGGTCCTTCGGTGACTTGATACATGCATGTGCAAAAGCTCAAAATTGTGAGCTGGCGGAGCAGTTGTTTTTGCAGGTAACAACTAAATTGTAGCTTTATATTTAAAAAAAATAATAATAACAAAGATATTTTTAGTGTATACTCGCTAGTTTTGATTCTCATCTGCCCTCAACATGCACAAAGTGACAGGATAAGCCAGCAGTCTGGTAAGAATGTACTAACATGTGAAAAAGAAAAAAAAGAAGGTTGAGCTATTATCGTTCTGCACCTCAACTTTAGTTTTGTTTTGAGAACTTAGTTGCACGGAATACTTATTGGCACCCTTCAATTCCTGACTGTCATTTATATATGTGGCAGATGCAAAATCTTGGTGTGGATCCCTCTTGTGGTACATATGATGGCTTCATAAGAGCTCTTGTTCGTGAGAGAGGTTTTCGTGATGGCTTACAAGCTGTAAGATAATCTGTGTCATTCAGTAGTTATGATTACATCTCTAGCGTTGATGATTATGTACTCCCTCCGTCCCAAAACACCTTGCACCATTTTGAACATGCGCGGAAATTATTGTGAGTGAGAAAGAGGTTGTGAGTATGATAGGTTGAGTGGGATTTACAAGTGGGGCCCAAAATTAAGTACGTGAGTATGACAATTGACATGTGCGGTAGGGAGAATAGAAAAATAATAAAATTTGAACATTTTGGGAAAGGGGACTTACCAATGGGACACCCAAAAAAGGAAATTAGTGCAAGGTGTTTTGGGACGGAGGGAGTATTGTTTTCTTTCTCCTCTGTACTCCCTCCGACCTTAAGTGAGTGTCTTTTTTGACTTTGAGAGAAAGTGAAGTTGACATTTGAGTCATATTAGTAGCAGATATACTTAAGCACCCCTATATCCACCTTATACACATGTACAATTATATTCGTTATGAATTAGTAACTTCCTTGAGAAGGAATATAATAGGGTCAAAAAGTTTTATAAAATCAAGACTCATAGAGGGACGGAGGGAGTACATGCTTACACTAAAAGAGATTAATTATCTTTTCTCGCGTACTTTGAAGCATAAAATCATTTGTCTATTCTTTCTTCACCCTGCAGCTAAAGTTAATGCAACAGAAGAATATGAAGCCACATGATTCAACTTTTGCAACCTTATCAATTGGTTGCAGTCAAGGTTTGAAACTTGATTTGGCTGAGGCTTTCATGGATCAGATACCTAACTGCTCTGTTCCTTATCATTATAATACGTTTCTTGAAGCATGTGCCATCCTGGTTAGTAAGTACTAATTGAAACGAAAACATCAAATTATAATTATTATTGTTTTATTATGCCCCTTCTTCATCCTGAATCTTCTTTTATAGTTCACGTTGTGAATGTGATCATGTCCATAATTACATCTCTTCCAATATTTGCAGGATCAACCCGAACGCGCTGTTCAAATTTTCAGTAAAATGAAGAAGTTGAAAATCAAGCTTGATATCAGAACATATGAGCTTCTATTTTCTTTGTTTGGAAATGTGAACGCTCCCTATGAAGAGGGTGATACATCGTCACAAATAGATGTTGCTAAAAGGATAAGAGCTATAGAAGAGGACATGCGGCGGCATGACATTGACCATAGTTATATATCAATTATGAACTTAGTAAGCACTTGCTTTTTCTCTTCTTCAGTCCAACTACTATCAATTTTGAATTTTGAATCATACAATACGAGTGACACTTTTTGTTAATCTGTTTTCTGTGTATTTTACATTATTCCCATTTATGTTTATCGGTCATGTACAGCTGAAAGCACTTGGAACGGAAGGGATGATAAAGGAGCTTATCGAATATTTACAGTTGGCAGAAAATCAGTTCTCACATAGGAACTCTTCGCTAGGAACATCAATTTATAATACGGTGTTGCATTCACTTATTGAAGCTGGGGAGGTAAATATTTTATACAATCTGTTGTGTTTCATAAACTGTTCTTCTACCTGGGGAACTATCTTCTTGTACTTTGTGGATACTAACACTAATTTTATTTGTGATTCAGAGTCAGATGGCGGTCGATATATTCAAAACTATGTTATTATGTGGTCATCAGCCAGATGCAGCGACTTACACTATCATGATTCATTGCTGCAGCATTGTTAAGTCGTTCAAATCTGCTTTTGCACTGCTTTCCATGATGATCCGGGACGGATTCTATCCTCAAGTGCAAACTTATACTGCTTTAATAAAGGTAATCTCGGTAAAAGCCTAGCTTGATTGGATTGGTGATAGACAATGCATACTTATTTTTGTGTTTGGCGGGATGGTTTATTTGCTGCTTTTGTGTTTGTTTGTTTTTTTTCCAGTTTTCTTGACCTATAAAAACAACTTTTTATAATAAAAATGAAATGATACAACAGTGCTTGTGTTTACGGGTAATATAGGCAATCCTCTTCCTCAACTTCTTAGGTTAGTATGTTCAATAGTTGATTGACCAAAGATATTGTACAATATGTGAGTATATGTAGTTTGCATTCACATTTTCTTTCATCTGACTTGGGAACCATATCTATTTTCCTTTTTATTGCAGGTGTGCACTCTTTTTGGTTTCTTGTCTTTCTTTCTTTCTTTCTTTCTTTCTTTCTTTCTTTCTTTCTGTCTGATCTATTTTTGTTTATGTTTTGTTGCTAGTTTATTTATTTCTATTTTTATTTTTTGTAAAGTGTTGACAAGGAGAGTGTCTACTGGAAGGGTTTATTTTGCTTCCTTTTTTTCTGTCCCCAAAATTTGTGGTCATTCCCTTGTGGCCAGAGTACCCATCCTTAGTTCTGGCATTAGGATGGTCTATGCGTTTGATTTTGGCCTAGATAAACATTCACAATTATTGGCCATTCCATTGCAATCTCATCTCAATCAAAAGACACTGGTGATGATGAAAATTGAGCTCGGACATCAGTAAAGTTCATTTTTTCCCTTGAAATGAACTATTTGTGATGATTTTATATGCAACATGGACTTTTGTTTCAATGTATATCATTCTTGTTGAACCATGGGTAGTGTTTTAAAGCTGATCCAGCCACTACGCCATCTTGCTTGCATACATTTCTCAACTATTTCCTATTGATCGTGCCACAATCTTTAATTTTCTCTCTAGAGATGATAATGATCTTCATGGATGCTTATCTGAAAGTTCAACCATAGGATGGCATTAGATGATTTCACTGATATGTTCACATACCCATGATTGGCTCTTCAAACTTCTGCATGAATACAAGCTCATTTAATATTATGGTGGTCAAGGGAATAGTACAAAGTTATTTTTATCACCAGCCTTCTTATAGAGAAATTGGGCTCTCAGATTCCGTTGGCATGTGAAGATTTCGATCAAGCATTGCATCTTCTGAATCAAGGATGCTCGGAAGGGATCCAACCTGATGCTGTGTTGTTTAACACTATTCTCCAAGCAGCCTGTGATAAGGTGATTTGTGTTCACTTTCATATCTCAATATTTGTACTAGCTAGATATATACGTCCAGTCTGTCTCTATGCATGTATTTGTACGTATAGTGTGTGTGTGTTCGGTGGACACGGAGTTTTGGGGGTGGGGGTATCCACAGCTCAGGACACACTTTTTAGAGTTAACTAATTTACCAGTCTTGTTTACTTCCACTCTCCTATAGGGAAGAAACTTGCTAGGGATTGCGTAGCTACTTGGCTACTTCTCTTGCTTATGGTTGGGACACTGCATTATACTCCCTCCGTCCCAAAACAATTTGCACTAATTTCCTTTTTGACCAACGGGACACCTACTTCCTAAAATGTCCCACTCTCAAATTATTGTTTTTCATTCACCCTACCCCACTTGTCATACTCTCGCACTTAAATTGTGTATCCCACTCTCAAATTATCACACTCGCAACTTTCCCACTCACAATATTTTTGAATATACTCCCTCCGTCCCATTTTAAGGCTCAAAAATTTCCTAAATGGGTGTCCCAATTTAAGATTCAAAATCCTAAAAAGGAAGTTTTTAATACTTCTTTATTCAATTGGCCCCACATGTCATACTCACAGCAACTATCCACTAACTATTTCCTACCTCACTTTCTCTCTCCTACCTACTTTTTATACTCACAACACTCTACCCCACTTTCTATATTTTATAATAAAAACATTTGTTCCATAAATCTTGTGCCCAAAATTTTTTTGAATCTTAAAAATGGGACGGAGGAATTATATACATAAGTTTTTGTAGTACAAGTTTTTGTAGTGTAGTAGTTAGTGCTTTACCCTATCACTCGAATGAACCAGGTTCAATTCCTATTTGTATTTTTCTTTTCGTGCACACACTTCAACTTTGTTTTCCGTTTTGTTCACCCACTTCGAATTGTTCCTGGATCTGCCACTAGAAACCTTAACTGAAACTGACTGAAATGATTGAACCAGGGGAGAATAGATATAATTGAGCATCTAGTAGAGATGATGCAAGAGAAAAAGATCCAGCCGGATGCTTCAACCTGCGCCATTGTATTCACTGCATACGTGGAAAGAGGCTTCTTCAACACTGCCATGGAAGCTCTTCAGGTTCTGAGCATGCGAATGATTCCTGAAGAAGATATTGCTGACGAGGAAAAAAGAAAAATCTTGGAGGACTATTTTGTTCAATCAGAAGAGTCAGAGGAGGCTGATTATCGAATACTGAAACTCTTTAATGACTCAGGGGAAGATCTCGCGTTTGCCCTTTTGAATTTAAGATGGTGTGCTATTGATGGGAACCCGGTTTCATGGGTACCTAACCAAAGTCAATGGGCTCGGAGGGTCTCTGATAATTACAGTTCTAGACGTTTAAGGGCGAGTTAAACTTTGATGTCCATGAAGGAGATGCATTAGATCCCAGGAGATTTAGTAGTTGACCCGGAGAATATGCGCTTTTGCGCGTAGATTTTTTCCTTTACGGATCTTTTTTGGAGGTTAACAGCCCCTTTTTTGAGGTTTAGCTGCAGCGATGATAATGAAAACTTCAGTTATATTTCTTGAAAATGTTGTACATTACAAAAGAGCTGAATAAAATGTAAATTTTGAAATTTTTATTGTCGTTCATATAATTCATGTAATTATTTAGCTTGGCATTAATCTGAATTTCTGACATTGTTGCTAGTGTTGATGAAGCACCTTTTCTAGAGATTTTTTTTTTTTTTTATATGGAATTTGAAATTGGAATGTTTTATTCCCATATTACAATCTTTCTACTCTTTCCAAATTAAATTTCTTAAATCTAGGATTTGAAAATTACCCCGTTTTTCTCTCTTACAAAACTGAAATTCAAATTTCAAACTGATAATTTTTGTGCTGAATTATAGCATCAAACTACCCAAATTCCATTTACTTCCATCTCAGTACTCTGTTTTGCTCTGTTAGTAATCCTCTATTGTTCCTCAAAATTCTTATAGCTGTCATTTTTTATTTTTTTTTAGCAAACGAGAAAGCAATTTCGGGCTTGTTTGGTAGAGCGGTGCGTTCAAAATGGATTGAAAAAGAATCAGCTTTTTGCTAATTAAGCGTCTCAATTGAGAGTTTTTAAGTGGAGCTTTTTAAAAATCTTAGTATTTTTTAGCCGCTCCAACTAGTAGCGTTTGAAAAGAAGCTCCGTTTTGAAAAATCTCTGTTTTTAAAACTGTGCACCAGACAGTGAAAAGAAGCTGTCATTTAAATACCCGAAAAACGGCTTTTTTACAATAAATTAATTTATTTTCCTTTTCCGGGTTACTCCCAAATTTAATGAAACCTGCATAATAATTTCCACAGGCAACAGTTTTTAATTCTGAAATTGGAAATTTCTTTTTCTAGATTACAAAAAAAAATAAAATTTATGAGTATTTCATAACTCCCCCCTTTTTTCTCTCCCACAAAACTGAAATTCAAAACTTATCAATCCAAAAATACAGCATTTACTTTCAAATTCCCATTCAACTCACTCTGTTTCTAATATAGTCTGGCATAATTCAAAAATATTTCTGTTATGGTAGAAATTTGAATCCCAAAACGGTTTTTCCCAATATTAATTATATTTCTTTCCCTTTCTTTTAGTTACCAAATTTTGAATCAAGAAACTCCTGAATTTTATTTTGTGCCCACCACACTCTGTTTCTTTCTCTAGTTCCTCTGCAAAAACCTTGAGAAAAAAAAAAACCTGGTTTCTTTGATTCTTGCACCATGGCTAATCCAAACCAAAACCCAAATCAAAATCAAAACCAGAACCGAAACCAGAGCCAAAACAGAAACCAAAACCAAAACGGAAACCAGAATCAAAATCAAAACCCAAACGGTAGGAACAGGAACGAGGAAGATTTCACTTTGAGAGAGACAACCCCAAGCTTAGGAGGCGGAAGGGTACCCGGAAATGACAGAATCATCACCTCATTCGACCTCGTCGAGCAAATGCATTACCTCTACGTCCGAGTTGTCAAAGCCAAAGAGTTGCCTCCAAAGCAAGGTGATAATCCTTCTATCCACCCTGACCCTTATGTAGAAGTCAAACTCGGTAGTTTCAAAGGTCAAACTTGTCATTTCGAAAACAAATCCAACCCAGAATGGAACCAAGTTTTCGCCTTCTTGAGAGACCGAATTCAGTCTCAAGTTGTAGAAGTCATAGTAAAAGACAAAGATAATAGTAATGGTAGGAATGATTTCATTGGTGGGGTCGCTTTCGAGATAAGCGAGGTTCCTTGTCGGGTCCCACCGGATAGTCCTTTAGCACCTCAATGGTATAGGCTGGAAAGTCAACAGGGGGAGAGGGGTCGAGGGGAGTTGATGTTAGCAGTATGGATGGGAACACAAGCCGATGAAGCTTTCCCGGATGCTTGGCATTTAGATGCTTCATCAGTTAGCGGGGACGGAGTCACGAATATAAGGTCAAAAGTGTACTTATCCCCTAGGCTTTGGTATGTCAGAGTCAACGTGATCGAGGCCCAAGAATTGGAGATTGTAGACCGGAATAGACAGCAGCCGGATCTTTTTGTTAAAGCCGCGTTTGGGAATCTTGTTTTGAGAACTAAAAGTTCGGTTACTAGAAACGTGAATCCATTGTGGAACGAGGATTTGATGTTTGTAGCAGCAGAGCCGTTTGAAGAACCGATGATCTTGAGCGTGGAAGATCGTGTGGCTGCAAACAAAGAAGAAGTGCTCGGAAAATGCTGTGTTTCTTTACAGAATGTAGAAAAGCGGATGAACGATAAGCCTCCTAGAGGCCGGTGGTACCCACTTGAGAAAATAGTGACGGGCGGGGACGGACAGACGAGTGTGGTACAGTTGAATAGTAGGCTCCACTTGAGGGTATGTTTAGAAGGCGGGTATCATGTTCTTGACGAGTTGACTCAGTACAGCAGCGATCTTAGAGCGACTGCACGACAGTTGGGCTCGCCTAGTATTGGAGTACTCGAGTTGGGTATTTTGAATGCTCAAGGATTAGCTCCTATGAAAACAAGAAATGGTCGTGGGACCACTGACGCGTATTGTGTAGCAAAGTATGGTCAGAAATGGATACGAACAAGAACAATCACTGACACTCTTAACCCGAAATGGAATGAGCAATATACGTGGGAAGTTTTCGATCCGTGTACTGTGATCACAATCGGTGTTTTCGATAATAGTCATTTACAAGGAGTTGATAATGGGGACAGAACGAAAGATTTGAAGATCGGAAAAGTGCGAATTCGCCTGTCCACACTCGAAACTGACAGAGTTTATACACATTTATATCCACTGATAGT
The DNA here is from genome assembly GCA_026119855.1 of Campanula takesimana. Taxonomy (NCBI): domain Eukaryota; kingdom Viridiplantae; phylum Streptophyta; class Magnoliopsida; order Asterales; family Campanulaceae; genus Campanula; species Campanula takesimana. Next base: position 105,057 of record JAOWBW010001195.1, read on the forward strand.
TTTGCAGCCTTCTGGAGTGAAGAAAATGGGAGGAATTCAGTTAGCAGTAAGGTTTACAAGCTCATCATGGATCAATCTTCTTCTAATGTATAAACAACCAATGCTTCCGGAAATGCATTACGTCAGGCCTCTGACAGCATTCCAGCAAGACAGTTTACGACAGCAAGCCACTCAGCTCGTGTCTGTCAGGATGGCTCGAGCCGAGCCGCCTTTGAGGAAAGAAGTCGTGGAGTACATGCTCGATGTGGGGTCACTTATGTGGAGTGTCCGGAAAAGCAAAGCGAACCATTTCCGGCTCGTTGAGGTTTTTTCCGGCTTGAACGCGTTTCTGGCATCATTTTACGATATATGCCACTGGAAAACTCCGATCAAGACCGTTTTAGCGCACGTGATATTTTTGGTGCTGGTTTTTTACCCAAGGGTGATTTTAAGCTCGGTTTTCTTCTCATTTTTCGTGATGGGGTTATGGAATTACAGATTAAGGCCACGTCATCCTCCTCACATGGATATTAAGCTCTCGTTCGCTGACCGGGCCCACGTTGATGAGCTGGACGAGGAGTTCGATACATTTCCGACGTCTAAGCAAGGGGATGTGTTGAAGATGAGGTATGACCGGTTGAGGAGTATAAGTGCGAGGCTGCAGAATTTTACGGGGGATTTGGTTACGCAAGGGGAGAGGTTTCATAACTTGCTGAGCTGGCGTGATCCGAGGGCGACTGCGATGTTTCTCGGGTTTTGTTTCGTGGCGGCTATGGTGCTTTTTGTGGTCCCGTTTCGGGTGGTGGTGGGGTGTGTGGGGTGTTTTGTGATGAGGCATCCGAGGTTTCGCGATACGCTTCCGTCTGTTCCGATTAACTTTTTCAAGAGATTGCCTGCTAGAAGTGATGGGTTGCTGTGAGAAAGGATGCTTGATCTTATTCTTTATGCTGCATGCGTAATTTTATTTTTATTTTTTTATTTTTTTACAAAGTGGAAGCTCTTATTGCACCAGATTAATTTTTTATTTATTTTTTTATTTTTTTTCGTTGCGGAATTAGTTTTCGTATTTAGTTGAGATGTTTGTTAAGAGTTTGGATTTATTTATGATTATTTCTTTTAAAAGACTGGAAGTAGTTTAAGATACCTGCTTTATGTCTTTGCATGCAGAATTACAAGAATGCATATTATCCTGCTGTAACTTAAAGAGTGGAATGAAATTAATACTCCCTCCCGTTGCAAATTATATGTCCACCCTCTTATTTATACGGAGATTAAGAAATAGTAGAAGTGATGTAAGTGTTGTGAGTGTAAACGTAAAGTATGAGAGAGAATGAGTGAGATGGGATAATAAGTTGATTGGTGTTGTGAGTATAAAAGTAAAGTAAGAGGGAATGAGTGAGACGAATAGTAAAAGATACACTTTTAGTCAAAAGTTCTTCGAGAATTTTTAAATAATTTTTTCCGTTAATAAAGAGGTAAAAGCTTCCATTGTGAGAAAGATGGTTGGTCTTATTCTTTATGCTACGTCTGAGTTAATTTTTTTTTTTTTCTTTTTTGAATTTTTATATTGTGAAAGCTCTTATTGCACCAAGTTAAACTTTTTTTTTTTTTTATGTTTGCGTTGCGATATTATGTTTAATATTTAGTTGAGATATTTGTCTAGAGTTTGGATCTATTTACACGAATGCATAATATCCTATGTGATACAGATGAAATGTATGTAGGCCACATCTTTCCACTCGCAGTATGACAGTAATCAGGTGTTTTGTGGGTCACATATTTTAGCCGGACTCAAAAATGATGAGTTCTTATTACATACTTCTTCCGTCCCGTCCGTCCCAAAATGATCTTCATATTTCACTATTCATCTCGGGACGGAGAGTGTATTCAGAAAACATATTCATGAATGCGCTGAAACATACCAAGACCAACACAAAACGTATTGTTCCTTCAATGGCTTCAAGGTAAGAGTTCATAAGGTATGAATCAAAGTTTTCAAATACCCAATAGTTTTTGAGTGGGCAAAAGAGTTTCCTACTACATTACTAAACATGTTCCCATCACATTTTTGATATACATCCAAATAATTCATGTACCCAAAATGCAGCATTCTCGCTACGAAGAACTTAACTCTTGCATGGCTTCCCTCTTTCATGTAATAAGTAAATCTCTTTGCTGGAAGAAAACGTAAAAGCCAAGCGACTGATGGATGTGGTGCTCAATTCTACAGATTCGTTTCTAGTATAAAATCGTCCAGGTTGGTGTTCTAAATATTTTCACCAGGAGGTAACTCAGCAAATTTTGGTGGAGAGCCTAATACACGTTCCATGTCAAAACGAACTTCAATGTTGCGAAGACTGTATCCCACCACCATCAACCAATATAGCAGCTTCCCTAGTTCTGGTGCACTTGTCTCCGTAACACTCGTCTGTCGACCACAAGTAAGATTGTCAAGCTAATATTAAAAAATAATGTAGATTCTACTATACCTTGTATACCCATGATATTTCTCAATGTCACCTTTTGCAAAAGTATACTCCACCCATAACAAACGATCCATTTCTTTTTAGGAACGGAAATTAAGAAAAAATGTTTAAAGGTAGGTGTTGTGAGTATGAATGAGAGAGAAAGTGGGGTAGGGATTAGTAAGTGAAAAGATGTTATGAGTATGGCAAGTGGGTCCATGGATAAAGAAGTATTATAAAGTTTCCATTTTGGAAAATGAGACTTTTCAATGGGTGGCAAAATGGGTCATTTGTCAAGGAACGGAGGGGGTATGTTGATAAAATATTTACCAAAATGTACCATTTTTGAGATATCATGTTGCCAATAGCGATTCCAATGTTTCCACACATAGAATACACTATTAACAATATTACATTATATTTTCCGCAAGTGAGAATTCCCTGAAATATCCCCCAAGTACTAGTTTTTGGGAGGAAAACTCGCTATTGGGGAAAACAAAACTCGCTATTGGCAATAGCGAGTTTTGTTTTCCCCAAAAACTAGTACTTGGGGATATTTTTAGGGAAAACATAATCCGCTATTGTCAATAGTGCATTCTGCTCATCCCAAAACACTGAAATCGTTATCGGCAATAATGATTTTTCTAAACTGATACACTTCAATAAACAAGTTTTCAATATAGGCATTTTGGAACATAATTTTGCCGAAAGTGACACTTTGAGAAGAAAATTTACATGACATGGTCTAACTGATAAACATGGACCTATTGTCTGCAACTACAAGCCGTGTTTACAAAATTTATGGCGAGTTCATTAACACAAATGTAACTTGAAATCCCTCTTCGTAAATCGTGTCCCTTCCCTTCAGCTATTTTGCTTTGTACGAAAATAATTCTTTAGAAGTATTGTAGACATTAAAGTTAGGGACCTGATGGTGTTCTAATTAGTGAATGTCCTGACTTTTGCTAGCTAAGTCAGAGGGCCATGGTGGATGTTTAATTGCAGGTGTATCCCTATCCGAATTTGAGAGGGGTGCATACTTACTTGATTTGATTTATAGGGTATCACTAACAAGTGCCCCCTTGGCACTTTGGCACATGTTAAGGTTTCCAAATTAAGAGATTTATGAGTATCAATTCCAATAGTTGAGGGGTTTCCCGATGCATTGAGAACAATTCCCAATGCAACCTATTTCGTTAATGGAAACTTAACAAGTGCCATAAAGGGACTTGTCCTATGCACTTGTCAGCAAAGTCCCAATTAATTAACCAAAGTTTATCGGCGTTCAAAACATAGAAAAGTATTTCATAACAGACATTTATGCACTTAAACGATCAAAACGGATAAAGTGGTAACCTTCATTTGACCAGGGTCTGAAATGGCCAAGAGACGCTTTACAAACGTGTTCATTGCCACCACAACATCCTCTCCAGCACTACTTGTCAAGTCCTGTATGATAGCAAACCAATATTAACTTGATGGCTACCAAAAAAAAAATATGGTACACATCAAAGAATACAATGGATGTCAATATGGATGGTTCCTAACTTTAATATATTCATATACCCTTAACATAACGGAAACGGTCAGAAAATGAGATGGAATTTATATTAGTCCATGCGAGCCACGTCCCATGGTCAAACACTTTGGGATTCTTTGGTAGCCGCATAAGTAGGCAGATAACGTTATTTATCCGACTCTAATGTTTGCCTGCATTTATCGTTAAGAATAAAATTATCCGGATGTAATATAAACTTTTGATTATAGCCAAAAACTATTCCTTTTTAGGATGTCCCAAAAAAAGAGTCCTCTTACAAAAGATTTAATTATAGCCATAGAAACTTTACTTACTCACCTTTTGGTAGACACTCTCATCCATAGTGGGCCCAACATTTTAGACAAAGAAAGTTCACATCATTACCCTTGGTGATTACTCTCCATAGTGGCCCATAATTTTATATTCTAGGCGAATGCTCAACCCAAAATTGAGTGCCCGGTCAAAGGGGACTCTTATTTTGGGACAGAGATTATCCTTTAGCGAGATAAACTGCCAAATGCTGGATACCTCAAACTGAGATAATTTAATCTTGGGTACCATAATCTATTTTCTCGATGTTAATCAATATTCCGGCATTTCAACTAAACAACACCATATAGTATTGAAACAAACTCTCATACATGTAAGAGAAACAATACTTTGTAAGTTTATAGAAAGGATATATTTGGAAACTCTATTATAAGCATAATATTTAAACAAGACTCTATAAGCGGAGCGTCACAAAATGGGATGTAGGATTCTTTGAGCAGATCGGAGGTTGTATCGACAAAAAATGGAAGCTAACATCATAAATTAAAGATATGTCCATTTGGGTTCAGTAAAAAACATTTTATCTACACGAATTAGTGAAAAGCAACTAGGATATGCGGAACTCTCCCAATAAAAAGCAGTCAACTCCCTAACCTTCAGATTCTGGGGTTCAAGAGTCTTAAGATAGTCCAACAATTCATTTGGTCCATTTGCAGACATTCTTCCTACTTGACGGTTGAGCTCCTCAATTTCCCCTTCAAGTATCTCAATGTACTTAACTGCATCTATTTTCTCAGGACCAGAAACATTATTCCACCTGATAACTTCCCCCGTCACTTTTTTCTGTGTCCCAGGTGCGAAATCGGGCACATCCTGAGAAGTGGGAGCAAAACTAGAGACACTGTTAAGATATACGCAAGCACAAGTCATTTGAAGTACTAATTGAAGATACCAGAAAAGGTAAAAACTATCTAAACATTCCACATTTTGTAAGTACTCGTTTTGAAATGTATAACATGCGAGAGACAAAAAAAAATTTAGACAAGTTTCCTCCTTTATGCACCATGTTTTGGCCAGCTACAAAACCATTATAGTAAGGAATTAATGGAGTGCTTTATGGTGATTCGGCAGATAAATATGTGGTCATGATCAGTAAACAGATCTCAAGCAATGTTTCTGAAATTTATGGAGTACATTTAGCAGATTTATGCCAAGTGACAGCAAAATAAGAAAAAAAAAAAAAAAAAAAAAAACAATGTTTCAGTTATCTTCATGCATTATTATAACTCAATAAAACCGCAGTAAAAGTACCATAAGTTGTAATTGGCATATATAATGAGAACTAAGTGCACTTTCATAACCCATAATTGATGCAAAATAAACACTGCATCCCAAGACACTGCCATAAGGCCATATCACCAATTTGAGATCAAGAAGTCAACAAGCAAAATGTAAAATACAAACGTAAAAAAAGGGTACCTTCTTCTCTAGTGTGTCAGGAAGAGCAACTTGTTCCAAGCTCTGTTGCAGCTCAAGTCGATACTGTGCATTTCTAAACATATACCCAGTCATCAAAACACTGTACATGAGTTGTGCAAGATTTTCAGCAACCTGTTTGAACAAAAAAGAGAGACAAGATCAAGAAGATTGAAAAATCAATACCTAAGACCAATAGTTAAACCCCTGATGGTGATTACTTACCGTTGTTACTGTTACTGCAAAAAACTGTGGGGGCAATGTCCCAATCATGTTTGTTACAGTTTGGCGCATAGCATCAACAACCTAAATGAGATAGGATTTCAAAAGAGTTTCAGCTCCATAAATACATTCTCTAATACAAAAATATTGATCACAAGTGAAGGATTATGGGAAAACATAATACCTGCTTTGGAGCTCTTTTAACAAACAACTCCATAAATTCTGGTTGTACAGTTTTCACATATTCTAGTAAAATTTCCCTTCTGTTTTTAGGCTGTCATTTCAGAAACCCAAGTCAGATTTTACATAAGAAATGATGGTCTAACTAAACATGGAATGTCTTTTCTAAATACTGATTTATAATTAATCGATAGCCATGGAAGCGGCCTGTGTATCCAGTATGCTCATTGCAGACAACATATACTCTTGTCTTTTAATTCAGAAAATAGAAGAAAATGAAAGAAAAACAAAATTATGTACAAAAACAAAATTTACATTCTTAGGAAAGTCAAAGAAATTATAAGTTTTTAGAATAATAAATGAAAAGGAAATGCCTTCAGCTCTACTCATTGCCTTCCTGACCAAAATAGTTCAGTAATCACAATTTTTGTAATGCCCACAACCCCTTGGAATTACATGTACGCAAGCATGCTAGGTCAATATGACCAAGGAGCTTGGGTGCAAAAGAAAAGTTACAAACTAAAGCAGCTAGTGGTAAATTTGAGTACAGAATAAAGGCTGGCATATTCATAATACAAGTGATTAGGAAATGACATACTGTTACTCTCAGTTGAGGCAAGCGGAGAAAAGACCAAATTTATTTTTAAACACATGTAAAGCATCAATTATGATTAATCTGGAAATAATATACATAAAAATAAGGTTTAGGCCACATCAAAACAAATGAATATGCAAGTCAATCTGTAGATAATAATAGCGAGGGTCTCACTACATCTTACTATCGTCCCTCCTTAATTCCAACAAAAAATTCTCTATTCTCGAAACCTTATTTAGTTAAGCGCAACTTATTACACCTAAGAGCTGCCTTAGACTCAAAATGAACAACAACGCGACAACGAAGGAATTTTGAGCAATAATGTTAGTTTAATTTAACTATTCCAATGAAAATATAGAACTTGTTATTGATAGTGTTTATAATGGTGTGTCAATAACAAATATTATGTTTTCATTCGAAAAATCAAATTAAACAAAAATTATTGCTCAAAATTGCTTCGTACTAACATCAAAAAAAAATGTGGGAACATCATTTTCGGATGGAGGGAGTATATCATTCCGGATATGAGTGTATTTCATCCCTCCATCCCTCAACACTCTAATATGTATTCTATTTCATACAACGTCAACGATTGTTGTTTGATAACTAACACAACATCAACAACATTTCAAAGTTAAAACGATTTTGTCCATGTACAAATGATCAACCCCAATCAAATTATCGAAACGTGAATGCTAAAGGCTGCAAAATGAATGCAGTAAATACTATGATTCAACCGCTAAGAGTCCAAAATCTAATACTGCCTCTAATACAAATAGCTAAACCCTTCTTAAGTATTGAGCACAATGTCCAAAACCATCCATTTGAGAAACACAAATCTCATGAACCTTGTTTCCACCATCTTGAAAACCAAATGACTATCATTGGTCTAAAGTCTTAAACGTTAGTTGGAAGCAAATAACTCTATTTCCACTCTCTTTTTTTAGACAACTAGAGGCCTAACTTAATCTCAAATTTAAACCCAAACAACAAATTTTGATTTCAAACCCTTGCAAACTTCCCGGGACCCCGGCCTATCCTGACTCGTCACTTGACCTCTCTATCTACTGCACTCTTGGCGATGAATCAAACAACACGTAAACACTGGAAAAGAAATCTACTACTCCCTTTAATCGAAATAGTCCTTTATTCCTTATTAGGATGTTCCACTCAAACACCCCACTTTCAAAAGAGATACACACTCTCGATAGACTTTCAAGTCTAACATCCACATATAGTGTTAAACATTCTTTGTATGCTTCAGGCATTTGATAAGTATGACCAACTACAAAGGGACTAATATATCTCCAATTCCCTCCTAGAAAAATGTGTATTATATTTACTTTAAAAAGTCAACTCGACCATCTTCAATGAAAAATATAATGTGGATTTGTGTGTTTTATGAGAAAATAGAAAAAAATGACATTTATAACAGAAAATTTTGGGGAAACTAGTTCCTCCATGAGTTATAAAAAGTCATGTTTTAAATATACGGATTTGGTGTTTTAAGGCCTCAACTCACTGTTTTAAGGCCTAAACTTGATGTTTTATTTTCTTGATGTTTTAAGGCCTAAACTCCCTGTCTTAGGGCCTAAACTTGCTACTTTATTCTTTGTGTTTTAAGGCTTAAAGTCACTGTTTTAAAGCCTAAACTCGCTATTTTAAGGGTGAAACCATATTTAAAAAGTGGACTTTTTATAACTTATGGAGAAACTAATTTCCCCCAAAACCTACTCTATTTATAATACCTTTAATGTAGATTTCAAATCTTATTGTCCATTTGTACAGCACATTACAATGCTTTAAATGCCAGCAAATCTACTATGAAAAGTCAAAATGCAACAATTTCCGGGATGGGGATAAATTGTTAAACTTTTCAACAGATGAATCTTGAACCGGAAGGAGAGAGTATTTCACTCATCAAAACAGAACATTTTGAAGCAACTAAACTAAGCAGTAAGTAATTACATTCAAGAGAACACATGATTCATTACATAATCAACAATTCCTTAACCTTATACTAACTAACCAATTATCAAAATAAACATGGATGTAAGGAGAGATTGGTGTACCATAGAGCCATTGGAGGGTTTGGAATCGGTAGAATTCGAAGAATTGTTGTCGTTATCTTTGTTATTGGATTGGGATAAATCATCGGATTGAGCTCTAAACGTCAATTTTCCTCGATTAAACGCCGATTTCGGACTCCTCGGAAAATAAATTGAAGAAGGGCATAAACATAGCTGCTGATTCATTTGAGATGAGTATGCGACGATTGAAGAAGAAGAAGGTTGCGATAAGGAGGGTGATAATTTCAATGTAAGCAAAGACATTTTTGTTTTGTTTTTTTCTCTCTCCCTCCACAATGAAATTATTTGAAAATGGTGATTGCTAAAACCCTATTATCTTTGTTCATGGATAGAACACACGGCAGTAGAGGAAAGAGGACTGACTGAGAGTGAAGTGGGGGACAAAATGGGAAATCACTACTGTGGGTTTGACACTGCGTTTTATACTCCTTCCATCCGGTAAAGAAACTTACATTTTTATCATTTTACTCCCTTTAGTCCAAAATAACTGTTACTTTTTGTCAAACAGATATAAGTTTGACTAATAAATTTAAACCAAAAATAATGATTTTAATAAAAATCTAAAAATTATTAGTAAAAATATTATTAATTGTAATACAATGAAAAAATTTAGATTTTTATTAGCATTATTATTTTTTTATTTAAATTATTGGTCAAAGTTACATCTGATTGACTAAAATCGACAGTTATTTTGGGAGAGAGGGAGAGTATCATTTCAGTGCTTTAACTAAACAAGTAGTACCATCTTGCTACAAGGGAAAATATACTGCTCCCTGCGGGCTCCGTCACAGAGTATATATTTACCCTATCATTTAACGGAGATTAAGAAATAGTGAAAGTGATTTAAGTGTTGTAAGTATAAAAGTAAAGCATGAGAGAGAATAAGTGGGAGTGAATAGTAAGTTCATTGGTGTTATGAGTATAAAAGTAAAGTAGGTGAGAGAGAATGAGTGAGAGGAATAGTAAAGATTATTTGTCATTTTAAAAAGTGTACATATACTCTGGGACGGAAGGAGTATTTTTTTTAAAAAAAAAAAAAGTATACTATATATTTTACTTTTTCTTTCTTTTTCATTCACAACAACTATCAACTTTAAAAAAATGTATTTTTAATTAATTTATATTAATTTATAATGACATGAAGGCTACAATTGAGTTTATTGCCAAATTGCTCTGCGTACAATTTGGTGATAGTCAATGTCACATGCGTAATTTGGAAACATGAAATGTCACATGCGTATTTTTTATTTGGTTTCAATTTGACCTCATTTTTTAACTGGCGTTATAAATTAACATGTCAGCCCATGAGAGTTAAAAATTTAACAAACCAATTAATTTGAAGTTGCTTTTTCTTTTAGGAAGCTTATTGAAAATTTTATAAGTAAAATGGTTGTGATTGAAAAAACAAAAAATTGATACTCTAGGCTTAAACCAGGAACATACATTTGTTGGGTTCATAACTTTTAGGACTAATTTAAGCATTTTTTGAGGGCATCATAATACGAAACCAGGCATTATGATTTTTAAATAATGATATTATTTGATCTACATTGCTGGGTTCATATAATGGTATGGACCATCTCACCATCACCACCCCACCTTGCCACCACCATCTCAGCATCACCCCCCAACCTTACCATCACCAACAATTACCTTAAATTGCCACCGACAAGTGCAACCACCATTCCACCATCACCACAATGGACAACATCAAAAGCTCAAGTCTAGACTTCAAAGAGAAATCGATCAACTATTAGAAATAACGATTAGACGATCAAAATCTGGGCTAATTTGGCCAACATCAAAATCCTAGAAAATAATTATAAAAAAACAGAAGTCAAAATTCCAGATCTGTAAATATTGAAAAGCACGAAACAGAGACTTTTTGAGAAAGAGCGAGATAGAGTGAGAGAACGACGGCCACCGCTGGTGTTGAAAGATCTGAAGAAGTGGCGGCCATAGATTTGCAAATCTGAAGATCTGAAGGGTGTTAAAAAAGAAAGGGAAGTGAAGGGGGAAGTGCTAGTTATGATCAGTAGGTGGGGGGCGCGACTAACGGAGAGAAGATGAAGAGGGTACGGCGACGGACTAGCAGATGGCATCTTTGGGACAAGATGGGAGGCATCAGATGTGGCGGCGTTGGAAGAGATTATGGAGAGGGGGACCGGAAACCCTCTTCTCCTTTATGGGTTTGAAAATTAGGTTTTTTCAAATTAGGAAATGACATTGGAGAGGGGGGAGGGGAATGCTGACTTAGTACTACTGATGTTATTGCAAGTTTCAATTTGGATGTCAAGGGATCGTCGGCCGGACGCTTCAATTTGGGTGCCGAACGAGGAAAGAGAGAGGAGAGAGAGAAAGAAAAAAGATAAAGGGGGTTGATTTTTGAAATTGAGGAATAATGATGTATGTTTGAACTTTCCCTCATTTTTTAAAAATATCAATTAACTCTCATAAAAATATAATGGTCAAATTTGAACAATTTGATTGTTGCACCTGTTAAATTATTACTCTCATGGACTAACCTGTTAATTTTATAACGCCAGTTGAAAATGGGGTTAAATTGAAACCAAATCAAAAGTACGCATGTGACATTTCATGTTTCCAAACTACGCATGGGATATTGACTATCCCCAAATTGTACGCAGGGCAATTTGGCAATAAACTCGGCTACAATTATTCTACCTTTTCTCTCTTTCACAACAACTGTCGACTTTCTTAAAAAAAAAATCACTTTTTATTTATTTATATTAATTCATAATGCCATAAAGGCTACAATTATTCCAACATCTTTCCTTAATTCTCGTTCTTGAATTCAAAAGAGGAGTTTGTTATGGGATGGAGGGAGTAATTACATTTGGAGCTCAAAAAATATTTTTTGAGCAATGTTACGGGTACAAAATAATGTCAGAAAATGAGTTGACAATATTTTATTGGTTGTATCGATAATGACATGCCACACTCTAATTGAAAACACAGTAAAATCATTACACATATACTTTTGCGAGCAAGATTTTGTGACTATTTTGTTTCCCTAGTATTATTCTTACTTTTGTAGTGTTTTGATGTCAAAACTATGCATGTGGTGTTGTTGTTCACACCTGTAAACCTATTGAGTATACCTTAACTGTACTTCACACACTGTTGTACTACTATTTAAAACTTGAAGTGTATTACGAGTGTACCAAATATTTTACAGGTGTGAATAACACTCTAAATGCATTTTTAGCAAAAGCAACTATTACCCAACTTTGTCAAAAATAATTTTAAAAAGCTATTTTAATGTAACTTTTTACACTGATAACCTTCTTCTTTATATTTATTATATTGACATACTCCCTCCATTTCATGTGAATTGAGACTTATTTCCCTTTTCGTCCGTTTCACCTCAATTGAGAGTGCCCAAAATGGCAAACTTTTTAATATTTTTTATTCACCCAACCCCACCCATTTAACCCAACTAATTCTTTCTCTTCATTTTCCACCACTCATTTTATCCAACCAACACTACTATTTACCCCACTAATTCTCTATCTTCATTTTCCACCACAAATTCACTACTTTCTCTTAATTATTGTGCCATTTTTTTTGTCTCAATTCACATGAAACGGATGGAGTATATGTTTATATTAAATAATATTTTGGAATTTATTTTCCATTCATAACTGCTAAACTAATGTTAAATGCCAAAGACTCAACACAAAAACAAATAACGGTTCGGATTTTCTTACTCAATTCCTTAAAGCACTCAAAAATTACCCAAATCTTAAAGAGGAGAGGCTAATCCCTTTATTCCTCTCATGTTCACATGGGGAATGTTTTTACCCCGAAGGTCCCCCGTTAGATTAATGAAAAATTTAAAAACTCCAAACTACCTCTTACTCCCTCAATCGTACTTGTCTTTCTCTTTACACTCTATCCCTCTCTTTCTACCCCCTCCCACATCTTCTTTGACGATTCTCTCCCAAACGCCACCATTTCCACCGTTGTCCTCCCTTGACTTTCTTGCTTCGTTGTCCAACATTTTTCAGAGCTAGAAATATGCCCAAAAAAAAATATATAAAGTTGCGGTTAAACGACGTTGAAACTGAATCTCGCACCGGCAATGTGTATATTCCATCACACCCTTCCCATCTCGGGACATAAAAAATGCCACCTTTCCTCCCCATCCTCCACCTTTCTTATCTTCTAATTATGTTTTTATACAAAGGAATATAATACATTTTATGTTTGATTGGAACCTTTGTGCTCCTATTGTGGTGGATTCATTTGGATGAATGTTTATTGTAATGCAAATACGTGATTTTCTTGAGTTGGTGTTTGACTATTCTTAATTTTTAATTTATTGTATTTGGTCGAAAATATTTGTCAAAGAGTTATCACTCTGTCCTAAATTTGGACTGAGAGATAACTCTTAAAGCTCTTCCGTCTTTTTATTTTCTACATCCCTCACATTAACTCTGAGGACCAACAATCAAAGTTTTTTTTCCTTGTGGAAATATCTCACCTTCTTTATGATAGAGAAATACAATCTCACGACCCTACGTGAGAGTTTATTTGGTCATTATTCTGTATAGGCTGACTTTTATTTCCTTTCTTTATTTGTGTAGAAGTCTTTACTTTCTTCCCAAGCTAGGGCTTTGTATCTTGTATATATACTCAACATTGTGAATAATAAAAGTGGTATTTGGCTGTATATCGTTTCTCTTACATGGTATCAGAGCTACGATCCCAAATTTCTGTCCCCCCTCCCACAAAACCTAAAATTTTCGGTCTGCAACTATGGCCAGTTCATCGGATAATAGGCTTCCGAATCCAGCCGAGCCTGACAAACCTCTTGTGATTGTCAATCTCTCTCATATTCTTCAACTTACTCCCACCTCGTATATACCGTGGAAGACTCATATTCAAGCGACCCTTCTTGGACATGACTTGTTCAATTATTTTGATGGCTCTCTCCCTGCTCCTCCGGAAACTATCTCTGTCACCACCACCACTAAATCCGCCACCACAGACTCACCGGCACAACAAACCACCTCTGTTGTCGACAATCCGGCCTATACCACCTGGTTCAGACAAGATCAGCTTCTCCTTGGCGCATTGGCAGGCACCTTATCCCCTTTCATCGCTTCCTTAATATCTCAATGTCGTACCACACACGAAGCATGGTGTACCTTGGCCAAAACCTACGCCAATCCTTCCCGCAGCCACCTAAAACAAATCAAGGACCGTCTTCGCAATATTTCGAAGGGTCCCAAATCCATTACCGAATACATGCAGGAAATCAAGTCCTGTTCTGATCAACTAGCGTCTCTAGGTCGGCCCCTTGATGCCGACGATATTGTGGATCGCGTTCTTGACCAACTCAATGATCCCGACTTTGACAGTGTGGTCCAAGCAGTTCATAGTAGAGAAACCTCGATTTCGTTTGATGAACTACATGAAAAATTGCTTAACAGAGAACTCACCCTCAAACACAAATCCACCCCATCGCCCACAAACTTCCCTGCCACTGTCTACTATGCCGCCAAGCCTACCAATAACCGGCCTCCCAAATTCAACCCTAACCCTAATTCTCATACTGGGACGCAGCCCAACCCCTACAACTCCTCGCCGGTGCTATAACGACCCGAAACCCCGGCACTATTTTTAGTCATAAGTTGAGCACTTATGGGTGACGACCCGTCCCAATTTTATATAAATTTTACACTGAATATTATTTTATAATTTAAATTTTGTTAGTTTGATTATTTTAAAAGGACTTATTTGATTCTAGTAAAATATTAAATAAAAGTATTTGAGTTGCAAAAAGATTTATTAGCTTAACTAGAAGCTAAAATAGTTGAGTTAGTATTTGTGATTAATGACAAGGGGTTTAAGTGTTAAAGTTGAAACTTTGGGGTTTAAATGTAATTGATCAACCTTGAGGGGCCTAAGTGTAACTTGGCAATTATTTAACCCTTTTACCCGATCTCTCTCCTTCTCTGCGACACTTTCCCAATTCTCTCCAATTTTTCTCCATTTCTACTCCTTCTGTTCTACGAGGAGTTCATCCACTCTTTCTTCAATTACTCCTTAAATATTTCTCTGTTTCAAGATCCGACTTCACCAAAATGTTCGTGGCGTCGAGTAGATCAAGTCCAGCTATTCAGAAAAATATGTCATCGGTATTATTTTCGGTACTATTTTTGTAACAAGTAAGTTACTTACCACTTTTCTTGTATATTAACGCTCATAATTATGATCTATGTTGCTTGGGTTGTTAATTGTTGGTTTATAGGAAGTTTGGAATTTATTTGTGTTTTGGGTAGTTTTAGGATAAATTGTTGTTGGGTTCCAATCGTGGTATAAATGGTTTGTTGTTGTTATGAAAAGCTTTTATAAGCTTAGAGGTCATTTTTAGACTTCATTATACAAATTAGATATTGCGAATTACAGGTGAAATCCGGGTTGGATGAGTAGTAATGGACCACAAGTACCATTTGTTAACTTTGATATCACTCTCTATATGTATTTGGTTCTTGAATTGAAACTAGGTTGAGTCAAAAATGTTGAGTTTGAGTGTTAGGATGAAAGGAGGAAATTCCTGGTAGTTCGATGGAGTTGTGCGGCCGCCCAGTTTGGGTGTGCGACCGCACAATCTTCTGAAAGGTTTTGTTCTTGGAAAATCCCAAAGTGTGCGACCGCACAGATCATTCCGGGCGACCGCACAGTGTCCTGAAAAACTGATAAATCCTAGAATCAATGTGTTTAGGTTCCGACTTGGTCTAGATCTTAAGGGTTTCCCTCAAATAGCTAGATAGACTTGTTGTGAGCAAGGTAGCTCCGAAGATTGGTCATTAATGGGTATAACTAATGTGTATTAGTTTAGTACGTACCTAAGAGTACGGGTCTTAATTGTGATTGAAATAGCTCAATAATTGTATGATTGTGTTGATATTCTTTTAGACACTGAATGTGCTAAATGCGTACTTGTGTATGTGAATGATTACATGCCACATTATTAAAGAAAAAGGGCTAGTCCACTACTTTTGGATTTGCCCCAAGTTAAAATTTGTTTCCCGTATTTCAAATCAAGTAAGTACTACTTGTGTGAATTTTATGTGAGTCCAGCTGGTTTACTTGTCGGGGGTGTATAGGTTTGCGCATATTGTGAGAGCTGGGGCTAAGCAATAAACGTAGGCCTATGCATCTGTGGCCGTTGCTCTTACTTTTGGCCAAAGTAAGGGTCTTGCTTCCCTAATTATTGGAGCAATCATGCACAATAGTTAGATAGCTTTTATTTGTTCTTGGGTTGGGGCACTGGGTAACAGGTCTCCACCAATATTGTGAAGCTACATCAAATATGAGAGCTGACTTCAACATCGTCAGTTATGGTATATGAATGGGTTGGAGGAATAAGGCGCAAGAAATATCCCTTGTAATGTGTTCTTCCGCTTTACGTGTTGCATCATGGGTTGTATAACTGCCCGTGTTGTATGCTACTTGATGATACGTGATACGTGATGTTATTTCTTCTTCATACTTACATGTATGCATATCATGTAGTTAATGTAGTAACTTACTGAGATTTATCTCACCCCGTTTCTTATTATCTTTGTTTCCTTAACCCCCCCCCAGGAAGCAAGTGATAGTACGTTGTGAGATCGCATGTGGCTGAGATCGGTCGAGCAGGTTACCTTCTCTTAGGGTAATGCTCCATGGCGCTTTTGTATATCATTCGTTGAGATCGTAGTCGTATAAAGTATGTATGTCCGGTTGTACTTTGGTTATATCTGCTGCTAGATGTTCTTTCTTCCGCCTTTGTAAGTTATCTCCGAGTTGAAATCTCGTTGAGGTGTTATTTGATGGTATTGGTTTGATGGTTGGATTCACGCGCCAAGTTTGGTATTTAGTATTTTGGAGTTGCATATTATGTAAATTTTATATATATGGAATTATTGATTTCCGTGGCGTGACAGTTGGTATCAGAGCGTTGGGAATAGATTTTGAAAGGGATAAGAACTCTGATATGGAGTAGGTTCGGATACTCATATATTATGATTTTGGACGATTAGGAAAACTAAGCTTTCCTTGAGGACAATTAGTTGCATTTGTTATTGAGGAATTGTGGAACATGATCCTAGAGGATTCGAGAACGAATTTCTTTTAAAGGGAAAAGAATGTAATACCTCGAAAATTTATGAATTTCATTCTTGGGGTTTGGTCATTTGTTTTGATCGTTAGTTATCATTTAGTAAGAAATATTTTTGGTTTTATTTGGGTTTTATTTCTACAAGGTTATTGGACTACTTGAGAAATTATAGTTTGAGATGGTTTATATTATTATGAGATGTATGAATTGGCGACTGTATCAAGGATTCTTGAGATAGCCATTACTTCTTGTGTATAAATTGCATAATTGAGATAAGAATATAGTGATAGTATGATATTGATGTCGAGTGTTCCTACTCTTATGGTATACCAGGCATGGGACTGGTGATAATATTGTTGGTTTCATTGGGGTTAGTTGGTTTGAGAATCAAGAATGTGAGTCTTTGAAGACTTAGGCATATCTATCTCGTAAAGTGGACAATGTTTTGTGCTATATATGCATGTTTGTCCTCATTCTTTGATTTATGTTGAGGTGTATTCTCGAATACGGGACTATAGAATTTCTACCTGATACAGGAGAATCTAATAAATGAAAGTATATTGAGGAGTAGAGCAAAGGTGAAGAAAACAAATTTAATGAAGCCGAGTTTAAGATATTTCAGAACCAGATTTGTCAGTCAACTTCGTAGAATTAACTGTTCTGATCTAGAAGTTTCCAGAATGCGTGTAAACATTCGTTGGGTATAATCTATCAGCATAACAGTTTTAGCAACTTTTGTTTTTCTAGTTCATGTATTGTTCTTATTCATGCATTGTCTATGGATTGGAGGAGTGCTCCATTTAGCCTATCTAAACCCCATTGTGAGATAAATTCAGATTTTGGGATGTATTTGAGTCCTTGGTATTTAATAGAAGATGGTTTTTCTCTTCGGTTGCTCTTGGTGGGTTCCAAAGAGTGTTGGGTGTTTATTTCTTTTAAACGTTTCACTTGTGTTTCCTCGTTGTATTTTCCATGTTCCAGTATCACTATCGGTATATATAAGAAACCCGATAGAATTGTGGGCGATAATGCGCTAAAGGTTATAAGTTGATTTAGTTATGTTATCTATACGGGGTATTGGTGAAATAAGTGGTATGACCTAGCTTTCTGCATGTCGTGAATTTCTTGGTTGCCATCGGTAGATGGTGAAGATTCCTCTACTGATAAGTGTGACTTTGCTTAGAAGTAGAATGGGTATATTTTATAATAAGTACAATATGTCGTTTGATCGATTGGAACCTGAGTCATATGATGAGTTGAAATAGGTGTGAGTGAAGTGACTTAACATGAAAGTATGATTTTAAACGGGTTTAATTGAAATTATGATTAGTTGGCCATTTGACTGTTGATTTTAAGTGAATGCATCTTCTGTGAGAAGTTATATTAATTTTTATGAAAGAAAAGTGTTACTGAGATTTGTGGGAAAACTCAAAGATGAGTATTTTCGGATATTTCCTTTTGGTCTTTGAGTTGTCGAGGTTTCAGACCAGTTCTCGTGTAGTTTCGAAAACTTGGTGAAATTGTGTTTAGTCACTTATTTATTTCAAATCGGAATAAAGTGATTTTTGAACCTAAATTGATCATCTTTTCGAGAGATTTCCGTTTGAGTGATTCTTTAAATTTAAATATGCGTGGAACAGCCACCGAATTTCAGTTTCTGTGCTATTGAAGTATTTACAGATTTGGAAAATTAGTAAATTTCAAATGATCGTAAGTTATTCATTTTAAATTGAAATTTGATGATTCAAGTGTCTAAATTGAATATATTTTCAAGACCTTTGCAGTGATCTCATTTTCATAAGATGATTTCCTTTATACTGTTCCCAAAATCCGAGTCTTGGTTCAGTCGAACCGTAGAGATATATTGAATAGTGTGAATCTTAGATATATCGTGAGAAATAAGTCCGAGCACGTATTAGAGTGAGAATTAATATCCATTGGGGAAAATCTATTGAAATTACTGGAAAGAAGCAATGGTTTGCAAGATATAGCAAGAGTTAGAGGATGTATTGTTTTGAAATGATTTATTTCAGATATTGATTGATCTTTACAAGTGGAAAGAATACTTAAACTGAGATGCGCGTATTATTGGGATTCACTTGACTTTAGTAGGATTGATAAACGTGAATTAGTCTTCGAATATTGAAATGATGATTGATGACAATTTTAGTATTGATATTGTTTTGTGGGTTTGATTGGTATTGCTGTTAAAAGTATGACCAGTGTTAATGTTTTCTTGGAAATATGCTAAGTTTCCCATTATATTGAAAATTGATAAATCCATTATCTATAGTGATGCTTCTAAATAGGGATTGAGGTATTTAACGATTCAAGGTAACAACGTGTGTGTGTATGTTTCGATGATTAACTCTTGATAAATAGAACTATCTATGACTTGGGATTGATTGTGATTTTATTGAGATTACCCTAGCAGATTAGAGTTTTCTTTTGAGAACCAAGTTCGAAATGTTATGTTATTAGACTACCAATAATTGATGGATATATTTCCTAATTGATGGATATATTTCGTTAGAAAAGATAAATATGAGATAAGGCAAGTGGGTGGAGAAATTCAAATATTATGACTGTATTGTGTTTTCTCGCATAAGAAGGATGAGTGTATTAGTGAAATTACTGAACATGTAAATGTGTACATCGTCTTGAGTACCGCTGAATGGAAAATGTTGAAAGATTTGACTTAGTGGAATGAAACACGTGTAGTGGAAATTTGATTAGAGGTACTTAAAGAGAGTCACGAGACCAAGTAAGTTACCATTCAATTAGAAACAAAATATATTGGGATGAATTTGAGGAATCATATTTGATTGAGTAGTTGATAACGATAATTTTTCGTGTATATAAATGAATTCGTGGGTGACAATAATTGGTAGTCCTATTCATTCCCTTATCTGTTCAGGGAGTAGTATGATTGCATGGGATGCTTGTGGAGATGATATATGACAGAGACCGTTATGGTACATCTTGATCTTAATAAACTTTTCCGAGTGTTATGGATATTTATTTGGGTCTTGTTATAATATTAGGAAATCCTTGGGACCGAGATATATACTTATAAGGATATACTGCGTGTGTGGCGTTGATTCCAAATACTATTGGGATGATGGAAATATAAAACTTATGGGTATTGATGATTTAAGGGATTGATTAAGAGCTTAATGCTAATCAGAAATAGATTATTTATGATTGGTAAACAAGTAATACTTCTAACCGGAAACGTGATCTTAAGATCAAGTGAGGAATTTAGTTTTCTTGAAAGAATTATTTGTAGGAATAGTTGATGCAAAGGAACAAGTTTTAAGTAAAACTATCTCTTGTGAAAGTATTAAGGAAACTCGTGAAATGGATGTGATTATAGAAGAAACAGACAAAAAGTGGGAAAATAGACATCCATAGTGGTTTAATGGATTTCATGAATACTCTTGGGCATGTTTTATCCAGTTAAGAATGAGGGTTTCAAAGTTTATGAAAGTGAGAAAACAAATGATTAGTGAAATTGATACCAATTAATAGAAATTGGATTTGGGATTTAAGTTGGATTTATGGAGACTATGTCCGAAATATTTAATAGGTCCTTGATTGTGATTAGTACTTACTATATGAGCATTGATATATATGTAGCCTCGATATGACTACGTGTTATAATAAGTGATAAGTGAATTCGCGGACGAATTCTTTTTAAGGGGGGTAGAATGTAACGACCCGAAACCCCGGCACTATTTTTAGTCATAAGTTGAGCACTTGTGGGTGACGACCCGTCCCAATTTTATATAAATTTTACACTGAATATTATTTTATAATTTAAATTTTGTTAGTTTGATTATTTTAAAAGGACTTATTTGATTCTAGTAAAATATTAAATAAAAGTATTTGAGTTGCAAAAAGATTTATTAGCTTAACTAGAAGCTAAAATAGTTGAGTTAGTATTTGTGATTAATGACAAGGGGTTTAAGTGTTAAAGTTGAAACTTTGGGGTTTAAATGTAATTGATCAACCTTGAGGGGCCTAAGTGTAACTTGGCAATTATTTAACCCTTTTACCCGATCTCTCTCCTTCTCTTCTGCGACACTTTCCCAATTCTCTCCAAATTTTCTCCATTTCTACTCCTTCTGTTCTACGAGGAGTTCATCCACTCTTTCTTCAATTACTCCTTAAATATTTCTCTGTTTCAAGATCCGACTTCACCAAAATGTTTGTGGCGTCGAGTAGATCAAGTCCAGCTATTCAGAAAAATATGTCATCGGTATTATTTTCGGTACTATTTTTGTAACAAGTAAGTTACTTACCCCTTTTCTTGTATATTAACGCTCATAATTATGATCTATGTTGCTTGGGTTGTTAATTGTTGGTTTATAGGAAGTTTGGAATTTATTTGTGTTTTGGGTAGTTTTAGGATAAATTGTTGTTGGGTTCCAATCGTGGTATAAATGGTTTGTTGTTGTTATGAAAAGCTTTTATAAGCTTAGAGGTCATTTTTAGACTTCATTATACAAATTAGATATTGCGAATTACAGGTGAAATCCGGGTTGGATGAGTAGTAATGGACCACAAGTACCATTTGTTAACTTTGATATCACTCTCTATATGTATTTGGTTCTTGAATTGAAACTAGGTTGAGTCAAAAATGTTGAGTTTGAGTGTTAGGATGAAAGGAGGAAATTCCTGGTAGTTCGATGGAGTTGTGCGGCCGCCCAGTTTGGGTGTGCGACCGCACAATCTTCTGAAAGGTTTTGTTCTTGGAAAATCCCAAAGTGTGCGACCGCACAGATCATTCCGGGCGACCGCACAGTGTCCTGAAAAACTGATAAATCCTAGAATCAATGTGTTTAGGTTCCGACTTGGTCTAGATCTTAAGGGTTTCCCTCAAATAGCTAGATAGACTTGTTGTGAGCAAGGTAGCTCCGAAGATTGGTCATTAATGGGTATAACTAATGTGTATTAGTTTAGTACGTACCTAAGAGTACGGGTCTTAATTGTGATTGAAATAGCTCAATAATTGTATGATTGTGTTGATATTCTTTTAGACACTGAATGTGCTAAATGCGTACTTGTGTATGTGAATGATTACATGCCACATTATTAAAGAAAAAGGGCTAGTCCACTACTTTTGGATTTGCCCCAAGTTAAAATTTGTTTCCCGTATTTCAAATCAAGTAAGTACTACTTGTGTGAATTTTATGTGAGTCCAGCTGGTTTACTTGTCGGGGGTGTATAGGTTTGCGCATATTGTGAGAGCTGGGGCTAAGCAATAAACGTAGGCCTATGCATCTGTGGCCGTTGCTCTTACTTTTGGCCAAAGTAAGGGTCTTGCTTCCCTAATTATTGGAGCAATCATGCACAATAGTTAGATAGCTTTTATTTGTTCTTGGGTTGGGGCACTGGGTAACAGGTCTCCACCAATATTGTGAAGCTACATCAAATATGAGAGCTGACTTCAACATCGTCAGTTATGGTATATGAATGGGTTGGAGGAATAAGGTGCAAGAAATATCCCTTGTAATGTGTTCTTCCGCTTTACGTGTTGCATCATGGGTTGGTATAACTGCCCGTGTTGTATGCTACTTGATGATACGTGATACGTGATGTTATTTCTTCTTCATACTTACATGTATGCATATCATGTAGTTAATGTAGTAACTTACTGAGATTTATCTCACCCCGTTTCTTTTTATCTTTGTTTCCTTAACCCCCCCCCAGGAAGCAAGTGATAGTACGTTGTGAGATCGCATGTGGCTGAGATCGGTCGAGCAGGTTACCTTCTCTTAGGGTAATGCTCCATGGCGCTTTTGTATATCATTCGTTGAGATCGTAGTCGTATAAAGTATGTATGTCCGGTTGTACTTTGGTTATATCTGCTGCTAGATGTTCTTTCTTCCGCCTTTGTAAGTTGTCTCCGAGTTGAAATCTCGTTGAGGTGTTATTTGATGGTATTGGTTTGATGGTTGGATTCACGCGCCAAGTTTGGTATTTAGTATTTTGGAGTTGCATATTATGTAAATTTTATATATATGGAATTATTGATTTCCGGGGCGTGACAGGCGCCCCCCTCTAACCCTAATCAGAATCAGTACCGGGTCGCTGCCAGTGGTGCCGTACCGTTGGCCATTACTTAAATCAGTGCCCGCTTTTCCGACAGCTTCACCCTACTATCACTATTCCAACACCACCACCGAACAACCCTACCCCATCTCGACAGCCTACCTGACAGCCCCACAACACTACTCCACGAGCGTACACCATCACTTCTCATCAGAACCATTCCCACAGCTGGTTAATGGACAGTGGGGCTACCCACCATGCTACGAATGACCTCAACAACTTGGCTTTGCATTCTCCGTATAATGGCACTGAGGAATTACTTATTGGTGATGGATCCGGACTTCCCATCCCTCACATCGGTTCCACTTCTTTCCCCTTCCTTTATGTTATCTTAAACTTAACCATGTTTTATATGTTCCTTCCCTTTCCCGCAATATTATTTCCATCTCTCAATTTTGTCATGATAATAATGCAACCACGGTCTTCTCATCTGATTCTTTTATTGTGAAGGGCCGGCAAACGGGCACCATTCTTCTTCAAGGACCCTCTAACTCTGGCGTCTACGAAGGGCATCCACCTCCAATCGCTATTCGTTCACCTCATGTTCTTCACTCTGCCTTGGCTTCAGCTACATCTACTTGGCATCATCGATTAGGGCACCCTTCCTCCACCATTTTACGTTTTATTAGTAATTCTTCTAGTTTAAATATTCCTAGTAGTTTGAATTTTCAATGCAATTTCTGTAATTGTAATAAGAGCCACAAACTCCCCTTTTATGAAAATACTATTTCTTCCTCTGGACCTCTTGATATCTTATATAGTGATGTGTGGACTTCACCCATTTACTCCATTGATGGTTTCAAGTATTACATTATTTTTGTCGATCATTTCTCCAAATATATCTGGTTGTATCCGCTCAAACACAAAAATGATGTTGTGCCTGTTTCTACAACTTTTAAAGCCTTAGTTGAAAAACGTTTTTCTCGTCCCATCCTCACTATTTTCAGTGACAATGGCGGTGAGTATTTAGGCCTTCGCTCCACTCTCACTTCTCATGGCATCACACATCTTACCTCTCCGCCCCATACTCCTGAACACAATGGTTACTCTGAGCACCGTCATCGACACATTGTTGAGACTGGGCTGTCATTCCTCACCCACTCCCATATGCCTCACAAATATTGGCCTCATGCCTTTGTCACAGCTTGTTATCTCATTAATCGTATGCCCACGCCAACTCTCAATCTTGTCTCCCCCTTCTTCCGTCTCCTTGGCACTCATCCCAACTATACAAAACTTCGCAGCTTTGGGTGCTTGTGTTATCCGTGGATCCGTCCCTACACTTCTCATAAAATGGAGTCTCAATCCACTCCCTGTGTCATCGTCGGATATTCCCCTACTCAAAGTGCTTATTATTGCCTTGATCCAAAGACATCCAAAGTTTATGTCTCTCGGCATGTCAAATTTGTTGAAGACACCTTCCCCTTCTCCACTCTCTTCTTGGTCAGCACCACAGCTCCCTCGACCGACACTTGGACCACTCTCAGACTACCTGTTCTACTTCCGGCACCTACTCCAATACAACCCCACTCTCAAACACCTCCCAACCCTAACCTACTGTCTACACCCACAACTCCCCTACCCACCCCACCGGCCGATAACACAGCCCCTCCCCCACTTCCAGCCGACACCACCAGCCCAACCCCTTCTTCGGCTGCCACACCTCCGGCTGCCACCCCTTCCCTAGCATTCCAGCCTCCTCCGACTCCTCAAGGTTCTGTTACCCGTTATCGTAATAATATTGTCAAAACCATCCAGAAACTCAACTTAAATGTGTCCCTTTCTTCGGCGCACACTGAACCTACGAAGATCACTCAGGCCTTAAACACCCAGCTTGGCGCAGCCATGCAGTCTGAGTATGATGCATTAATTCGTAACAATACTTGGAATCTCGTGCCTCCATCTCCCACTCAAAATTTGGTTGGATGCAAATGGATTTTTCGGACCAAGTACCATCCCGATGGTTCAGTTGATCGTTACAAGGCCCGTCTTGTGGCTAAGGGGTTCCATCAGCGACCAGGCTTAGATTATTCTGAAACGTTCAGTCCAGTCGTTAAACCTGCTATTGTTCGTATTGTCTTAACCTTGGCTACTGTACATGGATGGCCACTCCGTCAGGTTGACATCAATAACGCTTTTCTGTAGGGCACTTTACAGGAAGATGTTTTCATGACACAGCCACCAGGGTTTATCAGTTCTTCTCATCCTAACTTCGTCTGTAAACTCAAACAGGCTATCTATGGTCTGAAACAGGCACCACGGGCATGGTACACTGAACTCAAAAATTATTTACTGTCTCTTGGTTTCACTATGTGTGTGTCGGACACTTCCCTGTTTATCCTTCAGACAGCTGGGTATCTCATTTATTTACTGGTTTATGTTGACGACATTATTATAACCGGGTCTGATTCATCTGCTATTGACACCTTTATTGCTAGCTTCTCTTCCAGGTTCTCTTTAAATGATATTGGCTCGCTGTCATATTTTTTGGGTGTTGAGGTCGTGCCTCACCCAGAAGGTATTTTTCTCAGTCAGCATAGGTATATTCAGGATTTGCTTAGTCAGACCAACATGCTTGATGCCAAGCCCGTCCCCCACACCGATGGTACCGCACCCTCCATTCACTGCGCAGTCCGGCTCTCCTCTCGGAAATCCTACCGAGTTTCGCGCTATTGTTGGTGTTCTGCAGTATCTAGCTTTGACTCGGTGTGACATATCCTTTGCTATTAATCGTTTATCTCAGTTTATGCACTGTCCGACAGATATTCATTGGAACGCTCTCAAGCGTGTTCTCCACTATCTTGTTGGTACTAGCACTCATGGCCTCCTCATTCGTCGAGCCTCACCTCTTACTCTCCATGCTTTCACTGATGCTGACTGGGCTGGTGACAAGGATGACTATATCTCCACTTCTGGATACGTTGTTTATTTGGGTAAGAATGCTATTGCTTGGAGTTCTAAGAAGCAAAAGACACTTGCCCGCTCGTCTACTGAGGCCGAGTGCAAAGCTATTGCTGCTACCACTGCAGAGATACTTTGGCTTCAGAACTTACTGCATTAGATGCATGTTCTTCTTTCTCCACCACCTACTATTTATTGTGATAATATGAGGGCAACGTATGTGGCTGCTAATCCGGTTTTTCACTCAAGGATGAAACACTTGGGATTGTATTATCACTTTGTTCGAGAAAATGTTCAGAATAACAACTTGAGGGTGACTCATATCTCCGGCTCTGATCAGTTGGCGGATCTGCTCACTAAACCGCTTTCGCGCACCAGATTTCTTGATTAAGCTGTCAAGATTGGACTGTCTGACCGGTCGTCCATCTTGAGGGGGCATGATAGAGAAATACAATCTCACGACCCTACGTGAGAGTTTATTTGGTCATTATTCTGTATAGGCTGACTTTTATTTCCTTTCCTTATTTGTGTAGAAGTCTTTACTTTCTTCCCAAACTAGGGCTTTGTATCTTGTATATATACTCAACATTGTGAATAATAAAAGTGGTATTTGGCTGTATATCGTTTCTCTTACGAGATTTTCCTCGCTAAAGTCTTCTACTGGAAGTAGTTCCATATTAGCTTTGCAAGTGTCAATTCCACCTCATCTTCATTTTCTTGACCACCGCTCGGACTTCTCACTATTTGCTTCGGTGAAGATTAGAGGTGGAAATGGTTCAGCTCAAACAGCGGTTTGGAACCAAACCAAACTGTGCGGTTTAGCTCGGTTTTTAAATATATGTGGTTTAGCTCAATTTGAAAAAGCGACAAACCATATGGTTCGGTTTGGCTTACGGTTTGGCCCTTCCGAGCCGAACCAAACTGAACCGAACCGAACCATATCAAGATGAACCGCGGACCGAACCGTGAAATCGACCCGTGGAGCTGAACCATTGAACCAAACCAATAGCTGAACCGTGAAACTCTAATATGGACAGTTGATTAAGTTTTGTGAGTTAATATGAACCGTTGATTATTTGTTTTGGATATTTTTTTCTATTCAAAGTAATCTGAAATTGTAATTATGTTTTCTTTTTAGTAGTAATTTTGACATAAACAAAGGTGAAATGGGTTGTGGTATAATGGTCTGGGCCTTGGTTTGGACCGTGGTCTGAGCTGTGGTCTGGAACGCGATTTGGACGACGGTTTAGACCGAAGTTTGAGCCGAAAAATGAAACCACGGTTTGGACCGAACCGCGATGGTTTGGTTCGGCTCGGTTTCAACTTTTTAATGGTTCAGCTCGGTTTGGGATTTTCCCAAACCGATAACTAGCGGTTTGGTCTCTAAATTAGGCCAAACCGAGCTAAACCGAATTGTTTCCACCCCTTGTGAAGATGCACGTTAATGGGTAGAATTATTTTCACCCTGTTCTTATAATCTCGCTCTTAAATTATAGGTTCACTCTCAAATCATCATACTTATTACCACTTTCACCCACTATACTTTTTTATACATATTCTTTCCATAGTTTGTACATCCTACAACCTCATATGTTCATGTGTATTAAGGTCTTTATATATAGAAAGAAAACTGACCTTTTTTTTTCCTTTTGAGCTCATATTCTTCTTCTTTATAATCAATTAACTTTTATTCAATCATAGTTCATTAGATATTACAAAATTACTAGTAAAAAAGGACACAAATCAAATTGAAATAGTAACTTTCATAACTCATCCCACGCCGATTTAATGTGGAAGTGGGGGTGTAAGCAGTTCGGTTCAGACCGCAGTTTGGGATCGAACCGAATTAAATCATGCGGTCTGATTTGGCTTTGTTGTTGTTGTTGTTGTATGATTTGGTGGTTTGTGGTCTGACCCCTCCAGACCAAATCAGACCGAACTAAACCGTGTGACTGAACCGCCGGACCGAACCACCAAAATGAACCATCAGACCGCATATATCAACTATATATTTTTATGTTGAGTCATATTCATCGTTGAATTATTAAAAAGCCCACATTGCATTTGACTGTTCCTAAATCTTGTTTTACATCTTATTGAATATTTATATCATCGTTTGTTGTATTCATATAGTACTCTTCATTGCGACACATAGTTAATCATGTTTTTTCATTATCGACTTTGTGTAGTGTGTTATCTTCCTTCTGCTTCTCTGTTCCTATAGTACTCTTCTTCCCATAACTTTTTTCTTAAAATATATCTCCCGCATCCCTCCCTCTTTATCTGGTACCCCTCGCTCTTCCTCCATAATCACTAAAATTTATAAACAAATATGATAATGAGTTGCAGTCTAAGTCATCGTCTGAATCGTGGTAAAAGCAATAATTTGAATGGTGGTTTGAACCAATGGTCTAAACTGCAGTCTTGAACCATATTGATATAGCTGAATCGCGGCCTGAACCAAACTATTTCTTTTTCATGGTTCGATTCGGTCAGAAAATTTCCAAACCCGATAATTAATAATAATCCATACCGAATTAAACCTAACCAATTAGAAAGTTATTGCGAATTACAAATTTACAACACCTATTCTCAATCTTATTCATGATATTTTTGAATTGGTCTGCCGTAAAATTTAGAGCAAACATTTAAGTAACACACTAATCTCCTCCTACTCCTAAAATTACATAATTAGACTACTCATTCTAGTTTCTTTGATTCAATCAAATGTCTCTATCATATATTCCCTTCTATTTTCTTAGATTCAATCAAATGTCTCTATCATATACTCCCGGGTCTAAAATAACTATTGTTTTTGGACAAAAATTTTTGTTCAAAATAACTGTTACTTTTTTGAGTTAAATATCCCTCTTACCCTTACATCAAAGCTTGTTTTGTTTTATTAATTTTCTTACTATAAGACGTAAATGTAAGAAAGATTCACATTTAGTAAGAGTAAATTTGGCACTTTTGTCATAAAATCTTGATATTAATTGTTTTTTTTTTAAAAAAATGTGCAAATGCCAAAAAACAAAAACCAGTTATTTTTTATCGGAGAGAGTATTATTATAACTATTATATGTCACCTTAATGTCCCATCTTTTAACTAAGTTACTTGAGAATCATCTCATACTCACAACTTTTTTGGCTCCCTTTGTTTTAATGAAGCAAGATATCTATTTTTGTGGGGTATTAGTTTGATTTTCTCTTACGCTTTTGCTTTTACAATGTCCTTGCCGACATGAATCTCATCATTCATGGAAGTGCCAAAACTAAAGTTTAAACAATCCCTTACCCAACTTCTAGCTCATGTGAATCCAAACATTAATTTATACCTCCATTTTTATTAGGGCAAATTGCAATTTAGTTACCTGAGTTTGTCGTCAAGTTTCAATTAGTTACCCAGTTTGTGTTTCGGTCAATTTAGTTATCGAATATGTCTTTTTGTTACAATCAGTGTAAAATTTGTTAGCCCATTAGAAAACTAATGAAAATGGATGAAAAATGTAACAAAGTTCTTTCAAAATTGCAATGATCAACCCTAAAGTTTAAATTATTCCATTACACCCCCAAACTAACGAATGTTAAAAGCTATCTTCTTTCTCAAAACCCGGTCATCACCACCACCCAAATCCGGCCACTACCATAACCACCTATCTTCTTTCCAGCGGCGATCCTTCCCCTGCACACTATATTTTCCGGCGAAAAAAAAATCAAAAAATCGGACCAGAAAAAATATGATTCCTGCTTCGTTAACCGTTGGATCGTCTTCAAACTTCTGGGGAATGTTCGCATCACCTAGGCGCACCTTTTAACCGTTGAGATCTGCCAAAAAATCACCGGAGCGGGAGATAAGTCCGCCGGAAAAAATCTGGCGAAAATCTCCCAAAAATCGCCTTTCTCTCGCTCCGGCGGACTTATCTCCATCTCCGGTGATTTTTTGGTAGATCCCAACGGTGAAAAAGTGCGCCTAGGTAATGCGAACATTCCCCAGAAGTTTGAAGACGATCCAACGGTTAACGAAGCAGGAATCGTATTTTTTCTGGTCCGATTTTTTGCTTTTTTTTTTCGCCGGAAAATATGGACAATTGCCGGAAAATATGGTGTGCAGGGGAAGGATCGCCGCTGGAAAGAAGATAGGTGGTTATGGTAGTGGCCGGATTTGGGTGGTGGTGATGACCGGGTTTTGAGAAAGAAGATAGCTTTTAACATTCGTTAGTTTGGGGGTGTAATGGAATAATTTAAACTTTAGGGTTGATCATTGCAATTTTGAAAGAACTTTGTTACATTTTTCATCCATTTTCATTAGTTTTCTAATGGGCTAACAAATTTTACACTGATTGTAACATAAAGACATATTCGATAACTAAATTGACCGAAACACAAACTAGGTAACTAATTGAAACTTGACGACAAACTCAGGTAACCAAATTGCAATTTGCCCTTTTTATTATTGTGTGTGCAAGTTGAGAGAAATTAATTGCTCTCCCATTTTTTATTTTTTTTAGTATTCATCTAAACTAGCTACATTAAACAAGTATTATCAAGTACATTATACAACTATGTTCAAAATGGATGGTGACTCTCACTTTCTACTAAGGGCAATCTAGGGGCATAAAAGGGTTTCACAAAATGAAGGATACAAAATGAGGTGATGATATTTTATTGGTTGCATCGATAGTGGACCCGACACACTCTAATTAAAAACACCAATAAAATCATGACACATTATTTTGTAAGCCAAATTTTGTGACACTTTTTTGTTACTTTATATTTACCCTTCTACTATACAACACAAACTCCACATCCACCTTTTAACATTGGCTCGCGTGAATTTCAGTGAAAACTAAATTACTTTATCAAACAAGTTTAATGATTGAGATGGAAAATAGTTATAAATTTATATTTTTATCTCAACTAGAAATTATATCAAGAAGAACATTGTGCTACTTTCACGTTTTTTACTGTGAAAGTTTTTCTTTGACCAAATTACCGATAGGAAATCGAAAAGTGAAGGATCAATATAAGGTACTTATTTCCTCAAACTGCTCAAGTAAAATTATAGTATTATTCATTTCTAATAAATACTAAAAAGATTCTTTTTGAGCTTTACACAGTCATCATTGTTGGGATTTGAGCCAAAACCAAGGAGAAAATCAAAACTAATAGAGAAGGAGCAGAAACGCACACTAGGAGGAGTGAGCGGCCGCCCATAGAGCCGTCAATTTGGGACCGTCCCGCTATATATACGGGACGGGGTTTTCTAATCCCGTATAAATGCGGGACTATTCGGGACGTCCCGTTTGGGACGCGGACAAAGCGGGATGGGACCGGACGTCCCGTATTTTTTAATCATCAGATGAGGCCCAATAGTCCAACTGTCCAATGCTATATTTCAACCTAGTCCCAAAATGATAGGCCCACTAGTCCACTACCCCGTTTGGATTGCTGCTTGCGTGCTTTGCTGTCTTTTTTTTTTTTTTTGTTTGGAACAAACTTCCCGGCTTCATGACATTTACTATTACTATTATTATTGTTGAATTTTGTTTCAAACTACTATCATGATATTTTCTAGTATTGCTACAATATTTATGTAAGGAGTAAGCAGTTAAATTTTGCTTTAGAGTCATGGTTTAATGCTCATTTCTTGATTGGGTGATCGCGTCAACTTATCCCGTAATTGTCTCGCGTCCCGGGGTGATTTGGGATGGGACGGGGAATTTTTGTCCCGCGATAAATCCGTCCCGTCCCGGGTTGTTCGCGGGATACTATAGTTTTGTCCCGTCCCGTCCCGTTATCCCGAATTGACGGCTCTAGCCTCCCATAAAGGGATAGGCGACCGCCCACTTGGACAGAGTGCTTTTTGGGCCAAGACGCGAAGAATGAGCGGCCGCACAAAGGAGTAATGGGCGACCTTGCAGAATTCGTTCATTGCACGTGCAGGCTTTGTGCATCGCACATGCAGATTTCGTGCAGTGCAGATGCTTCGTGTGGAAGACGTGTATGATTAATCTGAAAGCTGCTAGGGTTTCTGGTTGAAGCAAAGAGCGTGCCAAATAGATCACAATCGTGCAGAAGGTCAGACAGTCCGAATCAGTTCGTTTTGTTTCTTATAAGATCTGCAGAGATTTGGGGTGGAATTTGGAGATGCAGAGATCAAGATGGATCGAATGTGTTCAAGGGATCTTTGGGCAGTCAAGGTGGTTGGAGAAAATATGAAAGAAAAGGAGGAATGCATCAGGAACTTACGTAAGCAACAGACGATGCAAATGTGAGTGACATAAGCCGGTTAGACCACGTGATAAGAGGAGGACTTCTCGCAAATGACATATGTGAGTTAGGAGGATGGTGTACTCTACCGACAACATCAAATTCGTTCTGGGTGGGAGCAAGAGGCGTAAAGACCGGTCTATTAGTGTAAAACAAAGAGACATCAATGAACGACATGTTAGAGGGGGAAAGTGACTCAAAAAGTTGCAACGCGGTGGGAGTTATGTCGCTCCCCGAGTCCTGAGGCCCTATTTGGTACCTCGAACCATGTGCGTGAACCCTGAAATAAAACGGACATGACGCTTGCTAAATTTATCATTATCCATAAACCTGAATAATACACGAGCGACACTTGCTCGACAACTGAATACTAAAATTGACCATAGGCTAACTGCGTTTACTATTGAACAACCAAACTAACTAGAGTTGTGAAAAACTCTAGACATGCCTGGCAACAAAGGTCGGCACCAAAATAATAACAAACACTTTATTACAGGCACAAAACTATCTACCCAAATTTACAGAGTTTATATAACCCAGTAAAATCATCGTCCTCACGAAAATAAACATACATAAGCTCAATAGAGCAACTACCCATAAAAGCAACAACATTCTCAAACATCCCCGCTAAGTCGTACCTTACTGACGATCTTCCTTGCCTGAAAACTAAGGAAAACAAATAAACAAAGAACGGGGTGAGATAAATCTCAGTAAGTTAATAATGCAGCTACATGGCATAATATCATGCATCTCAACTGAATAACTGAACCATATAACAGCATAACTGAATAACAGATATCACACAACAAGAGAGTCTCCCTATCGCCAACCGTTCCATACTGGTTGGAAATAACGACCAACTCATCATACGGCACACAAGACTGAAATAAACACATAACAAAGGTGCTGAGCCAAGGTTCTCCCAAAAAGATATAACAATCTGAACAACATCAACAGAACCGCATCGAAGAGCAACATCAACAGTGAAGCATCAAAGAGCTGGAGCAGGGGTTCCGGAACCAAACAACAACAAGAATAACGGGGGGGGGGGGGGAAATGACACAAAGTCATAACCCAAAACGTGTAGCTATAATACTCACACAAGGGAGCTAGCTCAACCCAACCAACACCATCATGAAGGGGTAAACAAGGGGTTACCAATGAAGAATATTATAATGAACTTGGCTCGAGTGCCATTATAATATCCATCACTGCCCGACTCAACCAAGTAAGACCAGCTGGACTTTAAACGAAAACACAATCAGTATATGATTCCAAAATAGGAAACCATACCAAGTACATCATAAAGATGATAAACTGCTCATAAAGAGCCCAGCAACCATGTACATTATAAACATTTCTCAAACAAAGGATTTCAAAGTAGAAAATCCCACAAAAGCATCATAAAGATGATAACCAGAAGTTACTCATAAAGAGCCCAACGACAATGAACACTTACACATTCCTTTTAACGTAGGATCCCATAGTAGGGAATCTAATAATATATCATAAAGATGATAACCATGAATTACTCCTAAATAGCACAATGACTATGAACGCAATCATTTCTTTACATTTATGAATCCAAATTAGGGAATCTAAATAATTACATCATTAAGATGTTAAACAATTCCGTAGGCGCTTAACCACCATTTCACACTTTGCATCCGTTCATAATCGAACCAATTCATAACACCCTTGTTTTCCACAACGCCTATCTAGGTACCCTATAATATGACCCAAAGCATGTACATAAAATAAATCCTAAATCATTTAAATTGAAACAACTTAGTCTTCCAGCAAGGCTGTGCGGCCGCCCACACCAAAATGTGCGGTCGCCCAAACATTACTTCCCAAGCTCTAAAACCTTCCAGATAGATGTGCGGTCGCCGGCCCTATTTAGGCGTTCGTGTTGGGTTTCGTGCAATCATGCGCAGCGGAAGATAGACATGAATAAAACCCAATAGCCTAGATCCGCTATGAACAATAATTCATAATAACAAGATGAAGGAAACTAACTCTTGTAGATCATTATGTAAAACTTGGATTAAGCGTTAAGACAAAAGCCCTCTACCGGTGATCCACACAACGAACAGATTTCAAGAACTCCTTCTTGAACTTGACTGCTAGGTCTTCGGATTGATCAACGATGTTGAAGAACGATTCTTCAAAGCTCCTAACTATTATTGTGACTTGATAATTGAGATTAATCAATCACAATAACCCAAGAATATATTGTGTGATTTATTTCTCTAAGAAAGTGTCGCGCCCCAGACCCGTGGTCCTACTTGGCCCCACGCTCGGGACACGAGTGGAAGACGTTATAAAACATTTTAGGAAAAAAATTTTGAAATGTACTTTCATAAAGGTTTAATATAACCAAATACCTTTACTTGAAACTTGATTTCATTCACACAAACAACTTTCACAACTCAAAGAACTTAGCCACAAGTCTTACACACTTTACTTACAAATTTACAAATCACCGACATTTTCCAAAATATAAGTTTTAAAGGATGATGAAGTCATGGATGCTCTACCCCAAAAGGT
The DNA here is from genome assembly GCA_026119855.1 of Campanula takesimana. Taxonomy (NCBI): domain Eukaryota; kingdom Viridiplantae; phylum Streptophyta; class Magnoliopsida; order Asterales; family Campanulaceae; genus Campanula; species Campanula takesimana. Next base: position 139,843 of record JAOWBW010001195.1, read on the forward strand.
TATACATTATTTAATGTAGCATTTACAAAACTCATATCCCAAACTCTTACCACCACGAAGTCCTCCCGTGCAAGTGTCCTATTCCCTGGACTTGCCTTTATCTAAAACAGTAAATAAATAAGGGGTGAGAATGAATCTCAGTAAGCTACTAAAATACAACTACGTTACATGCTGATATGATAGTCATAAAGAAACAATATCAACAAATAATCAAATAGCATATAGCATATAGCACATAACATGAGAGGCTCCCTATCGCCAACCGTCCCATACCAGTTAGAAATAATGATCAACTCATCATGCATCACATAAGGCGGAAATAAACACGCATACGTGGATACTGTGAGCCAAGGTTCTCGAAACAAACATAACCATCTGAGAAAACCAGCTGAGTAGCATAAATAGCTGAAGCCGGGATCCCGAAAACCAAACCATAACCATAAGGACCAAAGTTCTCGAATCAAACATAACCATCTGACAGGTATCAACAAAGTAGCACAATGGCTGAAGCAGGTTCCGGAACCAAACAATCACAACAATCACAAGAGGGGGAAATGACACCAAGTCATAACCCAGAGTGCCCAACCTTTGGCCAAAAGGAACGGGGTTTAAAAATGGGAAACCAATGATAGAAGCCTTACAATGAACTTGGCTCGTGTGCCATTGTAATCCCTATCATTGTCCGATATCATAAACAATGGGAAACCAATTATAGAAGCCTTACAATGATGCAATCCCTACCACTGTCCCGATACCACCACAAGAAGTACCAGCTGGACTTTACACGAGAGCACAGTAAATAGTACTTACTTAAACAACAACCGGGGCAATGATTCCAAAGTAGGGAACCAAGCCAAACACATCACAAGATGCACACGAAAGAAACACTCATAAGAGTTCACAACATTGACATTAAGTCACAACAATCTTACACACACTAGAACACGATCCTCAACAACCAAGTACGTTAAATCCATTTCTCACACAAGGGATTTCAAAATAAGAAACCTCACGAAAGCATCATAAAGATGCACAACACCCAAAATGGACCTAAACGGTTACATCAATTCAAACTCGATCACAAAGGACCAACTCTACCACAACGGACCATTAATACTCTTTTTTTTTCTATTAAACACCTACTGGATTTCCGTAATATAAAAATCAGAACCCAACTAAATAAACCAACCCATCGTGTAGTACTCGAGAAGAGCTTTCCAACGATAGTTTATACGACCAAACGGAGTCCGGATGACGAAGTTATGGCCAAAACCAAAATAAATTATACTCCCTTCGTTTCACCGTTCCACAAGTATAAGTATAATTTTTCTAATATACTAATATACCCACTTTGGGATACTTTCATTTATTTTCCCATCCCACGAATAATAGTATAATTTCTATAATATACTTATTTAACATTTAATTCAAGTTAATATTTTACCTTCCCACGAGTAGGAGTATACTTTCAAACACTTATACTAACATTCTTAGGTATATAAACATACTCCATATACATCTTAGCATACTAACCAAGTCACTTACCCAGTATAATTATACTCCATTTGTCCCAAATAAACAAGTATCACAAATAAATTTTTTTCACAATAATTTCACCACATATCACACATATAGCAAATATATGACTATTTTACTATTTAAGGGGAATTAGTAACTTACCTGTTTTCGGAAAAAGTATCGCAGAAATAATATTTGATCGGGTAGAAATGACCTACTCAACGCCCTGATCATTTTTATATAATTAGTTTTTAAAACGGGTAAGTAATTAAAAAGATATAAAATCAAAATGAAATTAACTTACCTTTTTCTTTCATCGAGGAACACAGAGAGAGTAATTGGGAAAGTATACGTATGCAAACACAGGGAAAGAGGGAGAAGGATAAACATGATTTATAAAAATCCCATTTTTACATTTAGGTCACTCTACTTCCATTTCTAACAACTAAACCCCCAAACTTTAAAGTTACACTTTGGACCCTAAAGTTTCAACTAACTCATTTATTTCTTTTTAAAAAATTACTACTAACACACTAACTAACACATATACTCAAATAATATATGCAAGTCATAAAAATATTTTCTAACACATAAAATGCACATAAAAATTACATTTTAAGTTAAGAAAATTAGGGTGATTTTTGGGTCGTTACAATCACTCTCCCTTAAAGAAAATTTGTCCCGAATTTTAGGGTAACTCACCGTTCCACAAGTATAAGTATAATTTTTCTAATATACTAATATACCCACTTTGGGATACTTTCATTCATTTTCCCATCCCACGAATAATAGTATAATTTCTATAATATACTTATTTAATATTTAATTCAAGTTAATATTTTACCGTCCCACGAGTAGGAGTATACTTTCAAACACTTATACTAACATTCTTAGGTATATAAACATACTCCATATACATCTTAGCATACTAACCAAGTCACTTACCCAGTATAATTATACTCCCTTTGTCCCAAATAAACAAGTATCACAAATAAATTCTTTTCACAATAATTTCACACATATCACACATATAGCAAATATATGACCATTTTACTATTTAAGGGGAATTAGTAACTTACCTATTTTCGGAAAAAGTATCGCAGAAATAATATTTGATCGGGTAGAAATGACCTACTCAACGACCTGATCTTTTTTATATAATTAGTTTTTAAAACTGGTAAGTAATTAAAAAGATATAAAATCAAAATGAAATTAACTTACCTTTTTCTTTCATCGAGGAACACAGAGAGAGTAATTGGGAAAGTATACGTATGCAAACACAGGGAAAGAGGGAGAAGGATAAACATGATTTATAAAAATCCCATTTTTACATTTAGGTCACTCTACTTCCATTTCTAACAACTAAACCCCCAAACTTTAAAGTTACACTTTAGACACTAAAGTTTCAACTAACTCATTTATTTCTTTTAACAAAATTACTACTAACACACTAACTAACACATATACTCAAATAATATATGCAAGTCATAAAAATATTTTTAACACATAAAATGCACATAAAAATTACATTTTAAGTTAAGAAAATTAGGGTGATTTTGGGGTCGTTACAGAAAGACTTTTGGAATTGATCAAATCAACTAACAAGGGAACAATTCCCGTCAGTCTGTATTTATATTCAAGGGGTTTCAGAAACCCTTTAGGTTTTCTTGTTTAACAAGAGTTTTCCTAAAAACTGATTCTGCCGGCAAAACCATCCGTACGGATGTTTCTGGAAGCATCCAGATTCAGCCGTACGGATCCTTTAGGCAGGACCCGTTTTACTTCGTTTTTCGCTCCTTTTAATTATCCGTTCTGCGTGTGTGACCCAATAGGATTATACTAAGTTGGCAACGAGTCCGAACCAGTCAAACCTCGTAAGTCATAAGCGGACTCTAGCAAGCCATTATGACTACCCAATTAGTATAACTTTGAACTCCAAAGTTTCCTAAAATAGAACATAACACAATCTCTTTGTTACACGATGTCTATTGAACGTAAGCCATGGTCAATGGTCAACTTACATTTGTTCAATGCTTTCTCGATCCCGAATGCATTGATAATACAAATCTTATTTGAGCACGGCCATGCATTTCATCAATACCATTCATCGAGTGGCCACAGCTTGACATCTCTCTTGACGAGGAACAAATCCCATCTTGGCTTATTACTCTTCCCTACATGATTCCGATTATGCCAATCATATTCTTTATAGCTATCCGGTTAGGGATAACATTTGAATATGTCAAACGTAATGTCCATCATGTGGAAGACTGTAATAACCTCAGGTCTAAAGATTCCAGTGATATAACTATATGAGACTTAATTATGACATTGTGACCATGACATAAATCTCTTAGGGGTCAGTCCAGTATTTGTTCTCCAACAAATACCCATAAGTCTAATTGTATCCCATACACCATAATCATCATATGATTATATATTAAACTTATACTAATAATTAATCATAATTATCAAGGACGGAGATTATTATAATAAACATGCAAAAGACATAATAATCAAACATTCAATATCTTTATAAATAATAACATTTGTTTTACAAACAACATGCCTAGGGCATAACACCAACAATCTCCCACTTGCACTAGGCCTAATTAATTTATCGAATACCCATAGACCTAACATGACCATCATGCTTTGCTTGCGGAAGACCCTTTGTCAATGGGTCTGCAATATTATCATCAGTTGGTACTCTGCATATATTTACGTCTCCTCTATCAACGATCTCTCGAATGATATGAAAACGCCTAAATATGTGTTTGGATTTCTGATGCGATCTAGGTTCCTTTGCTTAAGCAATAGCACCATTATTATCACAATAAAGGTCTATTAGATTAACAATGCTAGGAACCACCTCTAGTTCACCAATGAACTTTTTAATCCAAACAACCTCTTTAGCAGCATCGGATGCAGCAATATACTCAGCTTCAGTTGTAGAATCAGCGACGGTACTTTGCTTAGAACTCTTCTAACTAACAACACCTCCATTAAGCACAAATACAAAACCAGATTGCGATCTAGAATCATCCTTGTCAGTTTGGAAGCTTGCATCTGTGTAACCACTTACGACAAGATCATCTTCCATACCTCCATACACCAAGAACGAATCTTTAGTCCTTCGCAAGTACTTAAGAATCGTCTTGACTGCAATCCAGTGACTTTCACCGGGATCAGATTGGTATCTGCTCGTCATGCTCAAAGCATACGAGACATCAGGTCTAGTACATATCATGGCATACATGATGGATCCAATAGCAGAAGCATATGGAATCCCAATCATTCTCTCACGCTCATCAGTCGTCTTAGGACACTGATTCTTACTTAGAGATATGCCATGACCTACTGGCAAATTTCCTCTTTTAGAGTTTTCCATGCGGAATCTCTTGAGAACTTTGTCAATATATGTATCTTGACTTAAACCAATCAGTTTCTTAGATCTATCACGATAGATCCTAATGCCAAGGATATCAGCGGCTTCTCCCATATCTTTCATTGAGAAACACTTTCCTAACCAAGTCTTTATAGACTGTAGTGCAGGAATGTCGTTTCCAATGAGCAATATGTCATCAACATATAGTACTAGAAATAATACTACACTCCCACTAATCTTCTTATATACACAAGGTTCATCTTCGTTCTTAATGAAGCCAAACTCTTTGACCGATTCATCAAACCAAAGATTCCAACTCCTAGAGGCTTGCTTCAATCCATAAATAGATCGTTGCAATTTGCATACTTTATTAGAATTTTCTGGAATTACAAAACCTTCAGGTTGTGTCATATAAACATCCTCAAGTAAGTTCCCGTTAAGGAACGCTGTTTTGACATCCATTTGCCATATCTCATAGTAAAAATATGCGGCTATGGCAAGTAAAATTCTTATAGACTTGATCATTGCTACGGGCGAAAAGGTTTCATCATAGTCGATTCCATGAATCTGCCTATAGCCTTTCGCTACAAGTCTAGCTTTATAAGTATGCACCTTTCCATCCATGTCAGTTTTCTTTTTGAAAACCCACTTGCATCCTATGGTTTTTATACCTTCGGGTGCATCAATCAAGTTCCAAACTTGATTGTCATACATGGACTTAATTTCAGATTCCATGGCTCCAAGCCATTTATCTGAATCAGGAGCGGACATCGCTTCTTGATAGGAAGTAGGTTCATCATCAACTATGACTTCCACTTCATTACTATCCGTCATGAGAAATCCATATCTCTCAGGTTCGGATCGTATCCTACCAGTTCTGCGAGGAACATGAGTATTCTGATTAGGTTCCACAACTCCTTGTGAACCTTGGTCAGATCCAATCATCGGTTCCATGTAATTTGCGGGTTCTTGAACCTCTTCAAGACTAATTTTACTCCCACTAGTTCTTTTGGAGAGAAACTTTTTCTCTAGAAAAGCACCATCTCGTGCAACAAACACTTTGTTGTCCGTGCGGTTGTAAAAGTAGTATCCTTTAGTTTCCTTAGGATAGCCCACAAAATTACATTTATCATATTTGTGTGCGAGTTTGTCAGAGATCATCCTCTTGACATATGCCTCACAACCCCAAATCTTCATAAAAGAAAGATTAGGCTTCTTTCCTTTCCACATCTCATATGGAGTCTTTGGAACAGATTTTGTTGGAATATTATTTAGTGTAAGAGCAGCAGTTTCTAGTGCATGTCCCCAAAAGGATAAAGGAATATCAACTTGACTCATCATGGAGCGGACCATATCCAATAAGGTCCTATTTCTCCGCTCTGACACACCATTCCATTGTGGTGTTCCAGGTGGAGTTAATTGTGAAACAATTCCAAAATCTTTAAGATGATTGTCAAATTCTTGGCTTAAATATTCTCCACCACGATCAGATCGAAGTGCTTTAATAGTTTTGCCAAGTTGATTCTGTACTTCATTTTAAAATATTCCAAATATCTCAAAAGATTCACTTTTATGCTTCATTAAGTAGACATAGCCATATCTACTAAAATCATCAGTAAAAGTTATGAAGTATTGATATCCTCCCCTAGCACTGCTGCTCATTGGTCCACAAACATCAGTATGTATGAGTCTCAATAAGTCACTATCCCTTTCACTACTCTTAGTAAAAGGTGCCTTAGTCATCTTTCCAAGTAAACAAGACTCACAAGTTTCATATGATTCAAAATCATGTGAATCTAAAAGTCCGTCCCCATGGAGTTTTGAGATACGCTTCTCATTAATATGACCAAGACGGCAATGCCACAAATAAGTATGATTTACATCATTAGGTTTGGATTTCTTATTTACATTATAGATATTATCATTATTTCCACTTTCAACATCAAGAACATAAAGGCCATTAAATGAACATGCAGTACAATAAAGTATATCATTTAAATAAATAGAAAACTTCTTATTCTTAATAAGAAAACTATAACCTTCATTATCCAAACAAGAAATTGAAATAATATTCCTACTCAAATCCGGAACGTAATAACAATTGTTCAAAACAAGAATTAATCCGCTAGGTAAAATGACATCATATGTTCCTACGGCTAATGCAGCAACTCTTGCTCCATTTCCCACGCGTAGGTCCACCTTGCCATATTTGAGTAGCCTCCTATTCCTTAGTCCCTGCACATTTAAACAAATGTGAGATCCACATCCGGTATCTAATACCCAGGAGCTAGAAGTAGAAAGTAAAATATCTATAACATAGATACATGAATTAGACGCAGTCCCACTACTCTTCTTCTTCTTTAACTCTTCCTTGTAAACCTTGCAATTTCGTTTCCAATGACCAATCTCATTGCAGTGGAAACAGATTGCATCCTTTTGGGAAGCAGGTTTAGCCACATTAGCGTTGGCAACAGTTGCCTTGCTAATCTTGGGTTTGACAACTTTTGCCTTACCCTTTTTGCCTTTTGAGCCCTTTCCTTCTTTAGATACAATGAGTACAGGAGCGGCCTCTTTACCGATTTTCTTTTCTGCCTGCTTAAGCATCCCATGCAATTCAGACAATGTCTTATCCATCCCATGCATATTAAAGTTCATGACGAACTGGTTATAGCTTTTGGGCAATGAATTAAGAATAAAATCGGTAGCCAACTCAACATCAATTGGATGGCCTAGCCTCTCTAGTTTCTTAAAGTAAGCCTTCATCTTTAAAACATGAGGGCTCACAGACTGTCCTTCGCTCATCTTGCATGAGACCAGTGCAGCTATAGTGTCGAACCTCTCTTGCCTTGCTTGTTCTTGAAACATATCTTTCAACGAAGCAGCAAGGTCAAATGCCTCCAAGTGCTCAAGAGTCTTCTGAAGCTCTGAACACATGGCTGCAAGCATAAGACAACCTACCTCACGAGAATCATTTACATGTTTCTTGTAGGCGTTTCTCTCATCCTTGGGTGCATTAGAAGCATGTTCTTATTCAGGAACGGGATCTTCAAGAATATAGAGCTTGTCCTCATGCTTTAGAACAATTCTAAGGCTACGGATCCAATCCGTGTAGTTAGCTCCATTTTCTTGAAGCTTTTCCTTCTTAAGGATAGATCGCAGTGATAAGTTTGTATTTTGTGCCATTATCTACAATTATGCAAACATATAATTAAATATAAGAACCAACTTAATTAAAGATATTAAAATATTAGTATTTCACAAATACTCCCACTAAATTATATAACCTTCATCTACATTCAATGTATAATATAATTTAAATGGGCTAAGATCCATATATAATTTAATTTTACGTCCGCGAGGGCAAGATGCATAAAATTAAATTATTTAGGTAGATAACTCCTTATCAATCATATCATATATGACTCTTAGATCTTTTATGAGATTATATCAAGACATATTATGTCATGCATGTTTTAAATCTCATCTGTGCCTTAGGCCCAAAACTCTTTTGATAGCCTAATTAAGTCAACCCACTTTAAACGCATAGGAACCACTCTTTCACTCATCTTGTTCATACATGAATAAAATCAATGCACCTCGCGAGGGTTAGAGCGCGCATGAAATTACCCATGTAATCCCAAGTGTCTTAATCATGGGTTGGCACGAAACTTAAATTTTAAGAAGGTTCACACACATAAAGTTAATCAATTAACCGAATTAATTTTATGTGACATTAGTTGCGCTAGTTAGGGATTAAAGTCTGAAACCTTTGAGATTACTCCAATCTTAAACTCCTTTAAGATTCTAATCTCTATGTCTGCACTTCTGAACTTAATCTATTTCAGGAAACACGGTTTCAAAGACCAGCCATCTGAAATGGATCAAATCAGTATAGTCCAAACCTTCTGCAGAGCATCTTGAAATTGAGAGCACAAACCGTACGGTCGAAACTAAGCCAAAAGACATCCACATTCCCGTACTAGGATCAAGAAACCAAGCAACTTCTCTATACGGTCGAAACTAAGCCAAAAGGCATCCACATTCCCGTATAGATTGGCCACTTGTCTCAAGATCTTTCATTGTCTCTTAATCTCACAGATTACAGCAGTTCTAAACTCTTTAGAACTCTGATTTCTGCAGTTACTTTGAATTCTTCGCAGAAAACTGTTTCAGGAAACACGGTTTTGAAAACCAGCCGTCTGAAACCAGTTTCTGTTTTCAGGTTCGAATTCTGCAAACAATTTGCAGAACAATCTGAACATGAGAAGTTAGAATGAATTCTGGTTGTGGACCAAAACCATCCGTACGGATGTGTTTGGAGGCTCCCAAACCAGCCGTACGGATTCTTAGGTAGAATCCCAGTTTTTTTCCAGATTTTCAGATTTCAGAAATTCGATCAATCTTAATATCGTGTTTATAAATAATCAGATTACAGAAACATGAAATTGCAGATTACGAATTTTAAGCCATCTAATTCATATATTCAATAACCAATTTATTCCACATACAAATTAGATCAAGATCATCAATAAAATAATCCGATTACAACATGATAATCTAAGTATGCAATCATACATATTAATCAAATCAATATTACAATCACATCAACTAGCATGCATATTTTATATCTCATATAAAACCCATCACATAAATTCATCTATCTCATGATCATACCAATTAAATAATCGCATTAAATAATTATATCATGATAATATTAGAATTATTGATCATCAACGGGGCTCTGATACCACTGTTAGGTTTTTCGTGCAATCATGCGCAGCGGAAGATAGACATGAATAAAACCCAATAACCTAGATCCGCTATGAACAATAATTCATAATAACAAGATGAAGGAAACTAACCCTTATAGATCGTTATGTAAAACTTGGATTAAGCGTTAAGACAAACGCCCTCTACCGGTGATCCACACAACGAACATATTTCAAGAACGCCTTCTTGAACTTGACTGCTAGGTCTTCGGATTGATCAACGATGTTGAAGAACGATTCTTCAAAGCTCCTAACTATTATTGTGACATGATAATTGAGATTAATCAATCACAATAACCCAAGAATATATTGTGTGATTTCTTTCTCTAAGAAAGACTTTTGGAATTGATCAAATCAACTAACTAGGGAACAATTCCCGTCAGTCTGTATTTATATTCAAGGGGTTTCAGAAACCCTTTAGGTTTTCTTGTTTAACAAGAGTTTTCCTAAAAACTGATTCTGCCGGCAAAACCATCCGTACGGATGTTTCTGGAAGCATCCAGATTCAGCCGTACGGATCCTTTAGGCAGGACCCGTTTTACTTCGTTTTTCGCTCCTTTTAATTATCCGTTCTGCGTGTGTGACCCAATAGGATTATACTAAGTTGGCAACGAGTCCGAACCAGTCAAACCTCGTAAGTCATAAGCGGACTCTAGCAAGCCATTATGACTACCCAATTAGTATAACTTTGAACTCCAAAGTTTCCTAAAATAGAACATAACACAATCTCTTTGTTACACGATGTCTATTGAACGTAAGCCATGGTCAATTGTCAACTTACATTTGTTCAATGCTTTCTCGATCCCGAATGCATTGATAATACAAATCTTATTTGAGCACGGCCATGCATTTCATCAATACCATTCATCGAGTGGCCACAGCTTGACATCTCTCTTGACGAGGAACAAATCTCATCTTGGCTTATTACTCTTCCCTACATGATTCCGATTATGCCAATCATATTCTTTATAGCTATCCGGTTAGGGATAACGTTTGAATATGTCAAACGTAATGTCCATCATGTGGAAGACTGTAATAACCTCAGGTCTAAAGATTCCAGTGATATAACTATATGAGACTTAATTATGACATTGTGACCATGACATAAATCTCATAGGGGTCAGTCCAGTATTTGTTCTCCAACAAATACCCATAAGTCTAATTGTATCCCATACACCATAATCATCATATGATTATCTATTAAACTTATACTAATAATTAATCATAATTATCAAGGACGGAGATTATTATAATAAACATGCAAAAGACATAATAATCAAACATTCAATATCTTTATAAATAATAACATTTGTTTTACAAACAACATGCCTAGGGCATAACACCAACAGTTCGCCCACTCACCTCCGTCAGTAATACTCAATTCTTTTCCACTAACTCTGTTTCACTGTCTCAAAAGTACTATTACAACTTCCCCCAAATATTTATTTAAGCCAATTAACTTAATTTAAAATGTGCATAATATCACATAATGCCAAAATGTATAATTAACCTCTATACTACCCATTAAGCAATAATTTCCAGAAAAGTATCATATATAATATGTGTGAACATTTTAATATAAAAGGGGGAATAGTAAATTACCTACTACGAGGAAAGTATTGACAAAAATATATTTTATTCGGTTAGAAACGATCTACTCGACGCCCTGAACATTTAGGTGTAGTCGGATTTTAGAACGGAGAAATAATTGAAATTAAGAAAATCAAATTAAGAAGGAAACTTACCTTCTTCATGAACAGAGAGAGAAATGAATTGGGAAACTTCCTGGGTGTGTGAAACGCTGAAAGAGATAAGGGAGGATAATAAGGAGGGTTTTTATAATTTCAAGTTACACTTAGGCCCTTCCAAGATCAACTATGAATAATTAAACCCTTGAACTATTAGTTTTATTTAATTGACCTCCTAAAGTTTTAAGTTTAACAAATAACCTCATTATCTTTATTTTTATATTTTTAATTAACTTCCAATAAATATTTTATATCAACTACTATAACTTCTAATAATGCTAATTAATCATTTTGCAATTCAAATAATTTTATTTAATATTTTAATAGATCAAGTAAGTATTTTAAAATAATCAAACTAACACAAATTCAATTATAAAATAATATTCTACGTAAAATTTATATGACATTGGGACGGGTCGTCTCAAGTTAAGTGGCCCTAACAGAGAGCGAGAAAAAACCACAAAAAGTCAATGAAAAAAGCAAGGTGTGTCCGAGTTTCATGGAGAGCATTGCAAGGGGAGTAGATCTAGGAGGGAGAAGGCGAAGTCAGTATTGCAATAAAATAAAGGTAGAAGTTGATTTGGGGAGGCAAGAATGATCTAACACGGAGAGGTTGAAGCGTCGCTTGGTTTCAACTCGCCTTATTACTTAGGCGTGGAGGTTCATGGTAGAGGAGCGTGGAAGCTAAACATGGTGGATGAGCGTGGAGGCTTATAGGGGTGTCAGCGGTTCGGTTCAAACCGCGGTTTGAGACCGAACCGAACCAAACCGTGTGGTTTGGTTTGGTTTTTATACTTTAGTGGTTCAGATTGGTTTGGAAAATAGCATAAACCGTGTGGTTCGGTCTGTGGGCTGAATCCTTTAAACCGAACAAACTGAACCGAACCAAACCGTATCAAACCGAACCGCGAAACCGAACCACGGAACTGAACCGCGGAACCGAACCATGAAACCGATCTTCCAAACCGCAATATGGACCATTGATCATTTGTAACATTTAATCTGGATCATTCATTTTATACATATAAAATAAAAACCTAAACACAAGCCTACCAGTCTCATTTCTTCCATTTTGAACGAGCGATTTCTCCCTTTCCTTCTGCGCCGGCGATTGCTCAAGCGCCGACTGACTTCCTTCTACGCCGGCGATTGCTCCCTTTCCTCCGTCCCCGACGTCACTCCTACTCAGGCCTCCCTCTCTTCACTTCGAATCTTCATCCCTACCGACGACTCCTCAAGCGCCGACGCCGACTTCCCTTCCTCTCCGGTGGCAATTGCTCCCTTCCTCCATCCCCGGCATGGCGGCATCATTCATACTCAGGGCCTCCCCCGACAGTTTTGATTTGCAGCAAGGAAGTGAAAAAGGTCGCTAAAAGGGGATTTCAAGTCTCGATCTTCGCCTTGCCGTTAACGAGGTACTCGCACTCTCTCCGCCTCTCTAGCGATTCCAATCATCTTAAATTGTCTCAAAATTGAAATTTCAATTTCCCCATTTTGATGATTTGAATGTGGATTACTGAGCCCTAGGTTTGTTTTTGTTTTCAGTTTTGATTTGCTTGAGAATTAGGGGTACTGAATCAATACTACTGATGATTAGTTTGGACCTCGGTTTGAACCTCGGTTTGGACCTCGGTCTGAACCGCGGTTTAAACCGAACCATGACAGTTTGGTTCAGTTTGGACTTTTTTGTGGTTCAGTTCGGTTTGGAATTTTCCCAAACCGATGACTAGCGGTTTGGTCTCTAAAAACCCCCAAACCGAACCGAACCGAACCGTTTACACCCCTAGAGGCTTAACATGGTGGTAAAATATTTGGTAGATCATTCACGGGTAGGAGTTTGATGGAGTATGTCTCAATGGTGGTTTATGTCTCCAGGTGGAAGATTATTGGGATTTGAGCCAAAACCAAGAAGAAGATCAAAACTATTGGAGAAGGAGCAGAAACGCACACCAGGAGAAGTGAGCGATCGCCCATAAATGGGTAGGCGACCGCCCACTTGGACAGAGTGCTTTCTGGGCAGAGACGCAAAGAGTGAGCGGGCGCAAAAAGGAGTAATGGGCGACTGCCCACTCTATCGAGGAGGAAGACGGCTTTGGCAAATTGACTGGGAGTAGGAGTCTTTGGAAGAAAGGAATATTAATTCCTTTAAAGATTTAGTTTCCTTATTGTAATTAATTTCTTATTCCAATTATACTCCTTCCGTCTATAGGACTCCGAGTAATTAGGTTTTGAATCCATATAAATATATTGTGACTACCACCATAATATTTGGTGTACTTTACTTCGTGCAGGAAAACGTTAAGATATCAAAAGAGAGCATAAATTAGTGTCTAGGAGGGGGCCGAGGGCCTAGGAGAGCCATGTGGGGTGGAATTTGGAGATGCAGAGATCAAGATGGATCGGAGGTGTTCAAGGGATCTTTGGGCAGTCAAGGTGGTTGGAGAAAATACGAAAGAAAAGGAGGAATGCATCAGGAACTTGCGTAAGCAACCGACGATGCAAATGTGAGTGGCATAAGCCGGTTAGACCACGTGATAAGAGGAGGACTTCTCGCAAATGACATATGTGAGTTAGGAGGATGTTGTACTCTACCAACAACATCAAATTCATTCCGGGTGGGAGCAAGAGGCGTAAAGACCGGCATATTAGTGTAAAACAAAGAGACATATATGAACGGCATGTTACGGGGGGAAAGTGACTCAAAAAAATTCAACGCGGTGGGAGTTATGTCGCGCCCCGAGGCCCTATTTGGTACCTCGAACCAGGTGCGTGAACCCTGAAATAAAACGGACATGACGCTTGCTAAATTTATCATTATCCATAAACCTAAATAATACACGAGCGACACTTGCTCGACAACAGAATACTAAAATTGACCATAGGCTAACCGCCTTTACTATTGAACAACCAAACCAACTAGAGTTGTGAAAAACTCTAGACACGCCTGGCAACAAAGGCCGGCACCAAAATAATAACAACCACTTTATTACAGGCACAAAACTCATCTACCCAAATTTACAGAGTTTATATAACCCAGTAAAACCATCGACCTCACAAAAATAAACATATATAAGCTCAATAGAGCAACTACCCATAAAAGCAAAAACCTTCTCAAACATCCCCGCTAAGTCGTACCTTACTGACGATCTTCCTTGCCTGAAAACTTAGGAAAACAAATAAACAAAGAACGGGGTGAGATAAATCTCAGTAAGTTACTAATGCAGCTACATGGCATAATATCATGCATCTCAACTGAATAACTGAACCATATAACAGCATAACTGAATAATAGATATCACGCAATAAGAGAGGCTCCCTGTCGCCAACCGTTCCATACCGGTTGGAAATAACGACCAACTCATCATACGGCACACAAGACTGAAATAAGCTCATAACAAAGGATACTGAGCTAAGTTTCTCCCAAAATGATATAACAATCTGAACAACATCAACAGAGCCGCATCGAAGAGCAGCATCAACAGGGCAGCATCAAAGAGCTGAAGCAGGGGTTCCGGAACCAAACAACAACAAGAACAACGGGGGGAAAATGACACAAAGTCATAACCCAAAACGTGTAGCTAGAATACTCACATAAGGGAGCTAGCTCAACCCAACCAATACAATCATGGAAGGGGTAAAAGGGGTTACCAATGAAGAACATTATAATGAACTTGGCTCGAGTGCCATTATAATATCTATCACTGCCCGACTCAACCTAGTAAGACCAGCTGGACTTTAATCGAAAGCACAATCAGTATATGATTCCAAAATAGGAAACCATACCAAGTACATCATAAAGATGATAAACTGCTCATAAAGAGCCCAACAACCATGTACATTATAAACATTTCTCAAACAAAGGATTTCAAAGTAAGAAATCTCACAAAAGCATCATAAAGATGATAACCAGAAGTTACTCATAAATAGCCCAACAACAATGAACACTTACACATTCCTTTTAACGTAGGATCCCATAGTAGGGAATCCTAACAATATATCATAAAGATGATAACCATGAATTACTCCTAAATAGCACAATGACTATGAACGCAATCATTCCTTTACATTTATGAATCCAAATTAGGGAATCCAAATAATTACATCATTAAGTGTTAAACAATTCTGTAGGCACTTAACCACCATTTCACACTTTGCATCCGTTCATAATCGAACCAATTTCTAACACCCTTGTTTTCCACAACGCCTATCTAGGTACCATAGAATAGGACCCAAAGCATGTACATAAAATAAATCCTAAATCATTTAAATTGAAACAACTTAGTCTTCCAGCAGGGCTGTGCGGCCGCCCACACCAAAATGTGCGATCGCCCAAACATTACTTCCCAAGCTCTAAAACCTTCCAGATAGATGTGCGGTCGCCGGCCCTATTTGGGCGGTCGCCCACTCACCTCCGTCAGTAATACTCAATTCTTTTCCACTAACTCTGTTTCACCGTCTCAAAAGTACTATCACAACTTCCCCCAAATATTTATTTAAGCCAATTAACTTAATTTAAAATGTGCATAATATCACATGATACCAAAATGTATAATTAACCTCTATACTACCCATTAAGCAATAATTCCCAGAAAAAGTATCATATATAATATGTATGAACATTTTTAATATAAAAGAGGGAATACTAACTTACCCACTACGGGGAAAGTATTGACAAAAATATATTTTATTCGGTTAGAAACGATCTACTCGACGCCCTGAACATTTAGGTGTAGTCGGATTTTAGAACGGAGAAATAATTGAAATTAAGAAAATCAAATTAAGAAGGAAACTTACCTTCTTCATGAACAGAGAGAGAAATGAATTGGGAAACTTCCTGGGTGTGTGAAACACTGAGAGAGATAAGGGAGGATAATAAGGAGGGTTTTTTATAATTTCAAGTTACACTTAGGCCCTTCTAAGATCAACTATGAATAATTAAACCATTGAACTATTAGTTTTATTTAATTGACCCCCTAAAGTTTTAAGTTTAACAAATAACCTCATTATCTTTATTTTTATATTTTTAATTAACTTCCAATAAATATTTTATATCAACTACTATAACTTCTAATAATGATAATTAATCATTTTGCAATTCAAATACTTTTATTTAATATTTTAATAGATCAAGTAAGTATTTTAAAATAATCAAACTAACACAAATTAAATTATAAAATACTATTCTACGTAAAATTTATATGACATTGGGACGGGTCGTCTCAAGTTAAGTGGCCCTAACAGAGAGCGAGAAAAGACCACAAAAAGTCAATGAAAAAAGCAAGGTGTGTCCGAGTTTCATGGAGAGCATTGCAAGGAGAGTAGATCTAGGAGGGAGAAGGCGAAGTCAGTATTGCAATAAAATAAAGGTAGAAGTTGATTTGGGGAGGCAAGAATGATCTAACACGGAGAGGCTGAAGCGTCGCTTGGTTTCAACTCGCCTTATTACTTGGGCGTGGAGGTTCATGGTAGAGGAGCGTGGAAGCTAAACATGGTGGATGAGCGTGGAGGCTTAACATGGTGGTAAAATATTTGGCAAATTGACTGGGAGTAGGAGTCTTTGGAAGAAAGGAATATTAATTCCTTTAAAGATTTAGTTTCCTTATTGTAATTAATTTACTTATTCCAATTATACTCCTTCCGTCTCTAGAACTCCGAGTAATTAGGTTTTGAATCCCTATAAATATATTGTGACTACCACCATAATATTTGGTGTACTTTACTTCGTGCAGGAAAACGTTAAGATATCAAAAGAGAGCATAAATTAGTGTCTAGGAGGGGGCCGAGGGCCTAGGAGAGCCATGTGGGGTGGAATTTGGAGATGCAGAGATCAAGATGGATCGGAGGTGTTCAAGGGATCTTTGGGCAGTCAAGGTGGTTGGAGAAAATACGAAAGAAAAGGAGGAATGCATCAGGAACTTGCGTAAGCAACCGACGATGCAAATGTGAGTGGCATAAGCCGGTTAGACCACGTGATAAGAGGAGGACTTCTCGCAAATGACATATGTGAGTTAGGAGGATGTTGTACTCTACCAACAACATCAAATTCATTCCGGGTGGGAGCAAGAGGCGTAAAGACCGGCATATTAGTGTAAAACAAAGAGACATATATGAACGGCATGTTACGGGGGGAAAGTGACTCAAAAAATTCAACGCGGTGGGAGTTATGTCGCGCCCCGAGGCCCTATTTGGTACCTCGAACCAGGTGCGTGAACCCTGAAATAAAACGGACATGACGCTTGCTAAATTTATCATTATCCATAAACCTAAATAATACACGAGCGACACTTGCTCGACAACAGAATACTAAAATTGACCATAGGCTAACCGCCTTTACTATTGAACAACCAAACCAACTAGAGTTGTGAAAAACTCTAGACACGCCTGGCAACAAAGGCCGGCACCAAAATAATAACAACCACTTTATTACAGGCACAAAACTCATCTACCCAAATTTACAGAGTTTATATAACCCAGTAAAACCATCGACCTCACAAAAATAAACATATATAAGCTCAATAGAGCAACTACCCATAAAAGCAAAAACCTTCTCAAACATCCCCGCTAAGTCGTACCTTACTGACGATCTTCCTTGCCTGAAAACTTAGGAAAACAAATAAACAAAGAACGGGGTGAGATAAATCTCAGTAAGTTACTAATGCAGCTACATGGCATAATATCATGCATCTCAACTGAATAACTGAACCATATAACAGCATAACTGAATAATAGATATCACGCAATAAGAGAGGCTCCCTGTCGCCAACCGTTCCATACCGGTTGGAAATAACGACCAACTCATCATACGGCACACAAGACTGAAATAAGCTCATAACAAAGGATACTGAGCTAAGTTTCTCCCAAAATGATATAACAATCTGAACAACATCAACAGAGCCGCATCGAAGAGCAGCATCAACAGGGCAGCATCAAAGAGCTGAAGCAGGGGTTCCGGAACCAAACAACAACAAGAACAACGGGGGGAAAATGACACAAAGTCATAACCCAAAACGTGTAGCTAGAATACTCACATAAGGGAGCTAGCTCAACCCAACCAATACAATCATGGAAGGGGTAAAAGGGGTTACCAATGAAGAACATTATAATGAACTTGGCTCGAGTGCCATTATAATATCTATCACTGCCCGACTCAACCTAGTAAGACCAGCTGGACTTTAATCGAAAGCACAATCAGTATATGATTCCAAAATAGGAAACCATACCAAGTACATCATAAAGATGATAAACTGCTCATAAAGAGCCCAACAACCATGTACATTATAAACATTTCTCAAACAAAGGATTTCAAAGTAAGAAATCTCACAAAAGCATCATAAAGATGATAACCAGAAGTTACTCATAAATAGCCCAACAACAATGAACACTTACACATTCCTTTTAACGTAGGATCCCATAGTAGGGAATCCTAACAATATATCATAAAGATGATAACCATGAATTACTCCTAAATAGCACAATGACTATGAACGCAATCATTCCTTTACATTTATGAATCCAAATTAGGGAATCCAAATAATTACATCATTAAGTGTTAAACAATTCTGTAGGCACTTAACCACCATTTCACACTTTGCATCCGTTCATAATCGAACCAATTTCTAACACCCTTGTTTTCCACAACGCCTATCTAGGTACCATAGAATAGGACCCAAAGCATGTACATAAAATAAATCCTAAATCATTTAAATTGAAACAACTTAGTCTTCCAGCAGGGCTGTGCGGCCGCCCACACCAAAATGTGCGATCGCCCAAACATTACTTCCCAAGCTCTAAAACCTTCCAGATAGATGTGCGGTCGCCGGCCCTATTTGGGCGGTCGCCCACTCACCTCCGTCAGTAATACTCAATTCTTTTCCACTAACTCTGTTTCACCGTCTCAAAAGTACTATCACAACTTCCCCCAAATATTTATTTAAGCCAATTAACTTAATTTAAAATGTGCATAATATCACATGATACCAAAATGTATAATTAACCTCTATACTACCCATTAAGCAATAATTCCCAGAAAAAGTATCATATATAATATGTATGAACATTTTTAATATAAAAGAGGGAATACTAACTTACCCACTACGGGAAAGTATTGACAAAAATATATTTTATTCGGTTAGAAACGATCTACTCGACGCCCTGAACATTTAGGTGTAGTCGGATTTTAGAACGGAGAAATAATTGAAATTAAGAAAATCAAATTAAGAAGGAAACTTACCTTCTTCATGAACAGAGAGAGAAATGAATTGGGAAACTTCCTGGGTGTGTGAAACACTGAGAGAGATAAGGGAGGATAATAAGGAGGGTTTTTTATAATTTCAAGTTACACTTAGGCCCTTCTAAGATCAACTATGAATAATTAAACCATTGAACTATTAGTTTTATTTAATTGACCCCCTAAAGTTTTAAGTTTAACAAATAACCTCATTATCTTTATTTTTATATTTTTAATTAACTTCCAATAAATATTTTATATCAACTACTATAACTTCTAATAATGATAATTAATCATTTTGCAATTCAAATACTTTTATTTAATATTTTAATAGATCAAGTAAGTATTTTAAAATAATCAAACTAACACAAATTAAATTATAAAATACTATTCTACGTAAAATTTATATGACATTGGGACGGGTCGTCTCAAGTTAAGTGGCCCTAACAGAGAGCGAGAAAAGACCACAAAAAGTCAATGAAAAAAGCAAGGTGTGTCCGAGTTTCATGGAGAGCATTGCAAGGAGAGTAGATCTAGGAGGGAGAAGGCGAAGTCAGTATTGCAATAAAATAAAGGTAGAAGTTGATTTGGGGAGGCAAGAATGATCTAACACGGAGAGGCTGAAGCGTCGCTTGGTTTCAACTCGCCTTATTACTTGGGCGTGGAGGTTCATGGTAGAGGAGCGTGGAAGCTAAACATGGTGGATGAGCGTGGAGGCTTAACATGGTGGTAAAATATTTGGCAAATTGACTGGGAGTAGGAGTCTTTGGAAGAAAGGAATATTAATTCCTTTAAAGATTTAGTTTCCTTATTGTAATTAATTTACTTATTCCAATTATACTCCTTCCGTCTCTAGAACTCCGAGTAATTAGGTTTTGAATCCCTATAAATATATTGTGACTACCACCATAATATTTGGTGTACTTTACTTCGTGTAGGAAAAAGTTAAGATATCCTGCAACCCGGCCATGACTGTGTTGTTTGTGTGTTCTTGGAGGTGAGATTGTTATAGGAGAGTAGCCATACTAGATCTGTGTGAGTGCATGTGTAAATTGTAACAATCGACATATTATTATAGTGATATCCTGAGTTGGGGTCTCCGGATGTAGCCACAAGGGGTGGTGAACCGGGTGAACAAATTCACGGTGTTCTTATTCTTTCATGTTATTATTTCAAGTGTTGATTATTTTCTCAATGTTAATGACTACTTAATACGTGCTAGTGGATGCGGAGTTCACCCCAATTCCCCAACAATCATAATAGTTTTAACTGATGAACAGTCAAATTGTAAACTACTCCCTCCATATCAGTTTAAAGTTCTTACTTTCCTTTTTGGTATATCCCAGTTTAAGGTTTTTAGTTGCTTTATTCCTTAAATGGCAAAGGATGAACAGTGTTTTTTGACATTGTCCTCATAATGTTCATACAATACAAAAGGCCCATCACTTACCCATTTACTTTTTACCCACTTGCATTATGAATGAACAATTATATCCTCCACCCACTACTAATCTTGACTCGTATTTTCCTTGATTCCTTAATAAGCGTACAAAGTTAAACTAAGAAACTTAAACTGGGACGGAAGGAGTATCATGTTTTTACTAACTATTAAGTGTATTCATTAATTTTACTGAGTGTGTATAACAAACACCCAATAAAAAGTTGGTTAAAAACGGGGTTTTTGAACGAGTAAACTGCTTTTTTGACCTCCGTACTATCCAAGATTTTCATTTTTACCTCTGTACTACCGAAACAACAAAAGTAACCTGTGTACTATTGATAAATTAGCGAAAGTAACCAAAATCGTTATTAAATGTTAATGAACGTTAATGGGCGTTAGCCATTTAACGGATATTACTATCAATATACTCCAATTTGCCATCGTAACGAAACAAACTGCTTTCTAGCCTAACTATGTTTTAAAAGGGGTAGATCTTAAATTTATCAAATTAAAAAGACTAAAAATGAAATAAGTGTAATTAAGAAAAGATAATTTTATTATTAACATCTAGTAATTAAGTCAGAAACACTCAGATAAATTGTGTGCCACCATTATACAACCACCCACCAACGTCGACCACCACCGACCACCACCGTCCGCCCACCACCGTCCGACCGCCACCGTCCGACACCACAACCACCGAGCTCAGTACGCACTACTACCACCAACTAAATACAAATAAATATGGAAAAATAAATAAATGAACTATACCATGAGAAATGTCTCAAACAACCCTTGCAATCAAATTTAAATATAAAAACACCAATAACAGTAGCTTCAATTAATTTGTTAAAAAAAATTGAATTAAACTCCAACACTATGAATCCCCGTTGGCTAGCAATCCCTTGAACTGTAACAAAAAAAAAGAGAAGAAATCAAAGCCCCAAATCACAAACACGCATAGATCCACACAGATAAACTGATTTACACACATGAACACAATAAAAAAAATGCAGATCTGAAACCATTGTTTTTAGATCTAAACCCAAAAACGAAGACACACCCACAAGCACATTTCGGTTCAAAACAAGGAGAGAGAGAGAGAGAGAGAGAGAGAGAGAGAGAGAGAGAGAAGGGACGAAGGGAGAGAGAGATGCGTACCGTACAACGACGATGGCGTTAACGGTAGCGGCAGGGAGTTGGTTGTAGAGGTGGCAGAAGGTTCTTAAGACGTGTAGTAATGCAATGGGAGAAAGGGAGAGAGAGAAGGAGAGAAAACTGTTTAGGATGATGGTGGTGGTGGTGGAAGGCAGTTGATGGCGGCGGCGACGGCGGTGTGAAAGGGGGGGGGGATCGAAAGTGAGAAAGAGAAAAGAATTGGTTTTCTGAAAAATGGGTAGGCTGGGACGATATTGGGGGTTGAGGATAGAGAAAGTTTGCATTTTGAATTTTTAGGAATTAAAATTTATTAGTTTTACTATTTTACTTTTCATACTCACAACCTTTACTTTTTCTTAATCTCTGTGTAATCTCAGTGTAAAGTCAAACTAAGAACATTAATTTGGGACGGAAGGAGTAATTGATTAATTTTATTTTTTAAATAAATTTGTAATTGTTTAATTTGAAAGAAAAAATTTGCAAGTTAATTGAAAGCGGAGGTTCCTAACGATAATTGCACAAGTGACTAAAACGAAAAATAGTAAGTTTTTAGGGTGAAAACGGAAACAAATGAATAGATTAGGGCTGAAATAATTATTTAGCTTGTTAAGTTTCTAACGTCTATTATATTTATTAACGATTTTGGTTAACTTTGCTAATTACTCAATAGTACGTAGGTTCCTTTTGTTGTTTAGATAATACAGAGGTTAAAGTGATATTCTTGACCTAGTACGGATATCAGAAATGTGGTTTACTTGTTTTTTAACTTTACCAAAACCAAACCGGTCCCTTTCGAAATTATTACAGGGGTTATAAAAAATCTGCCGACGTAAAAAAGCGAATTACTAAAAAATAAAAATAAACAGAGCAAAATCTTACCCCCAAAATAGACCTCCAGCGAATTCTCCACTCTCACAATACAACATGTACAATTTCCTTTTTAGCGCTTAAAATAAAAATGGTGCACAAAGCTCAAACCCTTTAAATCATCAATGGAGAATCAAATCCTTGTCGTTTTCGATGAACCCTAACTACTACAATCTCCAACTACTCTGCCATAGTAGATAGATCAAGTTCCCCACTTTCTCTCTCCCCCCTCCCTCCCCCTCTCTAAAACCCTTACTTTTTTAGGAGAGAGAGAGAAAGTTCCGACAACCCGAAACAATATGGTCGCAACTCACCGCCGCCGCCACCACCACCACCACGGAAATCACAACAACAGTAACAACTTCTACAAACGCCTCCGCTCTTTAGTTCCGGTTGTTTCGGCTGTTTCCGGCTGTTTATTGCTCCTCTTCGGTTTCATCTCTATTCTCACTCCTTCTCCTGTTGACGACAACGATCATTTCCACCACCACCAGCACCAATCGTCGGTACAATCTTTCTCCGTTTCCATTCCGGTTTATTCAATGTGGGTATTGGTCTTATGGATTAATGTGGCTGATTAATTTTTGGTATTATTTTTTACAGTTAAATAGCGGTGATGGAGTTCGAATGTTTCGTGTTCCGGTTAGTGTGTTTTTCATCTTTGGGTTTATGCGTTGTTTTGGGTTTGTTTTGGATTAGCAAAATTGTTGCTTTCTGAGGTTTGATTGGATCTGAGTTATGTGAAAAAATGTGATCTTGTTTTATTTATTGGGATCTAGCCAGATGGAGGGGTAGCATATCGCAATATCTGGACTTCGAAGATGTCAAAGTTCTATTATGGATGCAGTAATGCCAGCAGCAAGTTTGTGAGTGAGTAATGGTTTAGGAAATTTCGATGCCAAGCATCAGTTTTTGACTGTGTTTTTTTGTTTTTTTTTGTTTTTCTGTTTTTTTGTTGGTTTAATTCAGTAGTAGAGTATTGGAATTGAGAGGCTCCCGTGCATTGGTTAAAGTAATCTTTTCAAGTCAAATGTTTCCAAAGATAGCATCATAACTATTGTCCAATTGTCTTTGGTGGGACTTGTGGGTAGTTCCTAATAGACATGGATTTGGTCGTTTGAATTGCGTACTCCGTGTACTTTATTCAAGTTTGTTGTTTTTCTATTGAGATGGAATTTTAATGTTTGTCTGTCTGATTCGGACCCTGTTAATCACAGAAGCTCAAGCGATTACTAAACCGAATAGATACTTGGTAATTGCTACAAGTGGTGGTCTAAACCAACAAAGAACTGGGGTAAGTCTCTATACTCTAATGTCTATCTATTGCCACTGTCATGTACTCCTTGAAATCCAAATGATACTTACCATCATGAAGTCTTTTATGTTTGTTTAAGTGCGTTGTTGTCAAAATGTTAATAATCTAATGTCTTAGATGAGTAGATCTGTAACATTTTGTTTGGCAGATTACAGATGCTGTT
Source organism: Campanula takesimana (assembly GCA_026119855.1). Lineage (NCBI taxonomy): Eukaryota > Viridiplantae > Streptophyta > Magnoliopsida > Asterales > Campanulaceae > Campanula > Campanula takesimana. The sequence goes on from JAOWBW010001195.1 coordinate 164,437, forward strand.
GTTGCTGCTCGTATTTTGAATGCGACTCTTGTTGTTCCAAAGCTGGACCAAAAGTCTTTCTGGAAAGATAGTAGGTTAGTCATTAGAAATGCACTTTCTTGCATTATCATCATGAATATTACATACCTGATATTCTTTTGTTATGTGCAGTAATTTTTCGGAGATATTTAAAGTTGATTGGTTTATATCAAGTCTATCAAGAGATGTTAAAATTATAAGAGAACTTCCTCATAGGGGAGGGAAGGCGTGGACTCCGTACAATATGCGTGTTCCAAGAAAGTGTAACGAGAAATGCTATCAGATTCGCGTTTTACCTGTACTTTTGAAGAAGCATGTAAGTTATGAGGTCCCTTAAAGACTTTTTTCTTCTCTGTGTGTGTGTGTGTATGTGCGTGTTTCGGGAAACCGGGGGAGTAGTTACCCTTCGGTAGCATGGCACATGTTGCATGAGAGATGGATTTCTGTATTGATCAAAGTTCTCTGCTCTTCATTTGACGTGTTACCAGTAACAACACTACCTTGATATTTCCACTTGATCCCATTGTTGTTAATCAGATCTATAGAGATTATGTTAAGCTAACTAGCTAAGGTTGAGTGGCGGAAGATAGTGGTTACTGCCCAACTGATCTATCATCCTCGAGTCTTATCTGTTGAACTGTTCCATTATGGTGGAGGGGGAGATAAGATCTCTAGATCACTCAAAATTCGGGCAAACTTATGTTCTTCTATCTGAGAGCTACATGCCACTGATTGCTCCTATAGCTAAGTATGTGAGTGTATGATGTCTCTCTGGGGCCTTTTTCTTTGGGGCGAGTACTACTTATGCAGAAGTTAATGATGACCACTAATATTGAAACCCCAGACTGTCAATGGAGTAAGAGAGAGGAGGAGAACTGAAGCATCCTTGCTACTGTGGATTAGGACTAACATTTGGGCATCACTACACTTCTTTTGATTAAATAGTTGAACTCATTAGCCAGAAATTGACTCTAGGTGAGGGAATCATTCAAGGATCCTTTGACTTTGCATTGTAAATTATACTTGTTTTGGAAAGAAAAAGTAAGAACGTGCTTTTGGAGAGGGACGGAAGTAGCATGGCTTCTCTGGTGTAGGGTGGTCAGCTTGACAAAGAAGGTGCTTGAGACTGACTTCTCAGAATTTTTCTGATACAATTTTGTTTCTATCAAATCTATTGCTATGAAAGTGCTAATTAATTTAAAGTAAATGGGATGGATTTAGTCATAAACCATTTTGTGCGGGCTATTGGTTAGCTGAGCCTGGGGACCACCTCCTTTTTGGTTTTTTGAGAGAGAAGTATGCTTCATGCGCATGCCCATATCTATATAGCTTAAATGTTGAAAGTATAGCACTTGCAATGTTTGCAAGTGAACCTGTTTGCCGTGTTGTGTACTTGAAGGGGAAAAATGGTGAGGCTTTGAATGAATTGAGGAACTAGTGGTCAATGACAATATTCTTTCTGTGGTGTGTACAAGTCTGGAGCAAACTCCTTCTTATTAGTTTGTGGCATTGTTGTTTTTGCAACAAGATTGATAACTGTCTGTCATTATTATACCTTTGAAACATGTTTTCTGTTGTCCATAACAAACCCTGTGAAAATCCTTAACTTCTATAAGCACATCTACCCCACAACCACAAGTACACTAGTTTTGCACAAGGATAACGGCTGTTTAAGGGTAGCGTACTATTTCATAATTTACGAGTAGAACAGTGTACTTATTATTGGACGCAATTTAGCAGCGTACTTCAATGCGTGCTTTCATTTATGGAAAAACATGGGTGCTGTAAAAAAAGATAAGGGAATAGTATGCAGTGAAGGAAGACAATAAAGGTGGAAGGAAGAGGGAACAGTGAGGAAAGGAACAAGCTAATAAAAATTTGTGTGGAAGAGGAGGGGAAAACCGTTATCGTTAAGGAAAATGTCTACTAAGCTTGTGGCAGTTTTCGGTTTATGCTAACTGCACAAGCAGGCTGACACTTTCAATGTTGACTTATGGATTGAAGTTCACTTGGGCAATCTGTTTAGTGGTATGAACATGTGGGGATCATAGTATCAAACCATGATTGTTACTGATCGAGCCAAAATTGTGGGTATCGGTAGTATCTGATTAGGCGGGAGCATCTGATTAGGTGGGAACAAGTGTGAAGGATATCTGGAATGAAACGACGGACGAGAGGGGCGACCTGAAACATAGAACACCGTTAGGGATCGGGCAGTGACCCTCACATATACCCTTGGGCTTGAGAATAAGTCTATGTCGCAAACAAAATGTATAAAATATGCGACGGGGGAAACTTAATATAGTTTACATATTATCTACATTCTTTGTGGGATTTCGTCCCCTATTTATATCGTGTGGTGAGGTGCCCTTCAAGAAAGAGATTCATAAATCTAGGAAAACAATCCTTATCAAAATAGGAGTTGAGATCCTCTTTAATTAGGAGATCCTAACTGGTTAGAAGTCCTTTCCATATATAAGTCATAGTAGGGAATTATTTTATCACTAGGAGACAAAATAGGGAAATAGGGAAACACCAGTGGTTGCAAACTACTCTTTTTTCCATTATATGAGAGTTCTATGAGCTTGGAAAATGCAAAGGCGAAGATTGTTTGCATGATATAGAAATTGGTTGTGCGGTGCTATCAACCAATTGAGACGATTGAGAGAGATACTCATTGTACGTTCAACTACTTGCTGAGATTAAAAGGAGGGAGGAGGCGGATAAGAAGTACAAGTTCAAAACAAGTCAAAGTAAAACTTGAGTTGAAGAGCAAGTCTGGAAAGAAGGGCAGAAATGTTTTGAACCTAAGTTTGACCCTAAGCAACATAGGGTGCAAGCTTGTGGTAAACGGCAACTAATGAACCAAGAGCTCTATTGGTTTGACGGGTCGGATGTTTCTGATGATTACGGAATGAAAGAAGCTTGCTGGATATCTTAGTTTTAAACTATATATAGTGCAACGATTGACAATCTTGTTGTCATATGAGAGAGAGAGAGAGACGGAGAGAGGAGTACCCCTTTCACATGCTTTGAGTCATCTGCAATCTCTCAGCATGTAAGACTGTAACTTCTGAAAGGAATCTTAATGACTCCTATTTTATCTCATAATAAGAAGGGATAATTCCCTACTATGACTTGTATATGAAAAGGACTCATAACTGACTAGGATCTCCTAATTAAAGAGGATCTCAAATCCTATTTTGGTAAGGATTGTTTTCCTTAGATTTATGGATCTCTTTCTTGGAGGACATTTTACCACACGGTATAACCTCACAAAGAAAGTTAGATAATATGGATACTAGAATACGCTTCCCTCGTGGGATATTTTGTACAGTTTGTGACAGAGACTAGAGACTGATTCCACGCTCGAGGGTTTATGCGGGGCCACTCCCCGCATCCCTAACGGTGTTCTGTTTTGCATGTCTTCCGTCGCCCCGTTCTAAATATCCTCCCGTCTAATCAGGTACTCCTGGTACCCCAATATTTTTGCTCGATCAGTTACCACATAAAAACACATGCACATATGCTCACAAAAGTAAAAGAAGAGGGGAAAAATACACATGACTATTTTATCTTGCAAGGCCTTTTGCTTCTTTTGTAAGGCTTCGCCCCCTTGGCGAATTTTCAACATATTTACTTATCAGGAAAAGAAAAAAGACACCTGATTGTTTGTATACATTTATGCAACAGAAGCCATAGTATGTCTTCCTTGAGTTGCTCTTTCACCTTTAGGTCTAAACTAATTCAAATCCTTGTATCCGTTGATTGTTACAAGCTAGTGCATAATGTTGATCATGGTTCTTGCAGGCTGTTCAGCTAAGCAAGTTTGATTACCGCCTCGCTAATAAATTGGAAACAGATTTGCAAAAACTTAGATGTAGAGTGAACTACCATGCTTTGAAGTTTACTGATCCAATAGTTGAAATGGGTGAAAAATTGGTCCAGCGGATGAGGACGATGAGCAAACACTATGTTGCACTACACCTGAGGTAGAATTATTGATCCTTGATTTACGTATTCTCTCATGTCCTTGTGGTGCTTTCTTAATGTATTAGTAACATCGGTCCATGTCTTTTCTTTTGCTCAAATCATATGATAAAGCTGTTAGCTTGGTCAGTACATGATAGTCTGTTTTAATGCTGGGCATTACGGAATGCTGCATAAATGTTGTCGTCGTACGCGTTTGATTAAAATTACAATTATTTACTCGAGAAGTAGCCTATCTACCAAAAATTCTTGACCACAATACGAGCGTGCTTGACTACTTATAACTACTTCTTGTACTGTTTGTTGTGTCTTTTTGATCTTCCTTATTCAGAGAATATTCATCTTTTCTTATGAGTGTTTGTTTCTTGTTACGTTACAGGTTTGAGCCAGATATGCTTGCTTTCTCAGGATGCTACTATGGCGGTGGGGAAAAGGAGAGGAAAGACCTGGGTAAAATACGGAAGAGATGGAAAACCTTACATGTATGGTTCAAGTGTCATATTTGGATTTCCTCATTAATTTTCAATCTTATAAGGAGAAACACACTTTGTACTGTATGGTTTTTTAAGTGACCCTTAATAAGAATGGAGTTGAGAGATAGAGAGAGAGAGAGAGAGAGAGAGAGATTTCTTTTTTGCTCCCGATTATATAGCTTAGCTTGTGTTGCATCGTAAACAAAATTTTGTTTGAAGCTATCCAGTTGGTGATGAATTTAACAATTCTTGAAATTTATTTCAGACTAGCAATCCAGATAAAATGAGGAGGCAAGGAAGGTGTCCATTAACTCCTGAGGAAGTTGGTTTGATGCTGAGAGCGCTGGGATATGGAGAAGATGTTGTCATTTATGTGGCTTCTGGTGAAGTATATGGTGGGGAAGAGACATTAGCCCCTCTGAAAGCACTTTTCCCAAATTTTTATTCCAAAGACTCCATAGCAACCACGAAAGAGTTGGAACCTTTTTCAGCGTTTTCTTCTCGCATGGCTGCACTTGATTTCATAGTGTGCGATGAAAGTGATGTTTTTGTTACAAACAACAATGGGAATATGGCAAAAATCATAGCTGGTCGAAGGTATGTCGTTTCTCTTATAAATACTCTCCCATTCCTTAAAACCTTTTGCGAGTAAAAATGTACTATCAAGGATTAGAATAATTTTTCATAAATGTCTTTCTTTTCAGAAGTAAAATATTTCCCATAAAGATATACCCATTAAGTTGATGGGTAAACTTAAATGAAGTTTGACCAACAATATATAACGATTCCTAATGAAATTCTAAAAAAGTTACTGATAGTATTATTGATGGCGGATTAATAACTATTTTTATAGTTTCATCAGGATTAGTAAATTGTTATATATTGTTGGTTAAACTTCGGATAAGTTGACCATCAAAAACTAAATGGTAAAATCTTTATGGGACGGAGGGAGTAGGAGTCAATGGGAAAGAAGTCTATCACTTTCCTGAGACACGGTTGAGTTATATGTTGCATCTTTGTGCACGATATTGCAGGAAATATTTCGGACATAAACCCACCATTCGTCCGAACGCTAAAAAGCTGTCTCGATTGTTCTTGAATCGAGAAAACATGACTTGGGGAGAATTTTCCTCGAGAGTACGCACTCATCAGAGAGGTTTCATGGGGGAGCCAAAGGAGACAAGACCAGGGAGAGGCGAGTTTCACGAGAACCCATCTTCCTGCATATGTGAAGATTCAGAGGCCATAGCAAAATTCAATTCCTTGCCTAGAAAACTCGGTAAAGGAGATGCTGAGGTGGCACAAAAAGACGACGTTGAAGTGGTTGATGATCAGAACAATGACAATGAGCCAGAATGGTCTGACCAGGATGATGAAGAGGATCTTACCGGCTCCCATGTTCAAAATATGCTTAATTATACAAATGTTGATTACGAGGCTCCCATTTCAGAGGAGCCTGAATTGGATGAGTTGCTGTCAGATTAGATACAATTACCATGATGCCCTTGTTGGGTTATCGACTTATCGGGATACAGAGAAGCCATTTAACCGTTGATGTTGAGCTGTTCCCTTCAGATTTCAACAATTATGAGGCTTCAGGAAAATACTTGGGTTGAAGGTGAAATCTGACAGACCCTTTTAAAATATTTGTATATAACTTTAGGAAACAACTTACCAACTTTTACCGAGGAAATGGTTTGAGGCTGGGCGAGGCTGCAACGAGATTGAGTTGAAGGACACAAGTTGCAACAATTATGGCTTTTCGCTCGTTTTCTAAGTTGTAGTTTTCTTTTTGTCAGTCTTGGGGACTAATTTTTCTGGGTTACTATGTAGAAGTTTCTGCTAGGGATTGAGAGATCACAGAGACTTGCACAATCTGATAGACCAATTATTCAGTGGTTATTTTTGATAGTATTAGACTTGAATGGAGATTATATGGATTTATCACAAGTGAATGATGTAAATTATTTGTACCTTTCAATATATCAATCAATGGAGTTCTCTTGAAGATTTTTTTTTACTTTTAAATGTTTTTTTTTTTTGCAGAATACATCTGTCTTTTATTTCCACATCTGATTAAATAACACCTCGCCTGCGTTAATTTTATTAGGATAATTAGATAAATATAAATAATTTATTCATATTAACGTACACATTTATTCTGGATAGAGAGAGAGAGAGAGAGTATTCCTTTAAAAATTGTATATTTCGTCCCAAAAATTGAGTTTTTATTTTGATTTTTCGATTAACTTGAGCTAATTTTGATAAAAGAAGTTACGAAATATGATTATTTTCATTAAAATATAATAATAATAATTATTTCTAATACATCATAAAATATTGGGCAAATTGCAATTTAGTTACCTGAGTTTTACGCGATGTTTCAATTGGTTTCTGAATCCGTTTTTCAGCAAATTGGTTACTCCAGTTTGTCATTTAGTTGCAATGTGGTATAAAAATGGATGGATTGTTAGTTTTTTAATGAAATGGATGGAAACTCTAACAAGTTTCTTTTATAATTGCAAAGTGCACCCTCAAACTCAACTTATTCACATTTTTACACCATAATAAAAAATTTGTAACATCTAAAGACATTAATTAATAAACCTACAAATTCTAATTGTTTGTTTTAGAAAAACTTGAGCAAAATAATAATAATAATAATAAATAAAAAAAAAATCTTCTCGCTCTCACTTAAAAAACATTGGGCATTTTCTTAAGTATATTATGCATTGTCCGGAACCAGTAAATTGACAAAAATTGCGCCGACAAGCCACAATTTCTTGTGCAAAAACGTTTCTCCAACCATCAATTTTTTGATTAGAAATGACAAAGAGATCATGAAGGCAAGCACTACCAAACCCACTTGGATGGAGCAGAGAGAAAACAGTGGTCGCGAGAAGGGGGAGAAGGAACGTGGGTGGAGAGATCGCCATTTTTGGTGGTTTCCTTTGTTTTTTGACGGGCCAAAACACTGTTCCGCTCTGGATATCATATTTTATAATTTTAGTTAAATAAAATTAGTATTTTTATGAATGATATGTATTTGTCATAAGTTAAATAAAATTATTATTTTTATGATAGATATCATAATTTTTATAATTTTGATGTAATAAATAAAATGAAAATGACTGAAACGCTAATCTTTGGACATATGCATGCAAATTATGTTAGTTTTTAAACATTCGTTAGAAGTTAGGGGGTGAAGTGGGAAAATTTAAATTGTAGGGTTAACCATTGCAATTTTGAAAGAAGCTCGTTAGGTTTTTCATCCACTTTTGTTAGTTTTTAAACGATCCATCCATTTTTATACCACATTGCAACTAAATGACAAACTGGAGTAATCAATTTGCTGAAAAACGGATTCAGGAACCAATTGAAACATTGTGTAAAACTCAGGTAACTAAATTGCAATTTGCCCTAAAATATTATGAACCGATTTTTTATTTCTCTTATGAATGTAATTAAATTTCCGCAAATTTGAAATTTTGGTCAAACAAGTTATCAACATTTCAACTGACTTGACAACGTAAGTTAGCAGCGGCCCCAAACCGGTTACATCAAGGTTCTAAAAAGCGTTAAACGGTCGGTAGGCGCCGCATAAACCGGATCTACATAATTATAATATCTTAAGCGGGACCCGGACGTTTCGTAATGAAACCCCTAGGCGGACGACTTCTACTTTTAGAACACTAGGCACATAGTAGTCAAGGCAACCACTAAAAAAACAAACCAACCACAGCAGCTCGTCCGCCGGATCGGAACGCTCATCGTCCCCAAATGCAAGGAGGATCAACCGGCATCGGCTACGGCCTCAAGTATCAGGTAAACCAGCTACCCAAATCCCTCTCCCTCTAACTCAAAATCCTTCCTCTAAAACCCTAATTCCTCTCCAGGCAAGATGCATTGCCGACGTCAAAGCCGATACAGATCACACCACCTTCATCACCGGCACTCTCAGCCTCCGTGAAGAAAACGAGGTTTTCCGATTCCGTTCTCACATTTTCATTATCCAACCTGACTTGTAATTTACCTGAATGGATCTGATGGAATTATGCGTTTGTTGTTGTTATAGGTGCATTTGATTAGGTTGTCGTCTGGCGGTACTGAACTTGTGTGCGAGGGTTTGTTTTCTCATCCGAATGAGATTTGGGACCTTGCATCTTGCCCCTTCGATCAACGCATCTTCTCCACAGTCTACTCTTCCGGTAACTTATCAATTGCGTTTTGGAACTCTCAGTTTTGATTACTGATTGTTTAGCTACAGGCTATGCATATTTAACTCCACCTCTTAGGTTTTGATTCTAATTGTTTAGCCATAGGTAAATTCGATATAGTTTGAGCTAGTGGCTGAGTGATGGATTTGATGCTAGGTTGTTAGAAGTGAGCCATGCAACACGGAAAATTGCAAATTTTATTGGAGCTCATTTTTTTTTTTTTTTTTGAAGAAATGAGACTATTCTGAGTGTCTCACGGCAGTAGGCAATGTGGATTAAATTCAAGTGATATTGCAGGCCATGTGGATTATCTTCAAATGATATTGCAAGCATAGTTTTGTTTTGTTTTAATTTGATTTGATTATTTACCATTTTGAAGGATAGTTTCAAATTATTTGGTTAGCCATAGACAATCTGACTTTATTTGATCTTACTGCAAAGAGTAGGTTTGATTATGAAGGTTTTGTAGTTGACTAGACAGTAGGCATAGTGAGATTTATTCTTGATCAATGCAAATGATATACTCCCTCCGTCCTGAAATGAATGTCCGAAAAAATTTCAAATTTGCTCTTGGCCAAGAGTAAATTTGAATTTTTTCCGGACATTCATTTAGGGACAGAGGTATTAGAAGTTTCAGCTTACATTCTTTAATAACTTATGAAACTGAAGCTCGACCTTCGGATTCTGATTTTAGTAGGTTTGGCAATCTGGAAGCTCTTAGGAGTTGTTCGGTGTAGAAGAATAGGAAACTTACGAGACACTACCTTTATTTTGTCAGTAATCCTGATTCATTTCTTGGGTAGTTTTACTCAGAAAGTATTTCTAAAGTTAAGCTTGCAATTACCTGTAGGTTTTAGCTTTACCACTCATATAGGAACTAGAACAAGTTAGATGCAGCGGACACTATTTATGTCTGAACTTCTTTGATATTTCACTTTTCAAATGGGCACTCTTTGTTAGGAACAGAGGGGTTATATATACTCAAACGCACAAACACAAGACATACAGAATCAGATAAGAGAGGAATACTTTGGACCATTTCCGATGGTTCATATGTGTCACCTCAACCTTCAGTTCATAGTTATTAAAGGCCCAAGGCGCACCAAGGCGCAAAAGGTGTGCCCGGAGCCTAGGCGCGCGCCTAGGTGCGCTTTTGATAACTATGGTGCGTCCCATTGTAATTAAAGGCCCAAAGCGCACCAAGGCGCAAAAGGTGTGCCCGGAGCCTAGGCTCGCCTAGGCGCGCTTTTGATAACTATGCTTCAGTTTAGATCCAACATTGGAATTTATATAATGAAACTGACTTTGTCTACATAACGTATTTCTTACTATAATCACAAGGAAGTAAATAGACCCAATAAAGAAACTAGTACTCTCCCCGTTCCAAACTAATGGTTACTTATTTTTTATTTTGGGCGTCCCATACTAATGGCTAATTACCTAAAATGCTCAATTTTCTCTCTCCTACCCACTCATAACACCTACTTCTCCAACATATGTTCTTAATCTCCGTGCATTCAATTTTGGTAACTATTAGTTTGGGACAGAGGGAGTATTAGATAAACAATCTAAGGAATAAAATGCCTCTACCTTGATTGTAATATTTCCTCCCACAAATCACTTTAAACTGCTAATTGAAGGCCAGTATGTTGTTGGAAGTAGATTTTAGAATTTCATTATGATATTTAAACTCGCATAAATTACTGGTCAAAGTTCAATCTAGTTGACCACTAAAAATAAAGTGGGACTATCTTTACGGGAAGGAGGGAATACACACACACACAAAGTACTCCATAATCATTTATTTTATTTTTGTTCCTATTCATATAAAAATCTACCGTTCTCTATGGATGTTGATGTTGCTTTGCTCATGAAGGTGAATCATATGGAGCTGCAGTGTGGCAGATTCCTGAACTATATGGCCAGTTAAATTCTCCCCAGTTAGAAAAAATTGCTTCACTGGATACCCAAAATTCAAAGATTAAGTGGTAAGTTCATTATTCCAGGCCCATTTTCTATTTCTCATCTGGTGGTACATTATTCTATTATACTCCCTCCGTCCCATAGTTATTGCTACCAAATGAGAGTGCACTGGGATTAAGAAGATATGTTGGAAAAGTAAGTATTGTGAGTGGGTAGGAGGGAGAAAAAAAGTTAGTGGATAGTTGTTGTGAGTGGATAGGAGAGAGAAAAGTGGACATTTTGGGTAAGTAGCAATAAGTATGGGACTCCCAAAATGGAAATAAGTAGCGATAAGTATGGGACGGAGGGAGTATGTTTCAGAGGTAAAGCTAGAAACTCTTCAAAAGGGAAAGTGATACTCCTTTGGAAGCAGAATTAACTAAAACAATAACAGTAATTTTAGCAGAAAGGTGCCACGAATGACTTTTCTTCCCAAAATAAATGTAGTAGGAAATAAATTGCTGATAATGCTAACATGTTAGGAAAAAAAAGGTGGTTAATTAATCCAAAATTGTGCCGTAAGCTCTATTATGTTCAAATTATTTACAATGTTGTAGTAGGAATTGACCCTCTTACTTAAGCATGACAACAGGCTGACTTTGGGACAGTTTTGGCCTTTTCCAAACTTGCTCTTACTCAAAGCCCTTGATTTTCAAACCTGTTACCCTTGCCTCAGTCAAAACCTTCTCTGTCCAGTGAAACCTGAGAGTTGCAACAAAAACATTCGCTTTAACATACAACCTATTTTTATTTCTTTAAAAGAAGCGAGACCAACAATTCAATACAAAAGCTTAAATTTGATTTTACAAACCATAGATGTGCCCTTCTTGAAAAACTTTGAAGTTGAAAAATAAAGGGCGCAAAATTTGATTTTACATTCTCCGGAGTTGTCCTTACAAAAGTTGATTTTACAATCTCCGGAATTATCTCTCTTTTTGTAAATAGACGGACTTCTTGTTCATCTGTTTGGTATGTTCTTCATAGTCTAATAATCTCTCTTTGCTTACGAAAAAAAATCTCCGGAATTGTTTACCATACATGCTCTTTTTGACATTTTTTGTATGATCATATGACAGCGTGCTTTGGTGGCCATCTGGAAGGCATGACAAATTGATCAGCATTGATGAACAAAGTATTTTTCTTTGGAGCTTAGATTCTTCGAAGAAGACTGCACAGGTATTGGAAGACAACATTTTTCTTGGATCAGTCATGTTTATACTTATGGTCATGCTCCATGGTCAAATAAATAAAAGCAGTTTGTTCTTCAACTATTCTGGTCTCTGCTAACTACTTATGAAACATCACTGTTGCTTACCTATGTGCATTATACAATCTCTACCATTTTGATGCTCTACTGCAATATTTCAGTTGTAAACCTGTTTTGCTTGTATATGTGTTCATTCTGTGTAGTTTCTGTTTGTATTTCATGTTAAGTGTAGGAAAATTTCTAGAATCTTCTCCAAAACAATACTTGGGTTATTTAAATGTACTTCTCCCACCAATCGTTTCTCAGCTATAGTGCTATACACATGTTTCCTCAGATGATTGGCTAATTCATACTTAGATTTTGTACTTTTTCTCTGTAGGTACAGGCGCAAGAGTCAGCTGGGATGCTTCAGTATTTGTCTGGTGGAGCGTGGGATCCACATGATGTGAATGCTGTTGCATCAACTTGTGAATCATCAATCCAGTTCTGGGACTTGCGCACAATGAAGTATGCTTTTGTTCCAATCAAGATTCTTGCCTCGTTTGATTCCTCAAATACTGAATGGAGCTGGATATGACCTTGAACAATTAAAAAACTAACATGATGAATAATTTCTATATCTATTTCGGCAGATGCATAGTTATTGGATTATGGCTTTTTTCATTCTGTGTTCAGAAATTAAATTATGCAAAACGTAATATGTTTGAGACCATGCATCTACATATGCCATTCTTATCATTGCATTAGTATTGCCAAACAATCCAAATTCCAATGAAATCAGCAATTGACCCGCACAAATTTTTATAGTTGGCATGTTGGTAACTTTGGGAACAATGTGATGAATTTTCTATATCTTCTAAAACAGTATTATCCTTTCTGAGGATACGGGCTACCAAATGCCTGCATCTCATGTTTTTTGTTTTTGTTTTGTGCTTGTGGCTGTGTCATTGTTTCTTTGGTACCCGAGCTGGAACTAAAGAAGTTATGTTCAAACATATCAATTTTTATTTAAGAAACCTTTTGAAGTACGTGTCCAAGTTTATACTCTGGTCTAAGAGTTTCAGTTGATCAATATAGGGTAAACAAACTTCACACTCTTATAATCAATCTGGTGAGAGAAGGAAATATTATAACATAATGTTAGAAGAATGAGTTCCTTCAAGGAAACCTATCAAAGAATTTGAAGGAGACAAAAAGACCAATATTCCTTTGATTTTTGCACTTTTCTGATTCAATAACTTGCCAGAATATGATTTATCTACTGCGGCAAACATTAGAATCCATCAAGCGAACAAAGTGTGGTGAGGTTTTGTGCCTTCCGCGTATATAAAACACCATTATTCATGCTGTTGATGCATATTGTTCATTCCTTCTATAATGGAGCTCTGCTCTATGAGCTTTAGTCTTTAATGAATCTGTCGCTATGGTAAACGCAGATCTCTTTATTTTTCTGGTAATTGTTAATGTCCCTTTATATCTTTCATTCATAACTGTGAGATATATCCCAAACAGTGTAATTTTATGTTTCCTGGTCATGTTTTCACTTGAAAGTTGTCAAGAAACATACTTTCTGAGATTCTTTTAGGAGTTATACCATGGATTGCCTAGAGTGTTGTACTACTAGAGTGCAATTTTTATGATTAGTAGATGGTTATTTCCTATCAAAAAAATGATTAGTAGGTTATTTTCAGTACCAGAACTTTTTCTTTCATTGAATATATAAAAAGTCTTAAAACGTTTAGCATATCCCAGCAATATTATATCCTACCAAGCCTGCATAGTAAACTGATAATGCGGGTACCATTTATCCATATCATCATTGCAGGTTTCCTCTTTCTGTTTCTTTGTTGGTTTACAATAAGGACTAATGCATTCAATTTGCATGGTTCATTTTATCTTTACTTGAAGAGGCATCTACTTTCTGTCCATGGTAGTTTGTTTATTTCTCTCTCGTTCTCTTGGAACCCTTTGTAAGCATTTAAAGGCATTGCTCTTGATAGCATTTGGGCCATTTGGACTTCGAGACTTTAACGGAGTTACAGGACATCAATAAAGTCATTTTACTTTGGGTTACAGGAAAACAAATTCAATTGAGCATGCCCACGTCCGTAATGTAGACTATGACAGCAAGAAGAAGTACATGCTTGTAAGTATGTTGCCTTCAGTTCATTCATGTACATATGCTTTTGTTTTCCATTTCCTGATGAGATGAGTTTGTTGACGTCATTGGTATTTGTAAATGTTATTGTATTGACATAAATTTACATGTTCTCTTGCTAGTATGTTTTCGCACATAGAGGAATGTGTTTGTGTGCATTTTTGGGAGTCAATTGTGAACTCATAGACATGTTGGTGGTTCTAGTTTTTCCAGTTAAATCATGACTGTGGCGAAGCCAGAAATTCGGTGAAAGGAGGTCGAAATTATAATGTAGTGATATTTTTTTCCTAAATCAAAGGGGGTCAAAATGAATAAATTCACTGTTTCTAAGGGATGACCAAAACCGGTTCCGGGCCCGGTTCCGGTTCAGCATATATGTGACCCTGAACCGGCCCGCGCTTACACCGGTTCCGGTCATCACAATCCGGTTCCGGTACGGTTCCGGTTCAGTCCACGCTACCTTTTTTTATTTTTTTTTATCATACAATAATGAATAAACATGTTAAAATTTATTAAAAGACAAGAGATTTTTATTTTATAATACACTAATGAATAAACATGTTAAAATTTATTGAAAAATAAGGAATTTTTATTTTTTTTTAATGGAAATGACGATCCGGTTCCGGTTCGCCATATATGTGACCCTGAACCGGCCCGCACTTACCACGGTTCCGGTTTACTCCCCGGTTTGCTCCGGTTCCGGGCTTTTCCGGTCCGGTCCGGTTTTCCGGTTCCGGTCCGGTTTGGCCATCCCTTTCTAATAGTAAAAATGTCATTTTTCAAATCTTAAAAGTGGTAAAATTGACATAACTCCAAAATCAAGGGGGTCGAGTTGACCCACTTGGCCACAACGTGGCTTCGCCAGTGACTATGTGAATTTAGCTGTTTCCTGCCTTTCCCGTCAAATAATATACTCGATTCGTTTCTGCCTTCCTAGCTCTCCCCTTTACAAGGTTTTATGATGACTATATTTGTTGAGTCACTAGACTACGTGTCACTAGAATAAATTATAGAAGAAACTCCGATTTCATCCATTGTACGTTCAAGTGTGTTTCACTTTTACCATTATACCTCCCCCCCCCCCCCCCCCCCAAATATACCATTGTCCTTTGGGAAATGTATCATTTTAACCCAAAATCGCTGATTGAGGTACGGATTAGTTGCGGAGCCACGGATTTGGGTTAAGATGATACATTTTCCAAACTACAATTGTATTTTTGAAAGAAAAACAGTATAATGGTAAAAGTGTAACAACATGTAAAGTACATTGGATGAAAACGAAGTTTGTCCTAAATCAGAAATGATTTTCTTACTTATTTTCAACCCCCTGATGTTTTAATGGTACTCGCTGCCTGAAAGAGAAAAATGTTTGCCGGAATACAAAAAGTTGGTTGGTTGGCAAACAAGACTACAATGACGTTAATGGAGCAGAACGTGTGGCTTTTCTACCTCAGTGATTGCTATTAGCTTGGGTGGTATCTCTTGCCCCACCACCCAACATAACTCCCTTTCCATATCTTTTATGTTTTTCTTTTCTTATTTTTGGTTTGGCTGGTGGGCTATGGTTATTTGGTTAAATGAGTAGAGGGAAAAGATGAGGGTCCCTTGTTGTAATATGGACGTGTTCGCTTTGGGTTTCTACGTGATGCGAAAATGTCCCTTGAGATCTCCTTTATTGTAGATACCTACTATAGCCAATGTTGTGATGTGTGAAGATCCTTAGAAACGTGCTCTGGAATTGGTACATGTGGATTTCAGTTATTGAAGCCTCATCTACCTTATCATATCAGAACAACACCCCCTCCCCCACCATAGAAGAGAATGCATAACAAAGATGTGAAGTACATTTTTGGTAGGTTTTGTATTGACACCATGAGTCGTCTGTTTACAAAGCATTCTCATAAACTGTATTGGCAAAATCTATGGGGAAAAAAGGAAGAAAGAAATCCTTGGCCTTACAATCTCTTAAGAAGCCTTGTTATTTGGTCTTTAATTTTCCTTCTATTAAAAAGTACAGAGAAGTTTACATCTTGCTAAACCATAAAATACAGGTAACTGCTGAGGATGAATCTGGTATACACATATGGGATCTTAGAATGCTGAAGGCTCCTGTCGTCGAGCTCCCTGGTCATGCACACTGGTATAATTGGTCCATTATTGGCTTTAAGAGTTCTTATATGAGCATCTCTTGTCTTTTTAATGGTGATCTGGTTGATAACTTGTTTCATTTTCCTTCTTATTGCTTGTTGCAGGACATGGGCTGTTAGATCGAATCCCGAGTATGAAGGGTTCATTTTGGTTGGTTCTCCTTCCCTCTTTATCTATGTTTTTTTTGTCTAACTACAAAATAACAATTCTCTGAATACTACTACTAGTATAAATGACCACAAACTATGTCGGACAATCCATGTTGTCTCTGTCGTGTGATCTGCTTTGTCAATCCCATTTGTTTTCTAGTTGGTAACAGAAACCAAGACTTCTGCTTAATGTGTTTACTATGTTTCGTGCCCAGTGTATGGTTGTCTGGTTTTTGATGTATGACGACTTTCACGTATTTTTGTCGCTGATGTCTTGCTGACAAGTATGAAGCTCTTGCAGAGTGCTGGGACGGATTCAACTGTCAATCTATGGTTTGCTAATCCTCCTTCCAGTGAGAATCTGACTTCCGATAGGTTGTTTCTTCTTCCCTTTTTTTTTTCCCGTAAATATAGTTTCTACTCCCTCCGTCCCATAACAATGTGGACAAATTGACTTTTTTGGTCAACTGTATTAATCTTTGACCATAATTTTATGAATATCTAGATATCTTTATGTAATTCTAAAAAGTGTTATCGTTTCATCATTAGAATTACTATCAATAACATTTTTTTGAATTGCATAGATATATTTTAGATATTCATAAAATTATGGCCAAAGATCGACTCAGTTGACCAAAAAAGTCAAATTGTCCACATTGTTATGGGACAGAGGGAGTATTTTTTTTGGGTTGATTATGTTGCTCAAAATTTGTATTACTTCTTAAGTTCTGAAGTGTTCTCATTTTTGGGGTTGACAGTTTAGTTGAGTCCCCTACAAGGAGGCAAGAACAACTTGTCACTTCTTACACTGACTATGAAGAAAGTGTTTATGGTGATACGCAGAACCTTCTTTTCTTCCACTCTGATTAAAATAAATTCAGTAACTTAATCTTACATGCCGTGTCTGACCTTGCAGGCCTTGCTTGGAGCTCTCGAGAGCCTTGGATATTCGCCTCGTTATCCTATGACGGGAGGGTAATAACACTCTCTCTATTTCTGCAATGATTTTCTGTGATGGACATTTTTTCGTAATTTACACGCATAATCTGTTATCAGAAATCCCATTGAAGTTCTATTCTTTTCTACAATTTGTTATCTTAGATATCTCTGACTGGATTGCTGAAAGAATATCTCTCTCCGAAAAAGCATGTATTTTTTGACCGACGCCCAAAGAATTTTTTTTGTTGTAGATTAAATGAGCATATGCGGAAACTGGAGCTGTGTATGTTTTTAACTGAAATTTGAGTATGTTGGTTTAAATATTACTCCGCTCGTCCCTAAAGTATAATCCCATTCCCTTTCTGGTTTCTCATCAAAAATGTACAATTGTGAAAATGCTACAAGAGTATAATTCTAGTGCAATTTCAAGAAGGTAAAAGCAAGTAAAGCTACATCCTTAAAATGTTAAGCATATGAAATGGGATTATTTTTGAGGGGATGGACATACTAGTAAACAAAAGAAAACTCTACCGTATCATCAATTCATCATCATCGTGGTGCATAATTCATGTCCGCTTTCTAGCTTGTGTTTCTCTATACACAAGCCTTGTTCTTAGAAAGAAACATAGATTTCACTAAGAAATGTTCTTGCTCTTTATATATATATATATATATATAATAATTAAGAATATATCTGTTAGGATGCTGCTCAGAAGTTTAACATTGATGTTTATGTTCTCTTCTCATTCAAAACAGGTGGTTGTAGAATCAATTAAACCTCATATCCCCAGAAAATGAAGCGCCTGTACGAGTTCTTTAATTTCCTACTCCATCCATCCCAAATGAATGCCCAAATTTGCTCTTAATCAAGAGCAAATTTGGACATTTCCCTTAATGTCCCTTCATTTATGTAACTATATAGCTTTCTCTCGGCCTCCAGATATGCTTTACCGGGATCTGAAGTATCTGTTTGCTAGAAGTGATGTGGTTAATAGAACGGTGTAGGGCAGATATCATGTCTTTTACCTGATCTGGTATGACAATCAATCTCACTCCCTCCGTCCCGGATATCATAACTTTTACGTGATCCAATATGACAAACAATCTTACTTCCTCCATCCCGCAAAGATAGTTCCATTTTGTTTTTTCTAGTCAACTCATAGTCAATTTTTTATAAAATTTTGGTCATGAGTTGACTACTAAAATCAAACCGAGACTATCTTTACGGCACGTAGAGAGTATTTGAGATTCATCCGGCCTTGGGAATTGTTGCTCGAGTTTGAGCCTATACATATGGCTTTTGGTGGCATTTTTTTTTTGCTTTAAGTTGGAATTGACTTGACATTCGAATGGCTCTTGTACTTTTGGATTTCTCAAGTTTGTTTGCTGTATTCAGATTATATATGAAATGGACTGACTGATCAAGTGGTCCTGGTATCTTTCTGTACACAGAGAAAGAAAGAAAGAAAGAAAGAAAATAATGTAGTTTCTTGGAAAGTAGGTCATATTGTCATTTTATTCCAACCAGGCATTTCCAGATGGATTTGGGTCCATTCATTTCGTGTGTACTTTTGTTTGCATGAAGTAACAAAAGTTGTTTGCCATGTGAAAACCTAGTCAAAAATATTTTTTGTATAGTCCATTAAGCATATGAATCTACTATCTGATCAATTTGGGGTATAGATAAATAATGAATTTGTTGATCTGGTAGGTGTGTTATTTCATACCCCAGATTGAATACTCTAGGAAAAGATGGTCTCATTTGATTTTTAAATTAGCGTAAATATATTTTAATAAATATTAATGCTAATTTAATTATCCTATTGAGTTTTAAAAGTTGCTATTAATAAATTATCGAGTAATTTGTTAATCAGAATGTTTTTGTCAAAGTTTAGAGTTGATCGTTAAAAATTAAATGAGACTATTTTTTTCAGAAAGGGGAGGGGGGGGGGAGTCATATTTCAAGGGCAATCGGTCAATATTAATGAAATTGAACAATGCATCCCCTCCATTGATCATAGTAGGATTGTGTTCTTTTTATGATATAAGATAAAGTCTATCTGAGTTATGCACCATTTAGAAACCACAAGAGGCTTGTTTTTGTTATGCACCATTTAGAAACAACAAGAGGCTTGGTTTTGTTATGTTTTTTTTTTGAAGCAAGAAAAAAACTTGCGTAAGATAGTGTCACACGTAAGACGGATTTAACTGAGAGAGTAAATGACCCCTGTGAGCGGGGTGGGGCAAGCTCATTTTCAATCTAATCGAAAACAATCTCATGAGACCGTAAGGAAAAGAGAAACCTCTCCGCTTTTCTCTGAATTTGACTAAGGAACGAAATGTCAAAATCATAATGGGAAAATTTGTTGCTCCATGCCACAACCTGGTCATCAAATCAAATCCATGAACTTTGACTTGAGACTTATCCAAATCCACAGGGGAAACACCAATGCTGTGAAATAGATACGGTTTCCTAATCCTAAGCCACCGTACAGTGGTTACATGTGGCATTGATTTTGGCCATGAATGCTGTCCGTCACCTGTTGCCTGACACGTAAGACACCCACGTTGTCAGCTTATCCAAAGTACCATTTCACACTCAGCATGTCTTCTTGCCATGTCATACGTACTGCTTGTGTTGCCACGTGTCCAATTATATATGGTGTTTTTTTTTTTTTTTTTTTTTTTTCCGTGCAACAAATTTTGAAGTACATGATTGGAAGTGGAATTGATTCCAAACTTTGAGGAGTCTCTAGTGAGAGGTGAGACGGATTAAAATGAAAATAAATCTCAAGTGAAGTAAGATGGAAAAAGTATATAATTTGGATAAAATGGAATAAACGTGCATTGACATGACTTAGAATCTTAAAGATTTAAAAATTAAATAAAGGATCCATAATCTTTGTTCAGGGGAGTTACATGTTCCACTAATAGACCTACGAAGAAATATATAAGAAAAAGTACTACCTATAGAAAAGAATATAAACCTTATACAGGCAATAAATATGTTAAAAAACCTCAAACTAGGAAATGCAGGTGTTTTATATGCGGAGATGAAAAACATTTAGCAAATAAATGTCCAAACAAAAATAACAACACAGAACGAAGCAACCTAGTAGAACAATTAGGTGAATACAAAATAGAACCCCTAGACATGACAACTTCAGACAATGAATCAGTTTATAGCATCTATAGTGATGATGAAAGTCAACTTACTAAAGTAACATACACTTATATGAATAAAGAAGAAGAATGTAAACATGAGTGGATAAATAGAAGAGGAAATAACTATATTAAATGCTTAATGTGGTTATTTTCCTAGTATTGAAAAAAAGATCACAATGTAATATATGTTTTAAGGAAATCTGTTATTTATGCTTAAACACCTATATAAACAAAGCATGACAATAGATAACAAGTCCTTCGAAGGTACAAACTTAGAGTTAATTATAGAAAAAGTAAGTAAAATTGAGATTTCAAACGAATTACATAATTTAAAAATCCTTGGAATTGAAAAAAGAATTTCGAATATAGAAAATGCCGTATATAAAAACAAACAAAAGGTAGATGAATCTCTAACTCAGGAAGATCTAACTAATATGTCCACAGAACATACCTTAATACAAACCAAAAATATCACAAATATGATTAACCTGCAATGTAGGTTATGACTAGATAATCAAAAATATCTCGATTTAACTGCCCTCTTAGATACAGGAGCAACAAAAAGTGTGATATCACATAGTATGGTTCCAGCTCAGTTCAAAAAAGAATTATCCTATAAATTAGTCACTAGGACTATAGAGGACAGATTAATGACAATCACACATTATATTGAACCAATCGGGATACAGTTTATAGATTTTTCAGGAAACTATAGCTTAAAATATGATATCCCTCAAGTAAATATTAGTCCAGAGTACGTAAAATCAAAAGATTTTATTCTCGATTAAATTTTATACTAGGCTTACAGGGTGCTATTACTATAACAAAAAAAATACATTACCCTAAGTAAACATATTTACAGTATACCAACCTTAGATACAATCAAACATCAGAGTTAGCACAGAAGCGTGGTGGACTTCGCCACTTGGAATTTTAAGACAAAATCATCCTAAAACAAATGTGAATATAGAAAATGACACATTAAAATTATAACAAATATGCTAACACATGAATTAGAAAAAGGAATAGACGTAACAAAAAGTAGTAATCATCCTATTATCTTACATTTAGAAAAAATAGGATTAATAGGAGAAAACATTATGAACTCAAAAGTTACATATATATGCAAATTTAAAATAAAAAATCCTGACATAACTATAAGAACAGCAAATATTGAATATAGTCCTCTAGATAAGGATGAATTTAAGAAACCAAATACCTGAAATGATAAAACAAAATCTAATTAAAAAATCAGAAAGTCCACATAGATCAGCAGCCTTTATAGTACGAAACCATAGCGAAATTAAGAGAGGAAAAGCTAGGATAGTTTATAATTATAAGAGACTTAATGATAACACAGAAGATGATGAGTATAATATACCTAACAAAGATTCTTAATAAATTTAATTCAAAAGAAAAAGATCTTTTCAAAATTCGATCTAAATCAGGCTATAATCAGCTTAAATTATCAGAAGATTTTAAACCTTGGACAACTTTTACATGTTCCGAAGGACAATTTGAATGGAACGTATTAAGTTTGGTTTAAAAAATGCTCCGACAATATTCCAAAGATTTATGGATGATATATTCTTAAAATATGAGTTCTGTATGGTATATATAGACGACATCTTAGTAGCTAGTGAAACTATACAAGAACATGAAAATCATTTAAGACAAGTGTTTAGTGAAATTAAAAAACATGGAATAGTTGTATCAAAAGAAAAATGGAGATTTTCAAAAGAAAAAATATCCCTTTTAGGATTAGAAATAGGTAATGGAAAAATTGAATTACAACCTCATATATCAACAAAAATTATTGAATTTCCAGAAAAATTTGAAAATTTAAAACAAATACAAGCCTTTTTAGGGTTAGTAAATTATGCCAGAAAATTTATTCCTAACTTATCAAAATTAGTAGGACCATTATATAGTAAAACAACAAAGAATGGTCAAAGAAATTTTAACAAAGAAGATATAAAATTAATAAAAGAAATAAAAGAAGTGGTAAAAAGATTCAACCATTAGAATTACCACTAGTAACGGATTACATCATAATAGAAACAGATGGATGTAAAGAAGGATGGGGAGCTGTTCTTCTTTGTAAACCAAACAAATATTCACCAAAAGATAATGAGAAAGTTTGCGCATATTCTAGTGGAAACTTTAACAAAACAGGATTAAATTGGACTAGTTTAGATTATGAAATCCAGGCATTGATTAACGCATTAGAAAAATTTAAAATATTTTAAATAAAGAATTACGGTTAAAACAGATTGTGAAGCCATAGTTAAATTTATAAAAAACGATCAAAGTAAAAAAGTTAATAGGATTAGATGGATTAATCTACAAAACATAATATAAGGAAGTGGATACATTATAAACTTCGAACATATAAAAGGGAAAAATAACACTATTGCTGATATCTTATCAAGGAATCTAAACAGGTTGTTCCATGGATAAAAACAAGGAAAGAAGATTGGTACATCCTCAACAGCAAGGAAAACACACAGCAATGGATACTTCAGACAGTGAGGGTATCAAAACAGAGCAAGAAAGCTACAGCAAAAACATGAAACTGTCGTCCTCACTAAAATTTCCAACAGAAAATCCTCACAGGCTGGGCCAAGCTCTTTAAAGTTGGCTGATAAACATTTTGTTCCACAAAACCGATTTATCCCCAAGCCCAACAGAAATCTATTACATTCGGCCCAAATGTATTACCCGTTTGCACAGAAGATAGTAAAAGGTTTAGGCCCATTTTCGGGATGGACCTAACAGAAAAACAACAGTGTCTCCTTGACAATCTTTGGCACATACATACATTCCCAAATGAGTCCACAAAGAAAATACAAATTCTAAATTCCTTAGGATTTTACTTCTTGGAAAATAACTCGAAAAATGCCAGAAAACACAAATGTTCCGAAAAGATATTCCATTACATTATTTTTCGTGGCACAAAAATAGGTATTTTTAATAAATGGGAAACAGTCGTAAATCACATACAGTGCAAAGATCCGCTCTACAAAGGTTTTTATAGTTTCTCCGATGCCATGAACACGGCTAGGGGATACTTTGGGCTTGAAAACTCTTTTATCGAGCCAGAACAAGTCAAAACATTTTCAGACATTACAAAAGAAAGCCTGGAACAAATTATTCAGAAACAGGAGGAAATCATTGTAAATCTCCAAAAGCACATTTTCAAAAGGGGAAAGAGGTGGTTCACAATACTACACAGGAAACACAAGTAACACAGTTACAAAGAGAAAATGAAAAGTTAAAACAGGAAGTGGAAATCCTTCAAAATAAATTAAAAAGAACAACGGAGCCTATTTACAGGGATTACGACAGCTTTAAAGCACGAATTCTTGACATTCCATGGAGGCAGACTTTAAAACCAGTCCTGGAAAGGATTGAAGGCCTCAATGATATTATTTCCAAAAAAATTTGTACAGGTTTTCCTTTTATATTATACAAACTACAGCAAAAAATAGTTCAAATCGTTTTAAAGAATTAAAATTCACAGGAGTGAAAGTTGTCGAAAGAGTAGACAATGAAGGGAAAGACACAGGGTATTATTATTACAGATCGATCTCTTTAAAAACAGACATGCCAGAAGAACTTATTACTCAATTTTACCACTATGGTATGATTGATTACATTGAGTTCCGTTTCACACCCACTATAGAAAGAATTCTAAATACATTTGGAGAAAAGTTCACATTGGTAGGTGGCAACATCGCTACTCACTCCTATGAACAAAAAGCTGGATGTAAAATTTTGCATCCTTCCCAGAAGCTGATAGTTACACATATAGACCTGCAAGAAAAAGAATATTCATCAGCACCAAATCCAAAGATCAAGCTCTGTTAGCAACTGCGGTCAAAATTGAAGAAACATCGACTTCTCAAGCCTTTCTTGCTTCATGAACAAGATGTCGACAAGATCACAGAATTCCATAACAGTTTCATAAACAAGCATAAAAAAAACCCCAGACATTCCCAGCCACTTTCCTTGGAAATTTTTCAAATTAATGGCAGAAGGACATTATGTCCAGATTTGGGCAAGAGATAATTGGAACATGCTTCTCCCATTCATGGGTGAAGGAGATACATTAAAAAAAAAATACATCAATGACACGGGTGAAGAAAATACATGGCCATATCCATGTGAACCATGGCCATGTGACGACATTATGCAAGATGCACAATCAGACGGAGACACAATCCCACAATTGACAGCAATTATCGAGACTTCTAGAAGAGACAGCTGGATGAAGAAAAACGTAAGCAGTGACGTCAGGCGGCCGACACCAAGCATCTACTTTTTGAATTATTTTTGCTTTTTGTAAATTATTGATCAGCCTTTACTTTAGCTTTTTTGACTTTTGTAAATTATTGCATTTAAGTCCTTTCTCGATTAGGTAACCGGTTACAAAACCGGCTTTCTAGGTTTGTATTTCGAAGGCTATAAAAGCCCTCGCCTTTCATTTGTAGTTACGAGTTCAAAAAACGAGAGCAATTTTATAAGAAGCAATCTTTCTTAAATGGCAGCTTAAAACCCCCTTCCAATTCCCTAGTTATATTACTCCTTCAAAATCCTTCAGTACTTCATATTATAGCTCTATCTATATAAAAAAAAAAAAAAAAAGGAGTATTTCTCCGCTGTTAATAGACGACCCAACCACTACATCCTCTCCGCTCGCTACAACCTACTGTAAGTAAAACTATCTTTCTCTTAAAATTTTCTTAGTTCATCATGTTAAATTTAATGTAAATTTATGGTTAACAGAGACCGCTAAAATCTGCCATATACCCCCCTAAATGGTATCAGAGTATGGTTGATTCTAATTCTAAAAGACTAGAACAAGCTTGATAGGTGGCAGTGTGATGTAAGTCCACAATGAAATCAAGGACTCTTCTAGGTGAAGAAAAGGGATCAATTATGTATGATTATTATTTTTGGAGTTATTGGCGGCCAGGAATTATTGGTCATTGTTTATCTTAATTAAAAATTTATGTTTTTAAAAACTATTTTTAATATTTAGACGTATATAGTCTGGAAACTCAGCACATGCCAGTACTCTTACCTTGATATTCAATATCAGTAAGGGTGATATTCTGAATAGAATATTGGTTCGCAGAGATAACAAAGGCACGTATGTCAATAATTTTTTAAATCAATTATTCTCTTAAATGTCTGTTTAATGTTTAATTATTGTTCAATATTTTCATTATAAGGGCTATATGACTATTTTTCGAAGGATTTTAGGATTAAGTAATTAACGAAGGGATATGATTTTTTCTCATCATTGCGTCATCTAATCTCAATTCAGAAGATCTTTTGAATCTGATATTTGAAAACCAAAGAACTTTAAGAAATTAACTGAAAATCTAGATTATATTAAACATTTAAATAATCAAATTCTTGTAGAATTAAGAGAAATTCATAAGAAACACCCACTAAACAAGAGTTCCAACAGATTAGTTATTTATTAGAAAATTTGAAACCTAGACAGATATTAGAAGCAAAAGAATTATTACATAAAGTAGAAAAACAAGTTTTTAATTTAGAAAAGTTATTACTACAGTTAAAGGAATAGTCGAAAGTTAAACTGGAACTCTAAATAATATTTACAAGCTTTAGGAGAAGCTAAAAAATATAAACCCGACAATAATAACGAAGAAGTTACTGGTTATACATCCTACAGTGGAACAAGTAAAGGTGATAAAACATATCCTATTCTATTTAATTTTATCATAAGTTTATTATTACAAATTATTGACAAATTAAAAAAAATATTAGATATCATAAATAAACCACAACCGAGTACTCCGACTCTAGACAACGACTTAGATAAAATAATTAGTGGAATTAATAAACTAAGTCTAGGAGAAGAAGTAAAATTAAAAGAAAACCTACACCATACTCACATTGGGTACCAAGAAGATGAGTAATCAGCAAAATAATAGTTTCTTAGGAAGAAGTCGAACATTACAAGAAGCTAGAAATTCAACTAGTAATATACAAGATGAAATCACATCGGAAGGCTTCCTTAATAGAATTATTAGAAGAGGATCAGGTTCTACTAGTAACCAACAAACAGTGCAATTAGAAGAAGAAATAAATCTAGATAGAAATATAGATTTATATAACCAACATCAATTAGATATATTAAATCCCAGGATATTATATCAAACAGGAATTTTAAATCTTAATACAGTTTTAATACGTAGCAGTAGAGAAGAAAGCCTTAGGGTAGTAGACATAAACTATCACAATAGATTTATTCTCACCAGAAACAATACAAAAAATTAAACAATCTGGAAAACATTTCGCACACATAGGTTTAGTAGTAATTGGTATTAAAGCATTAGGAAGAAAAAATCTAGGAACAAAATTGTTAGCTTTATTATTAGATAAGTCTTGGAAAACAGAGTTAAAAAAAGGCTATTATTTCAGGAATGGAAATAGATTTAAGTCAAAATACAGCTTTATTTTATTGTACACCAGGAATATTAAAAGACATTAAAGATTTACAAAATATTAAAATCGCTTTACAAACTAAGGATACGAAAATTACGAAGGAAATAATATTGTAATAAGTATTGGAACACTAGGAAAAGCTAGCAACAGGAGTGTATGAAATACAAAGTAAACATAGATGGAATTGTGAATACAATAGCGTCGAAATCTATACAAATGATAGATCCAATTAAAATAGACCCAGAAGAATTAGCAGGACTAGAATGGTCTTTAGATGATTTAAAAGAACAAGATAATGAAATATTAGTTCCACGACAAACTTATATATATGAAGGAATAAATGGAGCACAAAGTTTAAGATTTATAAACTTTAAAAAAGAATCTTTTAATAAAGGTGAAGATGATACTGAAACAGAATGTAATTTTATGAATATAGAGTACGATAAAGAACCTATATATGATACAGATAGCGAAGAAAAAGAAATTATTATCGGATTCGATGAATTCGAAGAAGAAGAAAATGATTTCAGTATTATAGACTATTTAGAAGAAGAACCTGTAACAGGGTTTAAGATAGAAGAAACTAGTAAAACATTTGATGAAATAATAAACAAAAAATTTACTGAGTTAAACATTCAAGAAGAAGTAGACGATATGATAATAGAATGTATTACAGAATTAGGATTAACATATGAAGATAGCTATAATAAGTTACAAGAAATATATAATTTACCCTTAGTAGAAGATATACAACAAGGTAAAACAATGATCGCCGATTTCTATAAACAAGAAAAGGCTTTTATGGATCAAGACATGGCCTATGCTAGAAAAAGAGCTAAAATGGAATGGACAGAACCAGGAACAAATACAGAAGAGGTAATAGGAAGAGAAAACATGGACCCCTCCGTCACAACAATATACAGGAGAATCTAAATATATAGTCAAGGCAATAGATTACCAATAGGAAATCTTTACAGTGGTAGTATGTTATTATTAGAAAAACAAAAACCACAACTATGGGGAGATGAGATATTAGTATGGGAACAAACCATAGTAAGATTATGGGAAACAAACAAAAGAGACAGTATGGACATGTTTTTTTATTTAGAAACCACATTAGGCCCAATAGCATTAGGTATATGGCAAAGCAAAAAAGCCCAAGATCCAGATGAAATTAATAGACTAAAAGCTATAGGAGATAACCATATAACTTTACGAGTCAAATTAGAACATTAATATTAGGAGTAGACCCAGCTAAAAACACTACTCTTATACAAGACACAGCTATTAGAAACTTAGAACAACTAAGTATAGCAGACATGAAATACATAAATGAATTCACATTAGATTTTACTAGATTATTATCACAAACAGGTCAAGCTATGGACGATGACCTATGTGACAAATATTTTGTCAAATTAACAGGGGATTTAGGAAGAAATATCCATGAATCATGGAAACACAGTTTAGTGATAAAAAGAATTTATGAATTGGACCGCGAATCACTTATACCTTTACTATACTAGAAGATAAATGTAAAGAAGTAACCTTACAGGAACAACTAAAAAAGAGTGCTTATGCTTTTTGTAAAACAGCTATATATACACCACAAGCATATGGTCAATATAGTAATAGTAAACCTACGAAGAAATTTATAAGAAAAAGTACTACATATAGAAAAGAATATAAACCTTATACAGGCAATAAATATGTTAAAAAACCTCAAACTAGGAAATGCAGGTGTTTTATATGCGGAGATGAAAAATATTTAGCAAATAAATGTCCAAACAAAAATAAAAACACAGAACGAAGCAACCTAGTAGAACAATTAGGTGAATACAAAATAGAACCCCTAGACATGACAAATTCAAACAATGAATCAGTTTATAGCATCTATAGTGATGATGAAAGTCAACTTACTAAAGTAACATACACTTATATGAATAAAGAAGAAGAATGTAAACATGAGTGGATAAATAGAAGAGGAAATAACTATATTAAATGCTTTAATTGTGGTTATTTTCCTAGTATTGAAAAGAGATCACAGTGTAATATATGTTTTAAGGAAATCTGTTATATATGCTTAAACACACTATATAAACAAAGCATGACAATAGATAACAAATCCTTAGAAGGTGCAAACTTAGAGTTAATTATAGAAAAAGTAAATAAAATTGAGATTTCAAACGAATTACATAATTTAAAAATCCTTGGAATTGAAAAAAGAATTTCGAATATAGAAAATGCCGTATATAAAAACAAACAAAAAGTAGATGAATCTTTAACTCAGGAAGATCTAACTAATATGTCCACAGAACATACCTTAATACAAACCAAAAATATCACAAATATGATTAATCTACAATGTAGGTTATGGCTAGATAATCAAAAATATCTCGATTTAACTGCCCTCTTAGATACAGGAGCAACAAAAAGTGTGATATCACATAGTATGGTTCCAGCTCAGTTCAAAAAAGAATTATCCTATAAATTAGTCACTAGGACTATAGAGGATAGATTAATGACAATCACACATTATATTGAACCAATCGGTATACAGTTTATAGATTTTTCAGGAAACTATAGCTTAAAATATGATATCCCTCAAGTAAATATTAGTCCAGAGTACGTAAAATCAAAAGATTTTATTCTCGGATTAAATTTTATACTAGGCTTACAGGGTGCTATTACTATAACAAAAATTACATTACCCTAAGTAAACATATTTACAGTATACCAACCCTTAGATACAATCAAACATCAGAGTTAGCACAGAAGCGTGGTGGACTTGGCCACTTGGAATTTTTAAGACAAAATCATCCTAAAACAAATGTGAATATAGAAAATGACACATTAAAATTATTAACAAATATGCTAACACATGAATTAGAAAAAGGAATAGACGTAACAAAAAGTAGTAATCATCCTATTATCTTACATTTAGAAAAAATAGGAT
The DNA here is from genome assembly GCA_026119855.1 of Campanula takesimana. Lineage (NCBI taxonomy): Eukaryota > Viridiplantae > Streptophyta > Magnoliopsida > Asterales > Campanulaceae > Campanula > Campanula takesimana. The sequence continues at coordinate 194,302 of JAOWBW010001195.1, forward strand.
TAATAGGAGAAGACATTATGAACTCAAAAGTTACATATATATGCAAATTTAAAATAAAAAATCCTGACATAACTATAAGAACAGCAAATATTGAATATAGTCCTCTAGATAAGGATGAATTTAGGAACCAAATACCTGAAATGATAAAACAAAATCTAATTAAAAAATCAGAAAGTCCACATAGATCAGCAGCCTTTATAGTACGAAACCATAGCGAAATTAAGAGAGGAAAAGCTAGATAGTTTATAATTATAAGAGACTTAATGATAACACAGAAGATGATGGGTATAATATACCTAACAAAGATTCTTTAATAAATTTAATTCAAAAGAAAAAGATCTTTTCAAATTCGATCTAAAATCAGGCTATAATCAGCTTAAATTATCAGAAGATTTTAAACCTTGGACAGCTTTTACATGTTCCGAAGGACAATTTGAATGGAACGTATTAAGTTTTGGTTTAAAAAATGCTCCGGCAATATTCCAAAGATTTATGGATGATATATTCTTAAAATATGAGTTCTGTATGGTATATATAGACGACATCTTAGTAGCTAGTGAAACTATACAAGAACATGAAAATCATTTAAGACAAGTGTTTAGTGAAATTAAAAAACATGGAATAGTTGTATCAAAAAGAAAAATGGAGCTTTTCAAAAGAAAAATATCCTTTTTAGGATTAGAAATAGGTAATGGAAAAATTGAATTACAACCTCATATATCAACAAAAATTATTGAATTTCCAGAAAAATTTGAAAATTTAAAACAAATACAAGCCTTTTTAGGGTTAGTAAATTATGCCAGAAAATTTATTCCTAACTTATCAAAATTAGTAGGACCATTATATAGTAAAACAACAAAGAATGGTCAAAGAAATTTTAACAAAGAAGATATAAAATTAATAAAAGAAATAAAAGAAGTGGTAAAAAGATTCAACCATTAGAATTACCACTAGTAACGGATTACATCATAATAGAAACAGATGGATGTAAAGAAGGATGGGGAGCTGTTCTTCTTTGTAAACCAAACAAATATTCACCAAAAGATAATGAGAAAGTTTGCGCATATTCTAGTGGAAACTTTAACAAAACAGGATTAAATTGGACTAGTTTAGATTATGAAATCCAGGCATTGATTAACGCATTAGAAAAATTTAAAATATTTTTAAATAAAGAATTTACGGTTAAAACAGATTGTGAAGCCATAGTTAAATTTATAAAAACGATCAAAGTAAAAAAGTTTATAGGACTAGATGGATTAATCTACAAAACATAATACAAGGAAGTGGATACATTATAAACTTCGAACATATAAAAGGGAAAAATAACACTATTGCTGATATCTTATCAAGGAATCTAAACAGGTTGTTCCATGGATAAAAACAAGGAAAGAAGATTGGTACATCCTCAACAGCAAGGAAAACACACAGCAATGGATACTTCAGACAGTGGGGTTATCAAAACAGAGCAAGAAAGCTACAGCAAAAACATGAAACTGTCGTCCTCACTAACATTTCCAACAGAAAATCCTCACAGGCTGGGCCAAGCTCTTTAAAGTTGGCTGATAAACATTTTGTTCCACAAAACCGATTTATCCCACAAGCCCAACAGAAATCTATTACATTCGGCCCAAATGTATTACCCGTTTGCACAGAAGATAGTAAAAGGTTTAGGCCCATTTTCGGGATGGACCTAACAGAAAAACAACAGTGTCTCCTTGACAATCTTTGGCACATACATACATTCCCAAATGAGTCCACAAAGAAAGTACAAATTCTAAATTCCTTAGGATTTTACTTCTTGGAAATAACTCGAAAAATGCCAGAAAACACAAATGTTCCGAAAAGATATTCCCATTACATTATTTTTCGTGGCACAAAAATAGGTATTTTTAATAAATGGGAAACAGTCGTAAATCACATACAGTGCAAAGATCCGCTTACAAAGGTTTTTATAGTTTCTCCGATGCCATGAACACGGCTAGGGGATACTTTGGGCTTGAAAACTTTTTTATCGAGCCAGAACAAGTCAAAACATTTTCAGACATTACAAAAGAAAGCCTGGAACAAATTATTCAGAAACAGGAGGAAATATTGTAAATCTCCAAAAGCACATTTTTCAAAAGGGAAAGAGGTGGTTCACAATACTACACAGGAAACACAAGTAACACAGTTACAAAGAGAAAATGAAAAGTTAAAACAGGAAGTGGAAATCCTTCAAAATAAATTAAAAAGAACAACGGAGCCTATTTACAGGGATTACGACAGCTTTAAAGCACGAATTCTTGACACTCCATGGAGGCAGACTTTAAAACCAGTCCTGGAAAGGATTGAAGGCCTCAATGATATTATTTCCGAAAAAATTTGTAGAGGTTTTCCTTTGATATTATACAAACTACAGCAAAAAATAGTTCAAATCGTTTTTAAAGAATTAAAATTCACAGGAGTGAAAGTTGTCGAAAGAGTAGACAATGAAGGGAAAGACACAGGGGTATTATTATTACAGATCGATCTCTTTAAAACAGACATGCCAGAAGAACTTATTACTCAATTTTACCACTATGGTATGATTGATTACATTGAGTTCCGTTTCACACCCATTATAGAAAGAATTCTAAATACATTTGGAGAAAAGTTCACATTGGTAGCTGGCAACAGCGCTACTCACTCCTATGAACAAAAAGCTGGATGTAAAATTTTTGCATCCTTCCCAGAAGCTGATAGTTACACATATAGACCTGCAAGAAAAAGAATATTCATCAGCACCAAATCCAAAGATCAAGCTCTGTTAGCAACGGCGGTCAAAATTGAAGAACACATCGACTTCTCAAGCCTTTCTTGGCTTCATGAACAAGATGTCGACAAGATCACAGAATTCCATAACAGTTTCATAAAGAAGCATAAAAAAAACCCAGACATTCCCAGCCACTTTCCTTGCAATTTTTCAAATTAATGGCAGAAGGACATTATGTCCAGATTTGGGCAAGAGATAATTGGAACATGCTTCTCCCATTCATGGGTGAAGGAGATACATTAAAAGAAAAATACATCAATGACACGGATGAAGAAAATACATGGCCATATCCATGTGAACCATGGCCATGTGACGACATTATGCAAGATGCACAATCAGACGGAGACACAATCCCAACAATTGACAGCAATTATCGAGACTTCTAGAAGAGACAGCTGGATGAAGAAAAACGTAAGCAATGACGTCAGGCGGCCGACACCAAGCATCACTTTTTGAATTATTTCTGCTTTTTGTAAATTATTGATCAGCCTTTACTTTAGCTTTTTTGACTTTTGCATTTAAGTCCTTTCTCGATTAGGTAACCGGTTACAAAACCGGCTTTCTAGGTTTGTATTTCGAAGGCTATAAAGCCCTCGCCTTTCTCATTTGTAGTTACGAGTTCAAAAAACGAGAGCAATTTTATAAGAAGCAATCTTTCTTAAATGGCAGCTTAAAAACCCCCTTCCGATTCCCCTAGTTATATTACTCCTTCAAAATCCTTCAGTACTTCATATTATAGCTCTATCTATATATATATATAAAAAAAAAAAAGTATTTCTCCGCTGTTAATAGACGACCCAACCACTACATCCTCTCCGCTCGCTACAACCTACTGTAAGTAAACTATCTTTCTCTTAAAATTTTCTTAGTTCATCATGTTAAATTTAAATGTAAATTTATGGTTAACAGAGACCGCTAAAATCTGCCCTATACCCCCTATATATATATATATATATATATATATAGGCTATAAAATTTTTGAGCCCCTCTCCAGGCAAGGGCCGACCATGGATCCTGGATCAGAATGTCCTTAACAATCTCTCACCCCATAAAGTGTCACAAGAAATTGCTAAGTAAAAATGTCAATTTGATTTGTGACTTGTGAGTAAAAACTCACGAGTGTTATCTCAAGTGTTAGGTAGAACCAACGATAACACTTGACGACAATACCACAAGTTTAATGATAAAAACACTTTGAAAAAGAGTTTGGAGCGGAAAATTTAACCACACAAGATATTTGTTTTTCTCAAGTTATATAAATATATAACTTGAGGTTTCTATAAGGCAAAGACCTCTATATATATGAGTCATATGTAGAAGGCCGAAAATTCTCTAAGATATTACATGAGTGCTCTATGGAACGAAAAATGACTAAACACGAAACTCTATCCTAGCAAAAAACACACTCAAAGACAAAGTCCTTAAGCGTGGAAAGAAAGAGAAGATTGAGTCGAACCAAGGAGTGAATAGTCATTTTTTACGAAACACACGTTTGAAATCACTCTAATCCTCACCAAAAAACCCTCAAAAGATGTTTGCTGATACAAAAATCAGTTTACTGGTGTTGGACTAAGTGTTGTTAACACGGAAGATAACACTGTTGTGTGTGTGTGTTCTACAAGTGCAATTTTGGCTTGAGAACTGTGTCAATAAGTCGGCTCCAATATTCATTAATTGTTATCTAATTAGTAACAAACAAATTATTTTGTAATCACTTTTTTGTAACATTTTTTTTTGTAATCCTAGGAGGATTGCTCTTTAAAAAATTGTCATTTTTGGGTTGTACAAAATTTAGCAAATGTACTTAAAAATAGACAAAACTTGTGTGAGAACACTCCAACCCGTCTCATGGTGAGACGGGTCATTTTTTTGACCCATTACCCGACCCACAACCCTGCTTCAGGACCCATGGGGGGACCCTGCCACGTGGCAGCCCCTCATTGGCTGATTTTTTTTTTTTTTTTTTATTTTTTAAATTTTTAAATTTTATTTTTGGTTTTTTTTCGGTTTGTGAAAGTAATAGTTACCATCTCTTAAAGTAATACTCCCTCCGTCCCAGCTCACTTGAGACTTTTTGACCAAAATTAGTCAACTTAAGGTCGGTTTGACCAACACTTTATAGAAATATTTATGATCCGAATAAAAATTAAAAAAATGTAAAATGATCACCATTAAAAATCCTCTCAATAACAATTTTTTGAATTTTTTTTGGACTAAATATTTCTATAAAGTGTTGGTCAAAACCGACCTTAAGTTGACCAATTTTGGTCAAAAAGTCTCAAGTGAGCTGGGACGGAGGGAGTAGTTACCATCTCTTAAAGTAATAGTGTTTTTCCTATGTTTTCTTCGTTTGCCAAAAATAATACTTATTATAACTAAAATGTAACAAACGTGTTATTTATATGTAATAGTATTTGTACATAATTGTAATACATATGTATAGATATCTATATGTTTTCAAACAATAAGTTACAATGGGGTCAAATTATCATGATACATGTAAAAGTATTACATTATCTATAAAAATCTGTTACAATTTCGTCAATCAAAGTGTTACATTTACTTGTATAAACTTACTATTACATTCATATACATAAGTTATTACTTTTCAAATGTTATTTTCTTTTTAAAACATAAAATTTAAAATACACATTATATTACATTTTAGCTAAAGCACTATTATATTTCAGCATAGATGATTATTACATTTAGATATTGTTTGGGTTACATGTAATTATATTTAGTATTACATTTGGAAAAATGGGTAAAAACGAGCTTTTGTTTTTTTAAAACAAATATTACGTTTACTTATAAACAATGTTACTTTAAGAGATGATAACTATTATTTTTTTGCTAAACCACTGAAAAGCCGAAAAAAAATTATAAAAACTCAAATTTTTTTTTTTTTTTTTTTTTCCGGCCAATGGTGGGTTGCCACGTGGCGGGTTCGGCCCATGGGTCATGGGGCGACCCGTCTCATACATGAGACGGATCCCCTTGTCCTCATGGAAACCACCTCTTAAAAATATTATTTTATTAAATGGGTCGTCACCCTTTAATGCCGAGTGGAGTAGAAGGAAGGGACGGTTGAGTTCGGATTCAGGCTTCGGGTTCGGGTTCGACTTAAGTGGAGCAGGTTCAAAATCCTCCTAAACCGCCTCCGAAAGCTCAACGACGTATTTTGACGCCGGAATTCTTTTGAAATCGGAGCAAAAACGCCGTCATTTCGTGTCAACGCCGGATTTCAGCGACTCCATCCCCATCCATGGCAAACGCCGACCATCCTCGTCTCGTACTCCATAATTTTCTCTCTCCTCATCTCTGCAAGGTATTTTTCTTAACACTTAACAATCCATCCCTAATTTAACAATTCTATGAACACATTTATGTATCCAAAGGACCTGTGTTTATGTGTGATATTTTGGACTGATTTTGTTGCAGGAGCTAGAATTCATACACAAGAGTAGCAGTACAGTAGGTTACAGGCCTAATGTATTCTCAACAACTTTATCTCATCTCATCGCCACTAAATCCCCTCATTTGATTATGCACTTTATTCCTATTAGAGGTATCTCGGTTGATGCTGTAATTGGGTTATTTGGTTTTGATTTTTCGTTGTTTTTATTCCAATAATTTGAATGTTCTATTCTAATTTTGTTAATAATGAAATGACAGAGAGGCTCAAAGAGAAAGTGGAAGAATTCTTTGGTTGTCCGTACGAGCTCTTTGTTGAATTCACTGGCTTGATCAGGTTTTGGGTTTTCTCTGTCTGTTTTAGCGTTGTCATGTTTTATCTTAACAATATCTAGTACAGTTCTCTAGTCTTCTGTTGGATTGGTACATTTGAGTAGGTGAATGTTCATTATTTTTTTTTGCTTATATTAAGTTTAACTAGTTTGAATGATTATATTTTTTCCATTTCATGCAAGGAGGTCAAATTGCTTAATGTTGGGTTAGAATATGTGTTATTTACTTGCTTTAAGCAAAACAGCGAGAATTTGTTCCGCATGATCTTTATTGCAGATCTTCGTAATGAATTGTATTTATTACCTAAAACAATATGGATGTATGTTAATGACCTGATAAATATACACGTTGGTTAAAGTTTGAAAGTGACTATTGTAGCAAAACTGATTCAGTTGTTAGTCTGGTTAATTAGATTTTTGTGTTGGTTAAAGAGTTATATTGACTATAGAATGGATAATGGAGGTAAGGTATATGACATGTTTTGATATGCAGGGATTCTAATATTATCCAATCATTGACCTAGATGTGTCAAATGTGACTTGTAATGTAGTCACACAAGTAAGCAATTTGTAAAGATTAGGTTTAAGCTTTACCTATGGGTTTCTGAAGGGGTAAAGTTGTTTTGAAGATTGCTCCTATGGGTTCTAGGCTGCCTATTAGTGGCTATTAATGAAACCATATAAAATAGACATGATTGGATAACGATTGGTGGTGTTGGGCCTTAGAGTCATAAGATCTATGACAACTTCTTGTCATAGATCTTCATAAAGATAGTTGGTGTTGGCCTCAGCGACCTAGACCTTTCTTCAGTTCTAGGGTGATTCATCTAGAATATTCAATACTAAGATCTTGACATCAATTCGCTGATTTGATAATTATGAGTCATATAATTTCCAAAACACATGGATAAATCTCCAAAAGAGGATAATTATGGTTCGTGCAATTACATGCTCTGTCATCATGAGATTTAACCATCATTGTAAATTATCCTGTAATTTATAGAGATTGTGCTTCATCCATCAGCCGCACACTAATGTTGTTGGAAAAAGTGCTCGGTTATTTATCTACTTTTTCTTCTAATTTCCACCCAATTGATGTTATGACATTCCTATAACTTATAAATGATACTTCTGTCATTATTTCTTCACATCAGCTGGAGTAAAGGAGCAAGTATTGGATGGCACAGTGATGATAATAGACCTTATCTCAAACAACGAGACTTTGCGGTGCGTTTATAGCTTTTAAATTTGTATTCATTATGATTATCATATTTCTATTCTAGCTTGCATTTTGATCTTTCTGTCTGAAAGATGCATTTTATATTGGAGCCTGTTTGATTACAGAATTTAACACTTGCTGAAAGCGTTACGGATTTATGAACCAAGCCTCCGTTTTAAGTAGGGTCTACAGTCTACTATTACTTTAGCTGTGCATTGTTTTAAGTGGGGCTGTTAGATTTCTTGTCACTCGCCTTTAGCAGTAGAATCTATCTCTCACACTCTCTCTCCCCTGCTTCAAGCATCTCATTATTGGCTTCACTGAAACAGGGTCTCTTAGATGAATTGTTGGATTCAGCTGTTCATGTTTTATTGCAGAAAACTAACTCTGGCAGTATCAAAACCCACCAAATCCTTGCTTTCGCTCTCATACTCACATGTGAAACTATTACACTTTTTTAATACCCTTTTTCACAAGTATTTGATGGTTGGATGGTTGAGTTCTTGATATTATCTGACATTAATCTCATTGATTTTTCTCATCGCGCGCTAACCATCTTGCCATAGCTTGTGTCATGTATTGCTTCAATCTTGGCAAAGCACTTGCTTACTGACCTAAACATTTGGTTGTCGCATCAGAAAAGCGAAAACCCGAGTAGCTAAATTTGTTCAAGGACTTGCAAACCTCCAGGCTTTTCCACACAGCTTGACGTTGTTTTCATGCTGAGCACAAGCCAATTGTAGCTATGATTTTTAGTTTTAATTGGGATATAAATTGTCTTTTCATCATCCATCATCTGTAAAAATGGCAGGTTTGAAAATAGATATATTGACACTGCTTAGACATACTTTTTTGTGGGTTTTAAGTAGGGACGTTAATGGCTTATCCAAGGTTATCCATTTAAATTTTTCAATGCTTTCAACTATTGTACAGTGTATCAATAATTGCATAGTACAATAGTTCAAAGTGTTGTAAAATTCCAATGGATAACTATGGATAAACCCATTGCCACCGCTAATTTCAAGCACGAGTTCTGTGTTGCTGATTGTTTAAATGCTCTCAAGTTTTTCCCTGGCCAAAGTAATTACGAAATTGCATTCTTAGTATGCAAATGACTCCTTTGTTCTGGTCTGTTTTCTAAGTTATTACTAATCTTTTCTGTTGATGTGTCTGTTCAAGGCAGTGTGTTATCTGAATACTTATGGAGTGGATTTCAGAGGCGGCCTTTTCCATTTCCAGGATGGGGAACCTGCAACCTTTAAACCCATGACTGGTGTAAGTGTTTAAATCTCAGTGTATGAATATTAGGAAAATCAGGTACCCTTGTATTTGGAATCATGCTCTAAACTTTCTGTTCATTCGGTGGTGGTTTCTCTTAGAATGAATCAATGAATAATTCATGCGTCTTACTATTGAGAGTTAAAAGCCGAGTAATTTCCACCAAAGGCTATTGTCTACCTGTTCTTCTAAATTTTTAGATTTTGGCAAATAATTGTTTATGTTTCATCATTTTCTGTAGGATGTTTTGTTGTACACTGCAGATACCCGCAACATTCACTCTGTCGATGAGGTATATCTCAATCACCCTCATCGTCGCCATTCTTCTGTAATTTGTTTATCTTATTTTGGCCTTGGATGTGGTTAAGCTATAAAGCTCATAAGATTATGCAAACTTGACTCGCAACAGGCTCAACTTCTTTTAGAATTTGAGCTGATTTTAAATCTGAATTAGGTATATCAGTTAAGCCAAATGTAGAGAGCCACTTGATAGACTGACAAGCCCTAACAATTATACAAGCGTAGCTCGTGTAATGGGATTGTGAACAATTAAGTAGTGATGTAATAGGATAGTGAACAATTACTTTCCCTTGGGTTTCTATGTGGCCAAAAAAATTCAGACGAAGATGGGGGAGTAAAAGTTAGGAATCGTTGTCCATATCCAATCTAAGCACTAGATGTTGAAGCTCAGAGTGCTTTTATTGGGGGGTAGACAAGAGAATGATGCAGTGTTTATTGCAAATGAGTTTGGGCTGGCAATTTACAGTGGAGGGGTAAGAAAGGTGTTGTGGTGAAGCTCAATCTTGAAAAGGCTTATGAGTAAGTTTGCAATTCTTTGATCATGTTCGTGAGCATAAGGGATTTAGAATTAGATGGCGGAGGCTGTAGAATGGGTTGGGAGACTATCGATTTTGGAAAGGCTTATGGGTGAGTTGGCAATCTTAGATTAAGGGGAAGCTAGGTGGCAGAGGTGGATTATGCTAGGTGGCAGAGGTGGATTATGGGGTACTTTAGGCTCCAAAAATCTCAGTCCTTGTTGATTGCAAGACTTCATAATGGTTTGAGACTTCACCAGATTATGTCACAAAAATCTTCTATCCTATTATCTGTTTATCCTAATAGCAAATATTTTAGGTAGACTTTTAGTTAAAGGAGAGGTTGTCGGAATCTAGAGGACTGTAAAGTGGGTAGGGAGAATATCATGATTTTTCATCTTCGGGTTTATTAACGATACAATGTTTTTCCTTGATGAGGGCATTCAAAATTTAAGAATGTGATCACTATCCTTCAAGTTTTTGAGAGTGTATATGGGCTGAAGAATTAGCTTGAGAAAATGTCGGATTGTCCGGGTCAATATGGGAGAGTAAGTGGGTCATAGATATGTTCTCTTGATTAGTTGCCAAGTCCTTCATTGGCCGTTATCTTATCTTGGGGTTTGGGTGGTTGTTCGAACATCTCTCTAGTTAGTAAATGGGTATGATGTTTTACTTGTGAACCTCAAGCTATTTGGCATAAAGTGATCCATGATGTTCTGGATGTGTATTAATGGTTGGGATACTGTTTTCAGAGGTTCATGTTCGCACAAAAGCTCTTGGAAGTTTATGTAATGGTCAATATAATAAACTGGTCATTGAACTATAGGTCAATTTGAAATGTTATATTTTTGCAAATGTCATCACTTTATTATCCTAGATTTTTAAATATTATTGTCACTCCGTCCAAAATGTTGTTAAAATGTGACGAAAGTGGGTATCTGACCTCACCTGACTAATGATTGTTAGACTTCGGTAACTCTTACACCATTATCACCACCCCAACCATTAACACAACTATCCTCATCACTATCGGTTGGGGTTTGAGGCAACATGCGTAGCGGAATAACAACAATCATCGAAACCCTAGAGCCCGGATCCATTCATGATGATTATATTAAATAGGATGAATATCGAATACTAACCCTTGTAGCTTTTAGTCTTCGTACACAAACTTTGAATCTTGATGATCTTGAATTCGATGATCTTCAAGCTTGAATCTTGAATCGCCGATATTGAATCACGAACTTGAAGCGTTGATTAGTGAACGCTCTCTATAGGTATCCTCACGACGAACGAATCCCAAGAACGATTCTTGGTGGGATTGCTAGATTCGAATTAGAAAAACGATTTTCTAATATTCAAAAACTATATGAGTTTTTGATGTTCTTGATCTTTTGATTCTCAATCTTGGATTAAGAATTATGTTTCTAAAACATATAGAAGAGTTATAAATAACGGTTGGTGAAAGAGGGGTGTTTATACTCTATTCTCCTTATCCCTTAAGGAGTTAAAGACCTAAATCCCGTCATTCATTTAAATTAAACAAACCAGGCCCAGCCCAGCGCTGCACGGGCGTGCCATATAAAACGGCACGTCCGTGCCCCTTTGATTCACCCATATCAGCACCCAGATGGTTTTGGGCGTGGGAGAGGCACGGGCGTGCCACCCATGCTACTCGGCCGTACCACTTACATCTGGGACCAATGATTTCATCCCAGGGCTTTCACGGGCGTGTCAACAATTGAGCACGGCCGTGCAACCCTAAAACTCAGTTTTTTTAGCCATTTTAACAATTCGTTCTATGTGTGTGATCCCATAGGAATGTATTATGTTGGCAATGAGATCGACATCATCGATTCTCATAAATCATGAGCGGACTCTAGCAAGCCATCATGACTACCCAAATAATACATCATCTAAGTCCGATGTTTTCTTTATAGAACATATCACAATCTCTTTGTCACACGATATCATATTGGACATAAGTCATGGTCCACGTCAACTTATATTGTTCAATGCTTTCTTGATCCAAAGTAAATTGATATGAGCAAATGACATTGATCTTATCAATTCATTAGTGCGACCACACATTCCAATCTTACCCATCAAGTGGCCCAGCAAATATCTCTCGTATAGAGGGACAAATCTTATCTTGGCTTATTACTCTTCCCTACATGATTCCGATTATGCCAATCATAGCTTTTATAACTACCCAGTTAAAGGTAGTGTTTGACTATGTCAAACATAATGTTCATCATTGTGGAAGACTATAATAACCTCATGTCTAAGGATTCAAATGATATAACTATTATGAGATTTAATTATGACATTTGACCATGACATAAATCTCATAATGGGTCAATCTAGTACCTTGTTCTTCAACAAGTACCCACAAGTTTAATCCGCATCTCCATACACATAATTATATCATGATTATCCATTAAACTTATGCTAGCGCTTTTATAAGTGATTGGGACAATAATTATTATTCTAAACATGTAAAGATATAATAATTATAAGCTTGTGATCTCTTATACAAATGAAAGCATGACATAACATAAAGCCTTTATATCGGGCCTATGGCATAATCTCCAACACTATCACCATCACTAATAACATCAAAACCCACATTCAAAACCAAAACAAAATCCAAATCCAAATGTTAAATAGCTCTTAAAACGGGTAAATCAAAATCCGCATTCACTTTTCTTGTTTGGTTGCATTCTTTATACCATGTCTATGAATGCTAAGAGGAAAGTGCAGCCGAATCACTTCATTTACAACCCACAAACCTATTATAATAGTAAGTGATTTCAGATATATGAACCAATGAAGAAAATTTCCGATTTAAAGCAACAATTAGAGTACCATTCCACACCCGGGAAGAATACCCAAGAATCGAACCCTGTTTCGCCTCGCTGCTGTAGCTAGTTGAGGTAGTTTGGTTCCTAATTTCTCAAGGATAAACATTTTTTTTTAATTTGTTGGGAGGTAGATCAGAAGCGACTGATATAGAGATGGGTCTGAGCAAAATGGAGAGGGTGCGGAAAAGGAGGGGACGGTGGGAAAGGGTAAGGGCGGCCTGAGTTCGTGGAGGAGAGGAGATGGGGGCTGAGGAGGGGGACGGGGGAAGGGTGGTGGGAAGGGAGTGCCATAGTTTAGAAGTCTATGACTCCTTCAAAATTTGAGTATTTATCGTTAAAGAACTCAATTCAAGTGAATGAAGCTCTATAGGCCCCGCTTCTTTCTTTGAGTTCTCCATTGGGCCTAGTCTTTCTTGCTTATCCCGTGAAATAGAGACAGGCACCCATTGGGACTAAATGTTTATCACCGGTGTGTGAATTACAAAGATTCCGATGAGCGCATGCTCTTCTTTTTCTCCAATGTAGCTTAGCTCAACATCTGTGGAATTGTTCTTTTGAGGTGGATGAGGAAGTTGGTTTAGTCCACAATCCCTTTACCTTTTGTTTAGTCTGAGTTCATAACGTTTAGAACTGAGGAGATATGTGGCTTATGTGGAATAATACGGGGTTTTCGCAGATGTTTGATGTAATTGAATGGATAGGAATGCGATAGTATTTAAAATTTTTAAAATTGTTGCTGATCAAGACAGCTCTTGTGGAAATAAGTGGTTTCATTGGTTTCTCTTTAGGCATATGGTAATTGTGTCTTTTGAATATTATTGCTTAACGACTATAAAAAAGGCTGCTTTGATTCAATGTAGTCTTGTAGGCTTCATGAATTCTTCTTCTTCTTCTTTTGGTCGATGTTACCTTTACCATCTATTTGTAAATTTCCTTTCGTCTAATAAATTTTCTTTTTCTATCAAAATAAGAAGGAAGAAGGATTTCATGCCTAGCGTGATTGGTTATTACAGGAAGACTTGCAAGCTAATCGGCAACACACATTCCTCATGACTAAAGTCAATTGTTTCAAAATAGGTTATTGGTCTATCGAGTACCCTTGATGCCGTGAAAACCTTTATCATTGTTTGTTTCTTTATATTATAATCCATAGTTAAGACAATTGCGCTAAACAATGATTTATATTTGTATACTCCCTCTGTCCCATTTTATACTTCAGAAACTTACCTTTTGGGTGTCCCAACTTATACTTCAAAAACTCAAAAAAGGAACATTTATAATACTTTTTTATATTATGCTCCCCACATATCATACTCACAACAACTATTCACTAACTATTCCCTACCCCACTTTCCCTCTCCTATCCACTTTCTATACTCACAACACCTTACTCCACTTTCTATATTTCTAATAAGAATATCCATTTTCTTAATTCTTGTGTCCAATTTTTTTTGAAGCATAAAATGGGACGGAGGGAGTAATAGTTTTATTTATGATATAATTTGCTTAATTTGCGCTGATTATGAAAAAGTTTTTGTGGCAATGTTCAGGATAGGGTAAGAGAATCACCTAGTGGCGTGGAGAAAGTTTGTTGTCCTAAATTGGAGGGGTTTTAGAATTAGGGAACTTGGTGAAGCGGAATATCTCCTTGATAAGTAAATGGTTGTGGCGGTTTCCTCAGGAACCTCACCCTATTTGGCATAAAGTGATAAGGAGCAAGTTTGGTGTCCACAGTAATGGTTGGGACTCTCCTTTTCAATGTTCTAGTTCCCATAAAGCCTGTGGAAATACATTTATCAATGCGATCATCTGTTCCATCCTTTAACTCGTTTAAATGTTAGAAGTGGAGCTCGATTCAATTTTGGGAAGATGTGTGGATGGGTGACTCCTCCTTGTGTTTGTTGTTCCCTCACCTATATTGTTTGTCTTCGGTTCATTTGGCTCCTATTGTTGATTTTGTTGTTCCTGGGTTGGGTATGTAGATCTACTTTCTTGGAACCTTCATTTCTTTCGCAATCTTAATGATCGTGAATTTGTGGAAGTGGGTGTTCTTTTTTATTCTTTATGTTGGGTTCGTTTGTCTCATAATTAAGAGTCTTGAATTTGGGCTCTTGCCGGGTCAGGTAAATGTTATTGTAAATCATTTATGAACTTTTTGATTTGGAGTTCCAATCCTTCTTGCCCCTTGTTTAATTTTTTTGGAAGCTAAAACTCCTTTCAAGATCAAAGCCTTTATTTGGACTTTATAAAACTATAAATCGTTTATGAATATTCTGGGACGTTAGTGGCCTATGTGAATCTTATGCGAAGTTGGGTGATAACGTTGAATATTCTGGGACTTGGTGACCTATATGAATAATGTTGCGAAACTAGAAGATCCAAATGTTAATATTGTAACTATGTTTGGCTGCTTCAGTGGTCAAGGATAAGGAGCCAAAATCTTTAAGGTCTAAATGTTAATATTGTTTATCCTAATTTTAACTCAGACTTCAATGAACTCCCACTTTGGGACTGAGAATAGACGTGTGAAATATCAGAATATCGATGATTATATATGTTTTGTGTTTGGTTTGCAAAGTAAATTCCTAAGCCAAATTATTTATGATTTGGTAAATAGTACTGGTCCTATTGAAAGAAAAAAAAATTCAGAGGAAGAATTCCAAAGATATTGAGGTTGTTGATATCATCGTTCAGAACGAGTGGAAGAAGTGCATAGAAGGAGAATTATTGCATTTGATTTTCTACATTAAGTGATATCACCTCCCATTCTTTCCTAATGTTAAATATTTATATAATTCAGATTTTGGATGGAGAACGACTCACTCTTACATTGTGGTTTACCCGTGATAAATCTCATGATGAAGATTCCAAACTTATTTCATTCATCAACCGCTCCCCATTGAATATTTCGAGTGAATTTGATACATATCCATTGCCGGCATCTGATGATATGTACTGGTTTTCCCTGGATCAAAATTCAAATCACCTGTCAGGATTTGACTTACGCTGTGCAAGAATACATATTCTAGGATATGATCTTTATTCGTCCAAGCTTAGAAATTTTCCCTCAGCAGTTGATTTTTCAGAAGTTCTGATTGAGCCACTACAACTATCACGAGGAAATGTGTTGTTTGAGAAGGAGTTTGCCAATGTAATGCATTTGCTTCAGGTAATCTCTTAACTGTGTATTCAGCTAGGATTTTCTTGTGGTTAGTGTCATGTAAAATCATAGATGAACGTTCATTTGAACTTGCGGAACATGACAGAAGATGCTTCCCATGTGCTATACAAAAATTAACGTACAAATATAAAGTATAAACTGTAGCTATATATTTCCTTCATTCAAATTCTTCCATTACCCTTTTGGGAGGAGGGTGCAAGAATACATTTCCAACCGCATTTGTAAGTGGTGCAATTCTTCCATGTGGTTTCGAATTCTTTTAAAATGAAAGAATAAAAAAACTATGATGAGAAGACTGGATTTTTCATATTCGAATGAGAAGTCTTTTATCAGAAGTTAGAAATCTAGCTTTTAAGAATTTAGAATTCCCTCATGTTATAGGAACCTAGGAACAATGTGAATCTAAACCCAAGATCCCAAACAAATGACTCACCCGTGTTTAATAATGAATAGATGGCTAAATGTATTATTAACCCACTTACAAGCAATTAATTATACCCGGATCGTCAATCCGGCACGATATCCGCAAATATTATTGAAATCAAGAAGAACGAAATAAATAATTATGAACACTTTTGATAAACCAGCAAATAATTGAACTAGGATTTATAATTAAAGCATAGATATCCAATACAAGTTACTTCCAATTTATACGTCATCGTAGATTAGTGAACCATGGTGAATGATGTGAAAGAAAACATGAACGATGGAGTAGGTATGGTTGGAAATCCTCTTCTCACTACCCTAATTTCATACATAAAATCGTCTTAAAACTATAATAGGGTTTTCTATTTATACAAGGAAAACCTGCTCAAAATTAGGAAAATAAAGAAAAACTGGACTGCAGGGCTATGATTGCCCATGATGCGGGGGCATAGCATTTCGGACTCCAATGCGGGCGCTCTGTGCGCGCGCATAGGATCTCTGGTCTCTCTTCTTCTTTGGCCTCTTCTGAAATTCTTGAAAAGTCCTCAAATATTTTTAACATCTTCAACAGGTCCTTGGATATTTCTGAAATCCTCCTTTAGTCCAGATTTCTCCAGCTTTCTGCATTTCAGTTATTTTTCACCTATTTTCACCGAAACAACTAGAACCTACTCCCTCCATCCCATAACAATGTGCACAAACTTCCCTTTTGGGCGTTCCATTGAATAGTCACACTTTCCTTAAATGGAAATTTTATAAATTCCTTTAATTATTGGAGCCCACTTGTCATACTCACAACTACTACCCATTACTATTCCCTACCCCACTTTCTCGGTCCGACTTTAATTTTCATACTCACAACAACTACCCACTACTATTCCCTCCTTAATTCCCGTGCACTCCCAATTTTGTGCACATTGTTATGGGACGGAGGGAGTATATTATAAACCAAAAATCAAGAATTTTTCCAAGAATAATCCTGGAAAATACTCGACAGATGAGGATCAAACTTACCCATCAAATATTTATGAAGTTTGAGCACATAAATGTTTATTCATAAATGCTGTCCATTAATATATCTTTTTTAATCTTGTCTTAAACAGGTTGTGTACTTTTACCATTGGAGGGTTACCGAATTACAGACATCTGAAATCAAAAGGAAAACCAACAACACTGTGTCACTATCTCAATCAGAGCTGGAGAAAATTGGTTGTCTAAAACTCTTCCTTATGAAGGATGTGGAACTAGTAGAGACAGTTTTTGGATCTCCCGAGTGCAAAAACGACCCTTTTGACTGGGACATATTTTCTGCTGCAGTTGCTTTATGGAAATCATATACACGTAAGTTAATTAAAGAAATGCATATGCACTTACCTTACTGGACATCACATCAGTCTTTATTCATAAATCCTTCGTTGGATCTCGACGAAGGAACTTAAATCATGTGTGCTCTTATTTTCTTGGCTAAAAGGAGCTCTTGTTCATGAAAGGTTCCTCTATGTTGTCATGTAAACTTTATTTCATTTTCGCATGATCACTAGCCGATATTCAAATAGGCTTGAAGGTCCAATCCCATCCATTTTTGGAAACATGACTAAGCTTAGTCTCATGTATCTTTTTGAAAATAATTTAAATGGTATGCTTTCCGAATTTCCATTTTCTTCTCTTCCTAATCTTACCCATTTTGACCTCAGCAAAAACAAGCTCTCCGGTAGCATCCCACATGAGATAAGTTATCTCTCTAAACTAACTCGTCTTGATTTCTCAACTAATCAGTTTTCGGGCAGAATCCCAATGGAAATCGGGTTGTTAACAGACCTTGTAATCCTCAACCTGCATGACAATCAATTGAATGGATCAATTCCTAAAGAGATAGGCCAGCTGAAATCTCTTGAGGAGCTTTACTTATTTTCCAACAATCTTGGAGGTCCCATTCCTCCTTCGTTGGGAAATTTGAGAAACTTGACTTATCTGTATCTCCATGCCAATAAACTTTCTGGTCGTGTTCCGTTGGAGCTAGGAAATCTAGTAAATCTTGTTGAGATTGACATAAGTGCAACTAGACTTGAAGGTCCAATCCCATCCACTTTTGGAAACTTGACTAACCTTCGGCTCATGTATCTTTATGGAAACAATTTCTCTGGTCCCATTCCTCAAGAATTAGGAAAGTTGATGTTCCTAACAGAACTAGCGATATCTGAGAATCAACTCAATGGATCCATTCCTTCTTCACTTGGCAATCTGACCAAATTACAATTCTTTACCTTCGTAACAACCAACTTTCAGGTCCCATTCCGCAAGAAGTGGGAAATCTTGAATTGCTTGAGCTTGAACTTGACACCAACCAACTTTCAGATATTTTGCCTGAAAATCAATGTGCTGGTGGAAAGCTCCAAAACTTCTCAGTAGACAACAATCAGCTCATGGGTCCGATTCCAAAAAGCTTTAGAAACTGCCCAAGCCTAGTTTCGGCTAGTTTTCAGAAGAATGAGTTCAGTGATGATATTTCTGATAGTTTTGGTATCTATCCAGAGCTTGATTCCATGGACCTCAGTGACAACAAATTTTATGGAGAGCTCTCTAACAATTGGAGTAAGTGCCAAAAGCTGACCAGACTACTGATTGGAGGTAACAATATCAGCGGTAGCATTCCACGGTCTCTAAAGGTTTTACCCAACTAGGGTTACTTAATCTTTGTTCGAATCGTTTAGTTGGAGCAATTCCAAAGGAAATTGGGATGGTGAGTCGTTTGCTCGAACTTTTCTTGACCCACAACCAGCTTTCAGGTCTGATGCCAAACGAGCTCGGATCACTAAATACTCTCTCGAAGCTTGATCTCTCTTCAAATCTATTAAGTGCATCAATACCAGGAGAAGTTGCAAACTGTACACAACTTATATTTTTGAACCTAAGCAATAACAATTTGAGCCAAGAGATACCACTTCAGTTACTAGATCAGTTAACTCATCTCTCCACACTTGATCTTAGTCGTAATTTGCTCACAGGAGCAATACCACCCCAAATACAGAGTTTAAGTAGCTTGGAGAAGTTGAATCTTTCTCATAACAATCTCTCTGGATCCATTTCCAAGGCGTTTGAACAAATGCCTGATTGGTTGGATATTGACATATCATACAATGATTTGTCGGGATCGATTCCTAACAGTAAAGCCTTCATGAATGCTTCCATAGAAGCATTAAGAGGCAACAGTGGGTTATGTGGTAATATTACTGGATTAAAGCCTTGCAGAAATGTGCAAACAGAAAGTCACAAAAAGCACATTCTTGTTATTATACTCCCTCTTCTTGGAGCACTCCTATTTTCAATTCTATTTGTGGGTCTCGTTTTTTATCGACGAAGAACAAGAAAGCTTGTGGGGGGAAATGTAGCCGAACAGGATCATGGCTTGTTCACAATATTGACTTTTGATGGACAGTCAACATATGAAGAGATCTTAAACGCCACAAATGAGTTTGAAGAAACATACGTAATTGGGCATGGAAGACAAGGAAGTGTGTACAAAGCAACGCTACGATCAGGTGATGTAGTTGCAGTCAAGAAATTTCACTCTTCACTTCCTGAGATGGTTGACCTAGAAGGTTTTTTCCAAGAAGTACGATCACTGACAGAAATAAGGCACCGGAACATAGTAATGATGGCAAGGGCATGTGTAGATGTGAACGCGAACACAAGGTCTTCAATGCTGGGAGTTAGACTCATGTTATAAGCTGTATACTGAGGTTCTGTATATATAGGAGTGGCACATATATTATCAGGGAAAAAAACTGAAAGCTTTACTGTTAGTGTAACGGAGCAGCTGTTCTGCTGCCACATTCTCTTTTCCCCAAAGTCAAGTTGTCGAGATTAAATGGGCAATATGTTAATTATTTAATTCAGAAGCAGAGTTTATTCGGACTAAAAAGATATGCATTATTTACCTCTTCTAAGTTATTTAACTATATATTAACTATATAAAAACAATAAAATAAAAGATAAGTGATCAACATGAACTAGCATATTATGATAGGATAGCGGAATACAGATTCACAATCATCTCTTCTATGCTATGTTAACAATATAAAAACACCAATTACAATTCAAGGATTCATTCACTATTTTAAGAATTGGGATGGTTAGGTGGCCGGGTTGCAATCTTAATACTCTCTTTATGTTCTACTTTCCGCAAGGTCCGTTTCACATGCAAAGAGTTCATGAAGTACTTAAGAATATTTGAACCTAGATCTTTTTGACTTCCGCAAGGTCCTCAATTGGATCTAATCACCACAATATTTGTCAATGTATAAATCTCCACGCAAGTGCAAGAATTTATACCCAAGTAGTTAAAGAGGCAAAATCATCTTAACATAAAGTTGAAACTCTAAACAACATTAAGATTATTATGATGAACAAGAAAGATATTGGATTGGAAGAATTAAATAATAAAACATAGAATTGATAAAAGTTACCTCCAATTCGTAGTTGGTGAAATTAGTTCTTCATAGACAAAGAACAAATCTCTCTAACCTTACAAACCTTACAAAATATTAACTAGCTACACGATTGATAAAAAAAAATACTAAAAACCTAGTCTACTATTTATAGGGAAAAACTAACCTAAATCTAAAAGGAAAAAGAAATAAAAAGTCAAAAAAAAGAAAAAAGAAATAATAAAGCAAAAAGGAAACTATCAAAATAAGATCCTAAATAAAATAGAATACTAGATTCCTATAATCTTTCGATAATATGATGCTCGTGGATCAATTTGGGCTGAATTCCGAATTTACACTTTAGTCCCTGAAGTTTCATAATTTTGCAATTTAGTCCTCAGACTTTCATTCATTGCAGTTTGGTCCTAAAGTTCTGGAACTGGCATATTGGTCCCTAGATTTCAGCAGTCTTTGCACAGCAGTCCCCGGCCTTCCCAACTTCGATCAATTAAACTCTTTTTCATACCCTTTCTTCTATATTGATCACCCTAGACAACAAAAACACAAAAGACCCAAATCAAATAACAAAAGCTTGAGAACTAAGCAATAATTAAGCCTAAAAGTATCTAATAGAATGAGTAAAAACCCATTCATCAGCTGTCAATGTGAAGTCAAACTCTTGCATCATTGACTTTCGGGAGAGCTGTTGGAGCGCATCATCCTGGGGATTATAAAGGCTCTTTGAAGATATTTCTTGCACCTGGGTACTCTCTCTCTCTCTCTCTCTCCAGCTGACCTTTTATCTTGGTATAAATATTTCCTATTTGTTTCTGTGCTATTTATCAGTAAATAATCCATTGTTTACTTAAAAAAACTTGGTTTGTCTGAGGCATTTGTTGGTTGGAAGGGTGGTTAGCACCCACATCCATGGAAAGGTCTATTAATTCCATAAGGCTCCTCTAACTAGATTCATTTGCTTAAAAAAGACATTTAGTGGTGGATCTTGGGACTTTATTAAGTAGTACACTTGAACCCATACTAGGAGGCATAGATCCGCCCCTGCAGGCATTTGCTATATGCCATGAACATATTTCATTCCAAATCAATATCCCATAAAATCCCCCACCTCCGTGTGACCTGTTTAATAAAAATTCTAAGTGCCTAAATAACCCCCCTAAGTCAAAACCCTAACCTCCTCTCCACTCCCCTCGCCTCAAACAAAAAACCTTCCCTCCACACCTCTCTCCTCATTCCCCCAACAAACAAACACACAAATACATGCACATAGTTTTTCTCTCTATTCTCCACCTCAGGCGAACCCATTCATCTTCTCCTCCTGCCATAACATTGACCTCCAGTGACGTCACCTCCTTCCCGACAGCCTCTCTCTCCTCTCACTTCAATCGCAACACCGAATGAACGCAGAACAATAACCTAAAATGTGAGGGAGGGGGGGGGGGAGAGGCGCGATTACTGTCTCTCTCTCTTCTCCAACCTTCAAGGCAATGTCGTTACTTCAGATCTGGCCAGATCTAAGCCAGACTGGCTCCTTCCACTCCCTACCTAAACGTTTCAGGGAGGGAGTGGAAGCAGTGTTTTCTTTGAAGCTTTCTCTTGCGTTTAAAGGCTCTTTGAAGCTTTCTCTTGCGTCGGCGTATGTCGAGATCTATTTACCACCTAAAACTTAAAAGTTTCAAGCACAATCACTAAACGCAAAACTGAAGGAATGAGTTCCAAAAACATCAGCCATTAGTTGGACCTCGATTACCTTCAACAACCCGTGCTTTAAAGCAGATTTTCCACTTGGATCTCTTTTTTTTTTTGTTTTCCTCTTTCTACATCTAATTGTAATTTTGCCTAGAAAGTAAAGGTGAATGTGTAAAACAGTGGCTCTCTTGGTGATGGCTTCTCTATTTACAAGGGTAAACTAAATGATTGTTGGAAATTATTTGACTCTCTGGTGAAGATGAATTACAAATAGACATTTCAGTTGCTTTATTTATTTACTACTGTTTGGAGCGATAATTGTTCTCTTAAGCCATTGATTGGATGTGCTTTTGGTTCATTGTCCCAGAGAAGCTCCCTGTATAACTTTTTTTTTTTTTTTTTTTTTTAAACTAGGGTTGCTACCTAATATCTTGGAACAATAGATTCGTTTTGGGGTTTCTACCTAATATCTTTGAACAGTGGATTCGTTACCCTAGAATATGGCCTCTTGTTTTCCACCTGTATTGCACTCTCCCAAATAGACAATTTGGGCAAAGGTCCCATATTCTCATCGGAATCCACCATTCAAAACCAAACCTAAGTGACCCCGTAATTGTTTTACTTCTTTGCTAAACAACGCCCTATGTAGTCGAACCTTGTGAATTTAGTAAGGGACATACCGAAAGGGACATTTCCGAAGGGACATTCGTCATATTCATAAGGGAGGATTATAGAATGCATAATGGCGTTATTTTGGTCAAAAATACAAAACAATCCTAAGGATCAAACCGACCGGTCAAAGGAGGGTCTTAAAATCTAGTATGTATGTGGGCTTATGCAGACTTATGGCTTATGCTCCCTATGAACATCGGTCTAAGTGGAGTGGGTCATAGAGTGGGCACACCATCGGAGAGACTAGCGACTAAGTGGTGACCGACATACGTCCTCCGATTGGGACCCCAGGTTAAGAAGGGTAAATATAGTGCAACTATTCTATGTGAATGCACGTGTGTGAGAGTCAATTCTACGTGAGTGCACGTAAGAAATTAATTTTTTAATTTCCTAAAAAACAAAGGTAAGCACAATATATAAGTCAAATAAAAGAGTCTCTTGCCATTAGGAAGGTCCAAAGAGCCCAAAATGAATCTGGGATCTTCTTTACGTGTCTAGACCGAGGCGGGACTCCTTTTGTAAAAAAGAAACCAAAAACGCTCACTGTAAACGATGTCTCGTAGGAGATAAGAGGTGCCTCGTACGAGACATCCGTTGAAACCCAACATTACGGAACGAGAAAACGGAGCCGAAAATAATGGGAATACACTTTGCATGGCTTCCCAAACGTGGCTACATGCTGAGAGCCTCATTGGGTGAGTCATTTTGGTGGTCCAATGGCGAAACGACACGTGGAAAAGCAAAAAAAGGCAAATTTTCTGTGCTGTGACCGCACGCTCAGAAGAGAGGAGTACTCATCTCCCTGAGCCGTACGGCACCCTCTGCCTGACTGTACCAGATTGCTTCCTCCATGGTTTTCACACATGTTAATGGCTATTTTGATTCCACTAAGACCTTCATCACGAAGCAAACTGATTACCACCCCCTACCACTCACTCTAAGGGCATTTTGGTCCAAGAAAGTCATCTCCCTCCTCCATATACACCCCCATATCGACCTAAGGAAAAGGGGGACACACATTACAACCACATTCTACTCCAAACACTCCTCTCATTCTCTCCCAAGTCCTTACTACATTCATAGCCCTACCATAAAACCACCACTACTCCACCACTCAACCACCACCACTCCACCACATGTCCACCACTACACCACCACTCAAACACTCCAAATTAGCATTCTAAACTACTCAAAACACTCTTCAAACTCAAGCAAAAACAACACATTTCCAATCCAACTCAAATCTCAAACAAATCAAAAAAGCTTTCCCTTGGAAACAAAGGAAGCACACCCCATCTTAACCTAGGTAAGAATCTCTTGTAAGTGCTAAATGTAATAGTCTGTATTAGTTGGTTGGAGATCTAGTCAACTAGTGACTAGATCTCTCTCCCCCCCCATTTCCTTCTATGTAATCCACGTTTAAAGTTTGTAATCTTCATGTTAAACATAATTTAAATGTTCTAATCTATGGTCCATTGTGTATATATAAGTCTCATGTACATTATATGTTCATATCTAAGTCAAACAATGAATGAATCATGCTTAAATCTTTGTTTGTTCTTAACGTCATACAATCTGCCTATTTGTGTTCTTTCATGTTTATTCATATTTTTGCTCATGTTTGTACATAAATAGAAACTTGATAATGTTCATAACATGTTAGGGTAGAACCATGCTCAGTTAAAAGGTCTCATTCCATGTTTAGATCATGTTTTGAAGTTTGTTTCCATGCTCTATGTCTGCTGTCCAGTCTATAATGTTCTGACCATCTTGTCTTTCCATACTTCAAACTTGTTCAAAAATTGATTTCTAGACCTGAGTCATAAAATGAAATTTGTTCCTAACATGTTAAGGAAAACATCCATGCCTTCGAAATAATTTTATGATCTAAAGAAAGACCCGTTTCCATTTTTTGATTCAAGGTCCTGTCCTCAGAATAGAAGCTGTCCTGTTTCTGACATTAGATGTCAGAAGAATTTTGAACCATCTAAACATGTTTTCTGGACTTGAAACTCCTCAGACTTTATATTTGATATGTGATATTCAACTTTCATGTTTGTGTTTCTTCTGATTCATAAGCTATGATAGAGTAAATATGCCATGAAAGTCTGACATGCCATGTTTTCCTGTTCTGGGCAGATTTTACTTCTGTGTTCCTTGCATGATTTGAGCATGAAATAATAATCCAAAAACTAAGAAACTGTAACGCCCCAAAATTTCAGAGTATTATAACACCATTAAATAATATAAATCCGTCCCCAAAATAAATGAGTAACGGTCATAACTACAATTCAAATCTCCACGGCTAGTAAATCTAACCACCATCCAAAATCACTAACGGAAGCGTAACAATTTTCTTTCAATACTAACGGCTAGTAGCCATCAAAACTAGTTCACGGCATTTATTACAATCTCAATAAAAGTCTACTAAAAAAATATGAAAATCACTACTTTCATTATTCGGGTCCGCCTCAAAGATGTCTCCACTGAAAGTCCTGCTTTCCTACTTATAACCTGAAGAAATAGAATTAGAGAAAGGGTGAGCGAACAATGCTCAGTAAGGTCCTACGCCGCCCCTTCGGTTTCTAAGAAGGGGTGACCTCAAAGAATGTATCAATAAACAATTTTCGATGAAACGGACAAATTATTAAATCCAACAATAATCCTCTTCTTAATACAAGGAAAGAAATCATGGCACAATTCCATATTCGATAATGCGTAAAATCAATTATGATCACTTAATATTCTTCTTATCAAGTCAATATTCAAAAGTAACCCAAAGGGATACAATAGTCGATGTATCAATGTTTCGGTATATCCGGATAACCTATATAACCACAATTTCAGTGGTGTCGATATCGATGGTTAATGCCACATAGGCATGTCACGAACTAACCCTCATGACCGGGTATCAATAGTATATCAATATTAACCCACAAATAATGGGTGTCATTAAGTGATCATTCTTTTATCAATGAAATTCTTTAATTGACCAATAATCCAATATCAATTTAAAGTCAGATTTAAATTAACTGACGGAAACGCTTTCGAGTGAATTCCAATAAAAAAATTACCGGCCATAACGGTAAAACAATAATTACTCTAGGAACGGAGGGTCAATAAATAACGATATACAATAGGACTAAGAGACGTAAATCCCTTACCTTAGTTGTGAGCTTTGATTAATTCTCGATGTACGAAGCAACGACGCCTTTACTTGAGCTTCCCAAAATCTAACAAAATATATTCTATATTATTATCAAAGTAAATTGATTAATTTAAAACTCCCTGAAATTTATGGACTGACTGCATATCTCTTAAACCCTTAAAAATATCCTGTAATTACTTTATTTATATGTAGCTCATTGTCATTCTAATACTATACCAGCTTTGACTGGAACTAATTTCATGACAGGGATTGGCTAACAAAAATTTCACCTTCTTCCCCAACTCACATGCATACAGCAGCACACCAACACCCAATTACTAACTTTTCTTGAGTTCCCATTTTTTTTTCTTTTCTTTTTTTTTTTTTTTTTTACTACTCATACTATAATCATATATGAGGCAACCAAATTCCAACCACTGTTTTACCCAAAACTCATAAACCGAAACCCCCCATTCTTGTCCACCCACAAGAAGTCCTAAACAATATTTTTCTAAAATTTTACTAACTGATATCAATGCCCAGATTTATATCTCATCTGATTGCATCATGGCTCTCTTAAAATTCTCATGCACCATCAGAGGACATAACCATCCATTAGCCTCTTTGAATTTACTAACACCACATTTGATACAATCACTCACACCCACACGCACATACAAAAATATTATCATATGCTTCTTGAAAAAAATCTAGATATAGCTATACTCCTAAATGCATGAGTAAATTAGGATCCTACTCATTGGGTTTTGTAATTAACCCTCAATACTAACACCAGTTTACCCATTGTTAGCTTTCAATACACACATCAATTTACATTACTAACTAGTTTATGAGCACCTATGTACACTCCATACTAAACCCAGATGAACACCATATACTTATTTATTTATTTATTTATTTATTTTTTTTTTTTTTTTTTTTTAAATCTCAAAATCACAAGGAACGAAATTACTATAGTTAGACAATTGATCGGAACTTACCTCCAACGAATTCACTGTCGATCATAAACACTAAAAATGTTGAATTTCCTTTCCCTTCCTCCGATTCAAACCCAGTAGAGTGGTTTATTGATTTTCCTCTCGTTTGTGTATATGCCCAGAACAACATCTCTCTCCCTTTTATACTACTCCCAATCGACTCCTCACCTCCGACTTTAACGACGACGAGACAGTCCCCCTCCTATTCCTTCCGTTACCGCAAGCGACGAAGAAACGAAACCTAAATTTTTTTTTATTTTTTTTCCTCTGTCGTTAATGCCCAAATCCCATCTGGGTTCTTTCCTTTTATTATTATATTTTTTTTTTTTCATTTTTGTTTCAAATAAAACTAGCCACAATTGTTTACTTAATTAAGCCCAACTCAGCCCAACTTTATTTTATTCTACTAGGCCCAACTTAAAAAAAAAATTTGAGCACAACTAATTAAGCCCAATCCACTATTAAAATAATGGCCAATTAATTTATTTAATTATTTAATATAATTAATGGAAATTCCCGTATATTACAGAAACAATTAATATGTGTTCTCTAACATGTTGGGAGAAAATCGCAAGTTTTTCTTTGGATTTGGATTAGGTTTGGACAGGTACATTAGCTCATGAACAGAAGGTGGTCCTGAATCAACAAAACTCTTCAAGCTTAGACATTTATTTTATATGGGATTTGTCTCCCATTTTTTTGTGTATAATTTGTATAATACCTCATGTACATAATCCCCTCTCCCTCTTGTATGTTTCCTTGTCTAAATGTGTTCAAAACTCTTTTCGAAAACCAATCGGAAAATCCACCCAAACCGATTCCCGGTTGTGATTCAAATGAACCGACCTAGACTAGGAGACACCTTGTACATAAACACACATTTTCATAAGTTAGGGCACAAAAGACATTTTCAAAAAGGCACATTTAAATCAAGTGTAGGCGGAAGCATGCTAGAGACCGAAAGGGCAAGTGGAGTGCTGCTAATCACCTTCTCTACTCGTGACTTAGCCCCCAGACCTACTTCTCATTTTCAAAACAAAAAAAGGTTTTATCTCTATTTTCCTAAAATAAAATGAGGTGGCGACTCTATTTCCAAAACTCAAGTAGGAAACCATTATGAGAAACCGATTTTCGATTAGGTTCGAAGCGCGGGCTCTCACAGTAACATGAGGGCTGGTGGAGAATGATCGATTTCCGCCTGAAGTAGTCCCGCCCCTTGTTTCAGGTGATGTCTGCTTACTTCCTGAATATGCTCCATGAGCTACTCCCTCCATCGCCTTCTGCAATCCTTCTAACATCCCCTTCATTGTACCCATCTCTCCCTCTACTCTGCCTTGGGACTCCTTCCCTTCTTTCACTGATTCATGGTTTTTATGCACTACCTTTGTTAAATCTGTCAAACGAGTCTCATGTGCCGTAACCCGATCATTTATTGTCTTCAATCGCGTCTGAGTACCCTCTGCCATGAACACCGGTCTAAGGATCGGTGCTCTGATACCAGATGTAACACCTCTAAATCTTAAGATAACAGGGAAGGAAATACAACCTGCTCTACATAGTTCATCTAATTCTAAATATATGATAGCAGTTTTAGAGAAGAAAGACTAACTCTAACTACCCGCCAAACTGACATCTAAACTAGTACCAAATTGCCTTTGCTAATTACTAAAATTCATAACATAAGAATTAATTAAAAATTACGATAAGAAGAAACTTAGGAAATAAACTCAAGAGTCTTTTTCCTCCACGTTTTTTTTTTTTGTCTATCTTTAAAGTCATATACTCCATCCGTCTCATACTTATCGCTACTTATTTCCATTTTGGGCGTCTCATACTTATTGTTACTTACCTAAAATGTTCACATTTCTCTCTCCTATCCACTAACTTATTTTCTCTCTCCTACACACTCACAATACTTATTTTTCCAACATATTATCTTAATCCCCGTGCACTCATATTTAGTAGAAATAAGTATGAGACGGAAGGAGTATTTATGATGAACAGTCTGTCATTCATTCAGCTGTCTCTATATGTGCGTCGAGTGCATAGCAATCATTAAAATTTTCATTGACATCATTAAAAAAAATTAAACATTACAGAGATAAAAATGAAGGCCAAAGTGACCAAAATGCATCATAAACCACCAATTTAGCCTCCTGGCTACATCCACTGTGACATGGGACTTGAAGATTGCATCTTCTAATGTGAACCCTTTTACATCTCCGTAAAGAGAGACTTTGATCTACTCCATTCATGGAGGACATTGCCATAAGCATCATAGAACATTACATAAACATCGTTTTGAGTAATTTGTAATGTCATAAAACCTTGTCCATCGTAGTAAAACTTCATTTCGTTGGGGTTTAACCATTTAACATCACCCCTCCATGCCTTTGACCCCGCACCACTCGTTAGAAACTGAAGAGCACTGTGAGATATACGAACAGTGTCAATGCCAGTGCTAGTGCCAGCGTCAGAAACTTCATTTTAGATTAAATTGATTATTTCATGAAATTTAATTTTACCTGTCGGGGCTACTAATCTGCTGTAAGCAATGGTCATGCCCGTTTATGTACAAATCAACATTGTTTGCCTATAATGTTGTACAAAATGCAAGAAATTAGACAAAGATTTTTTTTATACTTTTTTAAAAAAAAATAAAAAAATAAATAAAAAGAAAATAATGTTCACCTGAAGAATAGGAAGAAGTTGGGCTACAAGTTCTTGGGTGTCACCATGATGCCCAATGCTTCTAATTGCATGGTGACCCACTACTATTTTCCATTTTGCAGTAGATTCCCTCAGTGCTAAATCCATTTCCTGTTGCAAAAAAACTTATCTACTTTACAATACATATAAAAATTACCCCTTTTATTTTAATTTAATTTAATTTAATTTTTTCGCTTCACTATTTGTCTTCCCTGTTTTATTTATTTTTCTTTATTTTTCATAGAATATACAAGAGACAAATGAAACCCAATACGCATATACGTACGTACCTTCAATAAATTTGAAAGGTAATCCTCACGCGGAAGCACACCTCTCCAGTCATATTTATTTTCTTCGTCTCTAAAATATTTATCTTGGAACGGAGTTGTATCCACAAAGAAAAACTCGGCAATTCCTGCATGTAAATATTCTTACACTTATCACAAATGAACAAATAACTACTTTCATGTCTCGCCCAAATGAATGTTAATTTTAATTTTTAATCAAGAACAAAAATAGCATATATTTTGAGGACGGAGGGAGTAATTACTATATATACAGAGCATTACTTAAAGGGTCAAGTACGTAGTTGAAATTACCTGCATTGACTATAAAGGATTTGAGGCAGAGCCATTTGCTATCTTTCTGAATTAGTGTAGGGCTCAGTTGTGCCAAAGCATCACCTCTATAGTCATGGTTCCCCAGTACTAGCAAAAAAGAAGGAATTTATAATTGCTTTGTCAAGAGCATGTTTTAATAAAATATTTCATTACTTCATCCATCAATCCCGAAATAAATATCATCGTTTTTTTTGTCCGTCTCAAATTAAATAAGAAGTTAGTAGAGTAAATATTTGTCGTGTAATTACCAGAAAACCATTGTTTTTGCAAACTTGGGGCTGTGTAGATATTGGTAAAGGACTCTTGAAATGCAGGGTCATGTTCATCGATCAATCCATTGTCATAAAAGTTGTCACCAGTTGAGATTATAAAATCTGCATTTAGCTTCTCCCCTATTCTCCCCATCTGAAAAACAAACATGTTACAACCATGTGTGTAGAAGTGATAAAGTCTGAGGTTCCATCCCAAAACCAATTGACAATGAGAGGAGCAGCCCATGATCTTTATATAGTCAATGCATGACTAGTTAATTCCCGATGTGGGATAATTGTCTCTAACAAGAAGTTCTACTACTCTGAAAAATACTACCTCCGTCTCAAAATGAAGATAAAAAATCGTTTCAAATTTGATAATGAGCAAGACAAAATTTAAAACGTTTTTGTACAAACATTTTGGGACGGAGGGAGGGAGTATTATTTTATCCACAAATTTAATATGTATCTTTTCTAGAGAAAATGCCATCCTATAAGAAACATTTACATGGTAACTTATCATTAATTGGGTACTCCCTCCATCTCTGAGTAAGTGTTCACCCTTTTATTTGCACGGAGATTAAAAATTAGTGGAATTGAAGTAAGTGTTGTGAGTATGAAAAGTGAGGTGAGAGGGAGAAGGTGTTGGAATTTAATATGCAACGATCAGATTAATAGGGCAATCACGTAAGCATATAACAATATCAGATTAAGCCAAAAGCAGAAACGTACCCACAAGAACAGGATCCAGGAAAGACAGAAACAAAAGAGAGTTAGAAAGCTTATCAGTTTAGATCGAGTCGCCTATAATAGACTCTCCTAAGAGAAACTATTGCCCCCTACTGGTGCGGCTGAGGGTTGCGGAAAATTTCTCCGAGGATGAAACGATCACATGAACGTACCAGGAAATCTTTGCACGAACAGGTACCGAACCACTTGCGACTGCTGTCCCACTTCGCCGGAATCTTACTTTTCAGATCAACCATAGATTACGAATTTAGAGAGAGAACAGTTTCTTAGCAATTTTTAATTGCGTGTGTAAAACTGATGTAGGGATCGTATATTTATACTGGTAGGTATTCTAGGAGGACTCCAAAACCTACCCGATTTACAGTGATTTATTCCGGAAGGAAAAGAAACTGCACTGTTAGAGTCCAGTTAGGAAACTAACTGACCTAACAGTTTCGTCAGGGACCATTGTGCAAATATTGGAAACTTCAAATAAATTTTGTCCAAAAAGATACGCCCACGAACCGAACCATTCGCCCAAACGCCCTTAGCCCGAGCCCGAGCCCGGCCCGGCCGAGCGAGCGCGCGTGTGGGGAAAGGTTCAAGTCCACCTCACATGTAACTTGAACATGAGACTATGATATGCCAAGTAATTTATGGCACATCAACTACCCATTCCAATTCCATGTGGGATGGCCCAAAAGCCTTTTATACTTCCAAGCAAAGGGAAGGTTTGCCTTTCCTTTCCCATGTGGGATGGCAACCAACCCATCTCATCATTGGAAGCCAAAAAGTCTCTTTCAAAAGATCATCTTTGAAGTCTTAGAACTATGGATTTAATCCATCATTTGGCTTTCACCAAAACACCAATATTGTTCATGGTATAACATACTACAAGTATAAACATTGACCAAGGTCAAAGTCAACGGGACCCACCAATGGGACCCACTCAAAGTTGACCATTTCAAGCCAAATTTCCAACAATCCCCCACAAATCCATGGTGATAAGACTAGTAGAGATTATCCATGTCGTGCTTTCAGTAGATGGTGTCTCCCGACTTGAACCCCTACCTAAGCTAGTCAACGCAAACCCCCACAGGACCAGATGAACGGGTGTCTTGAATCTGATTCCTTTGAGTGTAGGAGCCTTTGTTGGTAGCAACACGAAAAAGGCTATGACATCAGCCTCTATCATTATGTTCGACGCGTATAAGCCATACGTCCTTATCCTCTATCATAAGTGCTTTCGAGGAATAACCCATTTCCTCTAATTGCGGCTAACAATAACACTTATTTAGTTGGGCATCTCCAAAGATGTACTGCTACCATCTTGTCTAAAAGACTTGATCCCATTCAAAGCCTAAAGCTTTTACTATACTTGCAGTAATGAACACCTTTTAGGCTATTCAGGGGACAGACACAGACATGTAACATGTCAATCTGTTTTAGGTGTTCCAATCCACCCTACGGCTTGTTACTACCACATTGAACCTTCTTTGTGGGATCTCCACTCAGATAGGTTGGGTTCCTACCGCATGTGAATCAGACGGGGTTCAGTCCCATCCCCAACCTGGATTTTTGAACTAAGACTACATCGAGTCCCTTAGTTAAAGGATCAGCTGTGTTATCCTTGGCACCAACATAATCTACAGCTATCACCTTTCGAGACACAAGATCCCTTAAAGATTTCAATCTTATTTGGATGTGTCTCCTAATTTTGCAGTTGAACTTGACACTTTTAAGTTTCTCAATTGTGGCAGTATTGTCACAATGTACAGAGATCATAGGAATAGGCTTGCTGACTACAGGCAACTCAGACATAAGTCCTTGAAGCCATTCAGCCTCCAATCCAATAGTGTCAAGAGCAACTAGCTCGGCTTCGAAGGTAGACCGAGATAACAGGGTTTGTTTTGTAGACCTCCAGGCAACTGCAGCTCCGCCTAAGGTAAAAACATACCTAGTACAGCCATAACTCCCAGAGTTAGTGGCAATCCAGCTAGCATCACTGTACCCTTCGAGTACAACAGGAAATCTCCCATAATGTAGCCCAAGGGAAATGGTTCCCTTCAAGTACCGAAGTACTCTACCTAGAGCTTCCCAATGAGCTCTATTCGGACATTTAGTGTATCTAGCCAACCTCGTAACTGCGTAGGATATATCCGGTCGAGTACAGTTAGCAAGATACATTAAGCTCCCAATTATCTGAGAATATTTCAACTGAGCCACGGGTACTCCATTCTCATTCTTAGCAAGTGCCAAAGAAGGACTAAATGGAGTATTGACGATTTTACCATCCTTATAACCAAACTTCTCAACTACACTCTGAGTATAATGAGATTGTGAGATGGTTATGCCTTTAGTTGACCGAGTCAACTTAAGTCCAAGAATCACGTCAGCTACTCCCATATCCTTCATTTCAAACATACTTTTCAAGAATGATTTAGTTTCATCGATTATTCTCATATTATTTCCAAATAACAGAATGTCATCAACATATAGGCACAAGACAATACAACTATCATCTTTACTCATAGAATAGACACACTTGTCAAATTCATTAGTAATAAATCCAAACGATGAGACGATTTTATCAAACTTCTCATGCCACTGCTTTGGGGCTTGTTTCAATCCGTAAAGGGATTTAACAAGTTTGCAGACCTTTCTTTCATTGCCAGACGCTATAAATCCTTCAGGCTGATCCATATAGATCTCCTCCTCAAGATCGCCATGAAGAAAGGCGGTCTTCACATCCATTTGATGGATATGGAGATAATATACAGAAGCCAATGCTATAAGCATACGTATTGTAGTCATCCTAGCAACTGGTGAATAGGTATCGAAATAGTCTATTCCCTCCATCTGCTTAAACCCTTTAGCAACTAATCTAGCCTTAAACTTATCAACGGTTCCATCAGGTTTCAGTTTCCTCTTAAAAACCCACTTGCATCCAATTGCTTTGCAACCAGGAGGAACTTCAACTAATTCCCATGTCCCATTTGAGACAATAGAATCAATTTCACTTTTAAGGCATCCTTCCATTGCTTAGCATCAGGAGATGCCATAGCTTCTTTGAAGGTTTTAGGGTCACCCTCGATATTGTAAGTGATGTAATCACTTCCAAAATCCTTGTTAACCCTAGCCCGTTTACTCCTTCTTGGTTCATCCTCATTATCAGATAAAGAACCAATTGGATCTGCCCCCACGTTTGTCATCTCTTCCACTTGAGATGGAATTGAATTAGACGTGGTATTTGACTCTTTGGGGAGTCCGGTTTTCATGGGAAACACGTCTTCAAAAAATGTTGCATCACGTAACTCAACAATTAAGTTAACATCTATGCCAGAGATTTCAGATTTGATAATCAGAAATCTCAATGCATAACTTGTTTCAGAATATCCTATAAAGATAGCATCAACAGTTTTAGGACCAAGCTTCTTTCTCTTGTGTTCAGGGACAAGTACCTTCGCAAGGCACCCCCACACTTTCAAGTATTTCAAGTTGGTCTTTCTACCTCTCCAAAGTTCAAACGGACTTTCATTTCGATGTTTAGGAGGAACTCTATTCAGAATATGGCAAGCCGTATTCAAAGCTTCTCCCCACATATACTTAGGTAGTCCAGAACTTATAAGTAGACTGTTAATCATATCTTTAAAGGTTCTATTCTTACGTTCAGCAACACCATTAGATTGAGGTGTGTAGGGGGGAGTCTCTTCATGCACTATGCCATTTTCTTGGCAATAATGCATAAACGGATTAGACTCATATTCGCCACCTCTATCTGATCTTAACCGTTTAAGTTTCTTACCAGTTATTTTTCAGCTTCATTTTTAAATATAATAAATTTTTCAAGTGCTTCGTCTTTTCCATTCAACAAGTAGACATAACAATATCTACTACAGTCATCAATAAAAGTAATAAAGTATTTCTTCTTATCTTTGGTCAACAAGCCATTAAATTCGCAAATGTCGGTGTGAACTAAATCAAGTATTTCAGAATCTCGAAAAAGGTCTTTTAACAGATTTAGCTTCAACACAAACATGACATTTAGAATTTTTATCAATAGCATGCTTAGGAACAATATCCAAATTCATCATCTTTTTAACAGATTTAAAATTAATGTGTCCCAAACGACCATGCCAAATATTTGAAGATTCAATAGAGTAAGAAACATGATAATCAATAAAACTATCATTAATAAAATGAGTACCAAAATTACTCTCAACTCTAACTTTAAATAAACCATCCGAAGCATAACCTTTTCCTATAAAACTACCAGAATCCAAAATAATAACCTTATTACACTTAAATGAAAACTCAAATCCTTCTCTAACTAAACAAGAACCACTAATGATATTACGACGAATGTTAGGAACGTGATGCACATGTTGCAAGGTCAGAATGCGCCCATTAGGAAACTTCAGGTCCACGCGTCCAGTCCCAAGCACCTTTGCAGCACTCGAATTCCCCATCGTCACTGATCTACCACGTTCAGGATGGTAAGACACAAATAGAAATTTATCAGCACAAACGTGCACATTTTCCCCAGTATCTACCAACCACTCGTTGGGTTCATAAACAGTAAAGATTTCAGGATTAGAAGTTACATACTTGGTAATCTCGCTGGTAATAGTATCAACTTCAGGCTGAAGTGTATCATCAATAGGATCATCATCAGATGGTCCAATGACCACGTTCGCCTGAGCTTGATCAGCAGAACCTTGCGCCACTTTTCCTTTCTTGGGACAGTCCCTAGAAAAGTGTCCAACTGTTCCACAATTCCAGCAGGTTTTGTTCGCTTTTGGCTTTTTCTGGATGTTCTTCTTAGGTTTCAGCTTATCATTATTATTATCCTTAGAGCCAATTTTCTCGAATTTCCTTTTGTTCTTATTTGCAGTTATCACATTGGCTTTAGCCT
Organism: Campanula takesimana; assembly: GCA_026119855.1. Lineage (NCBI taxonomy): Eukaryota > Viridiplantae > Streptophyta > Magnoliopsida > Asterales > Campanulaceae > Campanula > Campanula takesimana. Next base: position 230,798 of record JAOWBW010001195.1, read on the forward strand.
CCACAGGCACACTAACACCGTTACTATGGTGCACTTCCTGGATCGATATTGCATTCATCAAATCATTGAGTGTCAAGCTTCCTGTACGGTGCTTGAGAGTCATACCAAATTTCTCCCAAGATCGAGGAAACTTCTCAATGATTGACATAACTACGAACTTCTCAGGAAGTTCCATAGCTCCATCCTTGAGTGATTGCAATATGATCTGGAACTCATGCACTTGATCAGTAACAAATTTCCCATCAGCCATACGATACTTAAGGAACTTAGACACACAGTACTTTTCAACACCAACATCTTCAGTGTTGTACTTTGTGTTAAGCGTTTCTGTTGGTCCCTAAAGGGAAAACGGGTGTGAAAATCGCTAGAGGGGGGGGGGGGTGAATAGCGTTTTAAAATTCTTTTCAAACCATTTTGCAATTCAATGGCAGATGCACACAACTCTTATTTTGGCTAAGTATAGCGCGCAGTAAGAGTGTGAAATGCACAGCGGAAATTTAAAGCAGCTCTGGGCAGGGTATACTGCGCAGAGATAAAAACGCACGCACTAAGAGAGGCTAAAGAGTGGCGCAAAAAGGATTCTAAGGCAAATGAGCAATAACAATTACAACCTCTAAGTGTAGCAATCTGAAAGATCAAACAAAGCAGTTCATAAATAGTTAAGCAGGAAATATGAATTAATCATAATGAACACGCTATTTGGAGAGGTTCGATCGAAGAAAGATATACATCCTCTACCAAGATGGTTAGTCTTGGATTTCTAATGGAGATCTTATTATATGAGATAGTTACAAGATACAACATTTGAGCTCAATACTAACTCAAGATCTATTATCTATGAAGAACAAATCCTAGACTAAACTGGTGTATCTCAAGAAGTTAGATCAAAATAATCAAAGCTTCAAGAGGTGTGTGTGTGACAGAAATTCTGGGCTCTATGAATATGAAAGATGAAGAGCACCAAGAATTCTGGTGATATAGGCTTTGTGATATGAGCAGGAGTTTTGAAGGTTTGAAGATCTTTGAAGGCTGTTCTAAAGAATCTGGAAATACTAAGCAGCAGTCTTCAGATCTTCAAGGTTTCTCAGTGAAGCATGAAACTCTAGCTCTGAAGCATAATGGCCAACAAGCGGGGCTTGATCAAAGGTGATCAAAAAGGGGCCGCTTGGAAGTGAAGATGAGCAGGCTATTTATAGCTGAGAGTTTGAATATAGCCGTTGGAGCTCTGAGCAAGGACAATGAGTTGGCACAAAGTGATTGGCGCGCAGCTGTCCTTTATAGCCGTTGGGGCTCTGATCAAAGATGATGACCTGGCACAATATGATTGGTGCGCAGGTGATTTAGAGCCGTTGGAGACTGAGCATGAAGACCAAATTCAAAAGCTTCTTCTAGAAAGTTGACAGCTGTCTTCACTTGAGATATTTCTTTGAAGCGTGTCTCCACCAATGGTTTTGCTGTGTGTGCTTATTTTGTCGTTTGTGCACACCTCAGTACTCTTAATCTAAAAAGCGTAGTTTGTCTTGACGCTTTCCAAGCTTCTAGAATGTGAGATCAGGAGATGAAGAACTTGACCAAGGTTGTGTCCGCGCACAAAGGCATGCGCAATGCCGGCGCGCATGGATTCAGCGCATAAGCAGCATGCGCACCATGCTTGGTCACAAAAAGATCTCTTGAGAGTTTAGGAAATAAGATCTTGAAAACTGAGCAGGGTCAAGGGCTGCGCAAGATATCTATGCGCAGTGGCGACCTGCGCAGAGAACATTCTGCGTAGTGAAATGAATCCTGCTTAGGAAATCTTCGATCTTTAAAGCTTCAAGTCCTATCATCTAAGCCTATACTATAAAAAGGACTTGGCTAAAAATTGAAGTTTAAAAACTTCTTTACATGAGGTCCTAAAGTCCATAAAAATACTTATAGGTGATGGTATCAATCAATTCTAACAGATGTAGGAGGGTTAAGTAATAAGTATACCCAACAGTTTCCCACAGCGATGCAACAGTGAGGGGAGCAGAACAATAAACATCGAAGAGCACATTCGACAGAGCCGAAAGAATGCATCCACGAACAACATAGTCCCTCTCCCTCCACTGCTCAGCAGCTTTCACTGTTGCAGGGTCCTTCTCATCAATAGCAGGGCACTTTTCAGTTAGCATACCAGTCATCCCCTTAATTGACAACCAGATTTTCATCCGTTCCTGCCAGCGCTTGAAGTTCTTACCACCGAACTTATCTGGCAGATCAGAAGTGTCAACAAGGGACTTGAATGGAGCGTTAGCAGCAGACATGATTAATAATACTAGTTTCTCTTAGACTGTTGGAATTTAATATGCAACGATCAGATTAATAGGGCAATCACGTAAGCATATAACAATATCAGATTAAGCCAAAAGCAGAAACGTACCCACAAGAACATGATCCAGGAAAGACAGAAACAAAAGAGAGTTAGAAAGCTTATCAGTTTAGATCGAGTCGCCAATAATAGACTCTCCTAAGAGAAACTATTGCCCCCTACTGGTGCGGCTGAGGGTTGCGGCAAATTCCTCCGAGGATGAAACGATCACATGAACGTACCAGGAAATCTTCGCACGAACAGGTACCGAACCACTTGCGACTGCTGTCCCACTTCGCCGGAATCTTACTTCTCAGATCAACCACAGATTACGAATTTAGAGAGAGAACAGTTTCTTAGCAATTTTTAATTGCGTGTGTAAAACTGATGTAGGGATCGTATATTTATACTGGTAGGTATTCTAGGAGGACTCCAAAACCTACCCGATTTACAGTGATTTATTCCGGAAGGAAAAGAAACTGCACTGTTAGAGTCCAGTTAGGAAACTAACTGACCTAACAGTTTCATCAGGGACCATTCTACAAATATTGGAAACTTCAAATAAACTTTGTCCAAAAAGATACGCCCACGAACCGAACCATTCGCCCAAACGCCCTTAGCCCGAGCCCGGCCCGGCCGAGCCGAGCGAGCGCGTGGGGAAAGGTTCAAATCCACCTCACATGTAACTTGAACATGAGACTATGATATGCCAAGTAATTTATGGCACATCAACTACCCATTCCAATTCCATGTGGGATGGCCCAAAAGCCTTTTATACTTCCAAGCAAAGGGAAGGTTTGCCTTTCCTTTCCCATGTGGGATGGCAACCAACCCATCTCATCCTTGGAAGCCAAAAAGTCTCTTTCAAAAGCTCATCTTTGAAGTCTTAGAACTATGGATTTAATCCATCATTTGGCTTTCACCAAAACACCAATATTGTTCATGGTATAACATACTACAAGTATAAACATTGACCAAGGTCAAAGTCAACGGGACCCACCAATGGGACCCACTCAAAGTTGACAATTTCAAGCCAAATTTCCAACAGAAGGTGGGGTAGAGAATCGAGAGTTGAAAAGTAAAGTGAGAGAGAGAGAACGAGTGGGAAGAATAGTAAAGATTTTTTGCCAATTAGAAAAGAGACGCTTACATAGGTCTGACTAAAATAAAAAGTAACACTTATACTTACATAGGACTGACTAAAATAAAAAGTACTCCCTCCGTCCGTCCCAGACTAAGATTCTTACTTTCCTTTTTGGTTTGTCGCAGACTAAGGTTCTTAGTTGCTTTATTACCTAAAATAGACAATGGGACCCACATGTCATTCTCCTAACAAAAACTTTCTACCCACTTTCTCTCTCCTACTTTCTCCTACTTTACCTTTCATACTCATAACATTTATTTTTTCTTAATCTCCGTGTAAAGTCAAACTAAGAACCTTAATCCGGGACGGAGGAGTAACATTATTCTAAGACGGAAGAACTAATAAAAATATAGTAAAGTTCAAACTCCAAATTCCCCAATTCTTGTCACTCTTAATATAGTATACTATTTCCTTTCATCTCTCAACAGAGACAAATTGTTGCTTTTGCTACGTCAATTCATATCCTTTTGACCTATTCAATCTAAAAGAGTACGTCACTAGAATATTGTTTCATTCTTCAATTTCATTACAATTTAGACGTAAATTTTTTCCTTCTAAAAGGAATGTCGATAAAAGGAAACGTGAAGCAATTATGTGTCGTGTCACACACCAATCTATGACTACTTACCTAATTGAGAATACTGCATTCTAAAATCACTTTTTCACAATTACTCCCGTCCCAAAATAATCTTCCTACTTTTTCGATCGTTAGTACGAATAAACTGTTGGTTGTCAACCCAAGTCCCACAACAGCAATTGAATAAAGAATTGTCCAGTATATAAAGGTGTCCACACACTTCATTAGTATGAGGCATTTTGGGACTTGACCTAAAAACAAGTGGGGCTTCGGTCCCAACATAAACTTTAAGCTTGTATTGATATTTAATATTATTTTAAATTCATCATATGGTTAAAATCGAAAATTTTTTATGAATATTATACCATCAACCTAATATTATTGATTAAAATTCATTCATATTAACGGTTAAAAAAAGTGCGAAAATCATTTTTAGACCGAGTGAATATTATACAACAAAATTCTCAGACGGTGGCAAGTAACTGACGTATTTGTTCATGTGTGTGAGAGTTTCAAGAAGGAGCATATATAAAAAGAGAGAATGTTCTATATAGAGGAGGGTACAAAAGGATATGCCTTCTTAAAAAAAAAAAATCAAAAAAGAATCCAGAGGCATAAAAGTATATTCCCAATACAATTATATTGTGGTTGATTGGTACTGCTTTTCAAGCTATAGAGCAATAATTTCCATAAATGCAACTTCTGCTTACTAATAAATGTCATGTCTCGTGAGAATATTGGATTTTTTTCATATAAAAAAAATTCTATCATAACTTAATTATTTCTCTCTAACATTACTTCATGCAAAAAATAAAAAATCAATTAATAAAAAATTAACTAAAGAGTAGAGAAAAGGAAAAATTTCATTAAAAACAATAAGTATATTTGTCCAGAAGGAGTATAGGATCTCGCGTCTCATTTGAAATTAGAGAAAACGAGCTAGTAGAAAATTAACGAAAAATTGTATAAAAGTATTAAATTATTATAAGTATGAAAAGCGTGGCAGAATTTGTTATTGGGGTATGCAATGGTAAATAAAATAATTGATATGTGTATGATAAGTGAGCCGCACTAAATAAAATCACAAAACTATTACTTTGTGTTTATCCGTATTCAAATGAAATATCTCCAATAGAAACGTGTCTAATTTAAGAGGCTTATATTTACATATGAATGATATCCAAAAAAGTAGTGTATTTGGTTAGATTTCATTTTCTCTTGAAAATATTTAATTGATGGTGCCGCTGGCCAGTCAGTCAGCTTATGGCCCCACCATGTGTAAAAATAACATTATTTTAATCTTGTTTACTGAACAAGTCTCTGAGTGAGTTCTTAAAAAAAAAAAAAAAAAGTCTCTGAGTATTAACCAATTTGCCTTAATTAATTTTTAATCACGTGATCATCCAAATATTTAACCTAATTAAATTATTGGAGACGGAGTTTTCAAATCATGCGCTCCTACAATTAATTTAAGTATTTAATTTAATGGAGAAGAACCTAATCAACCTTCACTAGTTATACTTTTATTTTATTTTCGAAAGTTTAACCTTCACTAGTTATACTTAGGGAAGGTTTATTGGATTTTTTTAACTGATTAGTTTTTTCAACACGGAATTAACGAAGTCGCTCTCTAAATTAACACTGCTCACCATTTTCAAGATTAAATTTTAATTTAAACACGGAATTAAGAAAGTTGATTCCCTATTATCTCAAGTAAGAAGCGTAAACCATTACGCACATTACTTCTCAGATTTTTTTATTGTTTTTTTCGAGCAAATGATAATCTAATTTCATTCACAATACTTCTCAGGTTTTTGTTGGCCGTAAAAAATTAATAAACGTATAACCTTCAATTCATAAACCGTAACATAAATGCTACTTCCTTTACTTTAAAATTTTGAACAATAAATTTAATTAATTATACTATTAACAATTTAAAACTTATTATCGATACTGCAACCGTGAAACACTGAAAATCAAATCTATTTCTAAGCCTTAATAGCATATTACCTAGATATACTCCCTCTGTCCCAAATTTTGGTTACTAAAATTGAATGCACGAAGATTTAGAAAATGAATAGGTGTTGTGAGTGGGAAAGAGAAAGAAAATGAGATAGTAGATAGTCGTTGTAAGTGGGGAGGTGAGAGAAAATTAAACATTTTGGGTAAGTAACCAAAAGTATGAGACACCAAAAAGGAAATAAGTAACCAAAAGTTTGGAACGGAGGGAGCATATGATTCTCTAAATAAACATGGACATAAATTTTAATGCAACTCCTCCCCCATGATCTAATAAAATTTCAAACCTGAAGAGCAACATGAGACTGGTTGTAAGTTCCTCTTCTTCCCCAGTCTCCGACCACCAACAGGCTCAATGATCCCTCCGCCTTGACCGGTTGTTCGAACCGTTGAAGCTCAGCCACCGCAACAACGGCCATGAACAAAGCTACCATAATTACCAAAACACCCATCTCTCCACCTTTGTTTACACAGAGAGAGAGAGAGAGAGAGAGAGAGAGAGAGAGAGAGAGATTCCTGGCTTTGAACCTTGAATTAAAAAATTTATGCTTTGTGTGTAAAGAGAGGTTCAATCAAACCATGCTGTTTGATTGAAATAATGTATGTATAGATGTCACTGCTGGAGGAAAGTGACTTTATGTGGATACATATAAGGAGAGAGATGAGTTAAAGGCAGTTTGTAATTGGTCAATTATTACAATTCCAAAATTATATTTATCCACTATATACCCAATCTGAAGGAGTATACTAATACTTATTACTAGAGGGAACGAGTAAAATCTAGAAAAGGTATTGACAATTTCATCATGAAGGGTAGATGGTGAGAGCAATTTTGCGGTGCACTTTGTAAATAAATAGTGCCAAAATGAGAATAAAACTTATAGTGGGTATAATATAGAAAAGGAAGTATCCATATTTTTTAAACAAATATTATCAATTTTTTTTTTGCTTAATAGTACTTGTGTACTGTGGCTAATTAAAACATTCCTTAATTTGGTTGGATTGATATAAATAACCGTTCATTTTAATTATAGAAGAGGAAAGTGAAACAGATAAGTAATTCAATTCCTAAATTCGCAAATCTTGTACTTCATCTTAGAGTAGATTGAATTTTTCATCAAGGTTCATTTTATGTACTACCTTTGTCTCTAAATGAGTATCCAAATTTCATTTTAAGGGACACTGAAAATCTCAACTTTTTAAACAATTTGGTAACAACGATTCATATATAATCTTGTTATCTCCTTTCCAAACCTTTAGTTTTGCCCGTATTAAGAAACCGGTGAATTTTTTTTCGAAAAAAAACGTTTAGGGAGAAAGTTATGTTAAAAAAAGACACTCATTTAGGGACAAAGATTTCTTGAAAATGGACACTCATTTAGGGACAGAGGGAGTAGTTTTAAATGAAAAATATCAAATTCGTGAGAATATTGGAAAAAATTAGTTGTTCCGGTTCATTAGGAAAAACTAGTGAGTAACCCGTCGAGATTCGACGGGAGCATAGTAATACTAAGAATAAAATTGCAATGTAATCATGAAATATTTGAAAAGTCAAATGTGACTATTAATTTGGGACAGAGGGAGTATTCTTTTGATGATGCTTCTTTTCCTTGTGTGACTCCATAATGTTTGAAATTGTTTGCAATTTGCAGCATTCAAGGACTAAATCTCCTAGATAACCCGTTTGCATCAGCATTAGGGAATGGAATGTCAGCAGTTATGTAGCGTACATGAACAGAGAAAGGTTTATAGAGTTAAAATGAGGCGTGGATTTCCGAGACCTTATAACAAATAGCAAGTTTTTCTACAAACATATAGTAGTAGTAGTCTACTGGTAAAATGCAAGTACATTTCAAGAGTGTTTAATCTATACATACATTTTTAAGAAAATATCAGACAACTATATCGATAATTCATACTTGGTTACCACGAGCATCTATGCTACGTATTGTTGATGAGAACATTATAATATAATCATATGCGGACAAAATCAGATACAAAAACTCAAAGTTTCCTTATGTTGGGAATTTAGTGGTACCCCGTTGCAATCTAGATAAAGAACAACAAACCCACAAGCACAATAATGGAAGAATCACACACACAAGAACACAAGAATTATTTACCCGGTTCGTTCAACACATGAACTACGCCCGGGGGAAATTGTCAAGCCAATATATTATTAATCACACCTTAATAATTTTCTACAATGTGTCCTAGGTCGTGGCTATGCTTATATATCAGTACAAGGAAGATCTAAATCAAATTAAGAAGAGATTGTGTCAAAATAGGAAACAAATCAGCCTAGACGGCATACGAAGCGCCCGCTTGGGTCTAGGCGAGCGCCCGCTTGAATTAATTTCCCCCAGGCGGATCACTCACTGTCCATTTGAGCGCCCGCCTGCTCCTCCGCCAGGAACTCCTCCTCCGGTTTGAACCCTTTTTGATCTCCACCAACTCCCCCGACTTAGACTCCTTTTCTTCCTCATAGTTTAGGACTCCAATCCTAACAATCTCCCACCTGGAGACTAAACTCATAAGCATAGAAACACCCATCAACTCCCACCACGGACACCTTTGAACACATTTTACCCCCCCCCATATTGGTTTGACATTACCGAGCCTCCCGCTCAAGTACTAAGGCGAGTTGAAACCAAGCGACGTGTCAACCCCTCCGTGTTAGATAGTTCTTGCCTCCCCAAATCAGCTTCTACCTTGATTTCTCTCCGCAAGTCTAACTTCGCCTTCTCCATCCAGACCCACCTTTCTCGCAATGCTTCCCCTTGAAACTTGGACACACCTTGTTTCTTGCATCGTCTTCTCTTGGTCTGAACACGCTCTCTGTTAGGGCACTTGGACTTCCACACCGAGTTGATCAACTTTGTGTCCCTCTCCCCCCTAACATACCGTTTCTTGATGTCTCTCCTTTCTACACCAATAGGCCGGTTCTTTAGCATCTTGCTCCCACCCGAGCGAATGTCGACATTGTAGGTAGAGTACAACATCTTCTCCTTGACCCCATGAGCTATCACCTTAGCTCCTTTTGTGATTTCCCAAGACCCACCCATGAAGGTCACACCATACCCTTCATCATCAAGTTGTCCAACAGAAATCACCGTCCTCCTCAAGTCCGGAACATGCATCACATCGTGCAATTGTAAAACAGCCCCGTTAGGTGTCTTCATCAACACATCCCCTTTACCTTTGATCTTCAAAGGTTGATCATCACCAAGATAGACAACCCCAAAATCTCCAGTTTTATACCGCTCCATTGTTTCTGCATCCCCACTAGCATGACAAGAAGCTCCAGAATCCAACACCCAATCTTCACCTGACTGCTCCTCTCCTAGGATTAATACATCTCCATCATCCACCACGTGTGCATCACCATCCTTATTCGGACAGTCATAACTGATATGACCCATCGCGCCACAATTATAGCACTTGACCGGTTTTTTTCCCTTTTTCGGTCCTCCCCTTCCCCTATTTCTCTCCACCCTAAGTGCAGCCCCATCTGCGGAAGATTCTCCCCTTTTCTCTTTCTTTCTCAACTCCTCTTGAAGGATGAGATCTCGAACCTCCGTATACACTAATGGTGTTTTCGACGTACTGGTCGTTGTGACAGTTACCTCCCAACTATCAGGCAACGATTTTAGTAGAAAACATGCTAACATTTCATCGGAGAAAGTAATATCAACACTTTTCAATTGGTCCACCATACCTTTGAAACTGCCGATATGACTTGCTGCTGTCTGCCCCTCTGACATCTTCGTATTCGCAAACCTCTTTATCAAATGCACCTTATTGATATTCGACGGCTTCTCATACATGTCTGACAGCATCTGTAGCAACCCCACCGTTGTCTTGGCCTCCATCGCGTTCCGTGCAACGTCGTCGGTTAGAGCGCTCCTCACCGCTCCTAACGCCTTCCGATCTAACGTCTCCCAATCCCCTTTTGACATGTCTTTGGGTTTCTCACCTAAGGGTTTATGAAGATCCTTACAATAAAGGTAATCTTCAACCCTTGTCCTCCAAAACGTGAAATTCACACCGTTGAATTTCTCGATTGAGTTCTTCATCTTGATTGCTTCACAAAGTCCCCAAGAACGTGATTCAAAATTAATCAACTAATGAAACTTTGAATCCTCCTAACCAAAGCTCTTGATACCAGTTGTTGGGAATTTAGTGGTACCCCGTTGCAATCTAGATAAAGAACAACAAACCCACAAGCACAATAATGGAAGAATCACACACACAAGAACACAAGAATTGTTTACCCGGTTCGTTCAACACATGAACTACGTCCGGGGGCAATTGCCAAGCCAATATATTATTAATCACACCTTAATAATTTGCTACAATGTGTCCTAGGTCGTGACTATGCTTATATAGCAGTACAAGGAAGATCTAAATCAAATTAAGAAGAGATTGTGTCAAAATAGGAAACAATCAGCCCAGCCGGCATACCAAGCGCCCGCTTGGGTCTAGGCGAGAGCCCGCTTGAATTAATTTCCCCTAGGAGGATCACTCACTGTCCATTTGAGCGCCCGCCTGGTCCAGGGCAAGCGCCCGCCTGCTCCTCCGCCAGGAACTTCTCCTCCGGTTTGAACCCTTTTTGATCTCCACCAACTCCCCCGACTTAGACTCATTTTCTTCCTTATAGTTTAGGACTCCAATCCTAACACCTTAAAACTCAAAAGTGGACATTGAGGGACGGAGAAAAAAAACCAATATAGCTGCTCTTTAAAACTCATAAAATCTTATTGTTGAACGAACTATTTGGAAATATTCCCTCCGTCTAGAAGTGAATCAAACCAAAACAAACAAACTACTGTATGCTCAGGGACGGAGAAAAAAAATGAATACAGTTGCTCTTTAAAACTCATAAAATCTGATTGCTGAACCAACTATTTGAGAAATACTCCCTCCGTCCCGAAGTGAATCACTGAAAGGGTAGAAATTGTTGGATGTTTAGATCTTACTACAGACTCCTGTTTCATCAGTAGTTTTTGATTCAGATCTCCAAAGTGCTGTTCAAAATGGCAAGCTGCAGAACCTTCTTAACAAAAGTTGATGGGTGTATTGAAGAAATGAAATCTTGGCTTAGACAATCACAGGAGCTCGCAGATACCATTTGTTAACTTGAAGACTGGTATGATAATGTAAACTGATTTAGCTACTGCATGGAAACAGTAGTTACTTTCTTTCGAATGTTGACTTTGCCCCTTTCTGGATTGAATTTTCTTTATCCTGCAAATGTAAATCAGATGCTATGATTGTAAAATACCAACATATTCTTAAATGCTAGCACGTTTTAATATTTTTGCCAGTGGTTTACTTTTAGCAATTGTTTGAGTAACCACATTTGAGCGTCTTTACTTTTAGCAATTGTTTGAGTAACTACATTTGAACGTTTTAATATGATAAAGGGTACACATACTGCTATAAAATCAGATAAACGGCATTATATTTTGCCTTCCGTCTCTCTATCTGAAGCCACCTTATATTTATGACAACTCTGACAACTCTAATTTACACTCATTTAATTTTCTCTAATTCAAAGTATAATAGAGTTGACCATAATAGTTAAAGTGTGACTATCTTTCCAGGACGGAGGAGGTATATAATCCCAAGGCTCCTAAGAAATGAATGTAATGGCATCAGTTCACTGATATGATCATCCATTAAATTTCAGAGTTTCAATCAGAGTTCAGTATCTTCATTCATTCATGTTGAATCATATGATATCCCTTTCTTTTAGCCCTTAAAATTTGAATGAACTGTAGCCACATTAGATTCTTGAAATCAACTCTGAAACAATCTGCTACAATATTTGAGAAAACAAAGAGACAATTTGGAACCTTAATCTAAAATAACATGGCAACTGAATACTCACAGAATTTTTTACAATTAATGTCCGCTTTCTCGACCTGTTTGCATTATGAATCCCCTTTGAAAAAAAGAATGCACATGTGTGTACAGGAATTTTTACAATGTCCGCTTTCTTCCAATCCAGAGAAGTGTAGACAACAATAACCTGCAATGGAAAGAGAGTACATGAAAACTTTATCAAGTAAGATATCTGACAATGCGAAAAATTAAAATAAGTAATTGATTTTTTGAATAAGAAGAATATGTTCGAACACTAGTACATTTCTGATCTAATGCAATGCTTAAATTTGTTGCTTTAGTGTCCAATACATGTTGCATTAGCTCTAATGCAACGACGTAGGACCCTTGCATCCGCTTGCCTTGCATTAGGTCTAATGCAACGAGGAAGTGTTCTAATGCAACGCTTGTGCATGACCGTTGCATTATATCGTTATCTAATGCAATGCAGCGGATCACTACTAATGCAACACTTGTTTACTAATGCAACAATCCCTTTTGGAACGAGATGGTGATATAATGCAACAGTTCACAGCTAATGCAACACCATTATCAACAATATACAAGTCAGACATCTAATGCAACGCTATTATATATAAAAAACTATATAAACACCTAATGCAACAGTTACATACAATTTAATAATAATATTTTATTGATAATAAATCAATTAATTATTAAAACAAAATATTATAATATTAAGAAACTTCAATTGACATAAAAAGTAGAATTACAAGATTCACGTCCAAAGAACATATTACAAAACAAGTCACTAAAACTAATGTTCCGAAACAAGTCTAACTTAACCCAAAAACACAAGTCTAACTTAACTACAACCCATCAAATGATGCAAAAAAAAAAAAAAAAAAAGCTCCACTTTCTCATTTGTTGGATTGCTATACTTCTGGTCCATTAAGCTCACCATGTACCTACAAATTAAGATCATGAATTATCAGATAATAATCATCAAGAAACCATTATATTTGAGTTTTGACATAATAGTGAAGGGATTATTAATCTAGGAATTAACAATATGGGTGCCTAATAATCCAGATTGCAAAAGCCAAATGTGTATTTTGTCGAAACAGTACAAAACTTGACAACTTCGTGTAAACTTAATTACCCATATTATACAAGCAGGAACGCCACCTATTATCTAAACCAATGCACAAAGTAGCACACACAATCCATAGTCTCTTACTCATAGTCAGGATCCAAAAGATAGATGGCAGAAACTATACTTAAAGACTCTAGGACCATTTAAGTGCATGCTATAAACTCAACGGGACAAAATTTGCATTAATCCAATCTTTCTTGGACTTCCCCTAACTATATGATTTTAATTTTAACTAACTTTAACAGAAACTATGCTAACACAACAGTCATCCCAGTCCATAAACCTTAAATGTCAGACTGCCCATTTTTTTATCAACAAAGAAAATGAAAACTTAAATTCATATTCCACCTATCATCTTGCACGTTCTATTCTAATCAGCCATCAGACACAATAGCGCACAAATTCAATAACAACAACAAAGAAAGTACCTGATTAACTGTCCCACCAGACTGACCATTTTGTTCGCTGTTTTTTTTTTTTTTGCGGTGCACTATTCGCATCCTTTGCAATCGATGGGCTCACAAAATTAGGAACAACAAGATCCATTCCTCTCCACAAAGTCACCCATAGTTTGTGGCCGAGCCAAAACCTATAATATAAACTTAATTAGAAATAGCCAAATAAGTACACCCATATTAAGTCTTAATAATACGGAAATTGGTCACAATGACTTTGTAAAATTCAAAGATGACTCTTTTTCTGGTATAATAGCACCAAATCAGTTGTACATTGGTGTTTTCTAAGAAAAATGATAACAAACTTCATGTAAATGTCTTAAGAATTACTCCCTCCGTCCCACTCGAATTAGGATTTTTGGTTTGGGCACGGGGATTAAGGAAAAAATGTTAGTGGAGTAGGTGTTGTGAGTATGAAAAGTAAACTAAGAGAGAGAAAGTAGGGTAGAGAATAATGAGTGGAAAGTTGTTGTGAATGTGGGTCCCATAAAAGAAAACACTTCCATTTTTGGGTTGTCCTAATTCAAATGGGACACCCAAAATGGAAATTAGTTCTAATTCGAGTGGGACGGAGGGAGTATAAGATAAATTTAAAACTTATAAAACATTTATTTTGGTACGGAGGTAGTACTTTTTTATATACTTACATAATACTCCATCTTTCTCAAAATAGATGTCCAAAAAGAAATCAAATTTGCTCTTGATCAAAAGAAAATTTGGAAATTTTTTAGACATTCATTTGGGACGAAAAAGTACCATTTATCGTCCATGCATGTAACCCAATTGAACTATAAAGCATTTAACATATTTCACAGCATACTGCCATGGAATTCTACTTATGATACCATCAAACTGAAGATGCCAAGTGAATCAGTTGACTACGATGTAAAGCATTAATGGATTACCACAGAACATATTTCGCAGCATAGAGGTCAGATTGACTTTCAACATTTTCACATGATGCTGGGACCAAACCAAAGAAATTAATCTCGTGTGATGGGGTCACTTTTTCTCTATAAAGTCAGAATAGATTAAAAAGTCAGAATAGATTAAAGAAAATCAAACCAATAGATTCCCACATAACAGAGAAAAAAAGAGAGAAAGAGAAAGACAGAATAGAGGAAACGTTTAACTAAACTTAATGACATGCATTAATTCAGTGTGGGGTGTGTTAAGTATAAAAAATTTCTAAGTATATTGATTACTCCCTCCGTCCCAAAATGATCTTCTCATTTGCCATTTTTCATTGTCCCAAAAAGCTCTTCTCATTTCTACAATATAGGCTTAAATGTTCGTAAACACAACATGGCTAGTGAAGCAAGTGTTCATATCCTTAAAAAGTTTAAATAGTCAAATGTGAAGATAATTTTGGGACGGAGTGAGTATCACTTAAACAAAAAAGGTGTAATGATGCATGAAAAGATTCCATCCAACAAAGACCCAACTGGGCATACAAAACAATATTTTTTTGAAAAAAGCACAGAACTAATTTATGGCATACAAAACAATTAAAAAAAATGAATACACAATTGGGTACTAAACATATTCAGTACACCCAAAAAACTTGAATTTGGCACCAATGTAAGTATCCAAAGAGATCTGAACGACCAAGAAAAGAAGCACCCAGAAAGAAAGCATACAAAACAGCAGACAATGTATATGAAGAT
Organism: Campanula takesimana; assembly: GCA_026119855.1. Taxonomy (NCBI): domain Eukaryota; kingdom Viridiplantae; phylum Streptophyta; class Magnoliopsida; order Asterales; family Campanulaceae; genus Campanula; species Campanula takesimana. Next base: position 245,992 of record JAOWBW010001195.1, read on the forward strand.
CACGTGAAGTACCTGTATAAAGACACAACTCTTTGAATGCTGTAAAAGGGAAATTGCACTAAGAACAAACAAAAAAGTGCAAAATGATGATGGGTTTGGTAGGTGAAATTAAGGTAGATAAAATCCCAATTACCACTGCTACAACAACGAGTAAACCCCTCTATACAACACCCTCATCCTTTAAATAGGTTGATTACATGTGAACAAGTTTCTTGAACAAATTAAAAGGGGGCGGGGGGTCATGTGCCATTAAAAGTCACACCCAAGGACTGTCATACCTTACAAATTGGAATACAAAATTCCAAATAAGTCACATAACAAAAAATGCAGAATGAGGGAACAATTAAAAGGCACGGGGGAGTTCATGTGCCATCAGAACATAACCCACACCACAGAAGGAGAGTAAAAGAAAAAAAAAAACCAACAACGAATTAAACCAAACCAAAGGCAGTATGAGGGAACAATTACACTAATCTGCGAACACAATTACACTAAACTGCAATCAAACATGTGTAACCTGGTTTCAGTGCCTATTGCATGGGTGGCCCAATGTGGTTACCAAGACTGAAAAGCATGGAGGAAATTTAATCTACCTACGAGTCATGCAAAGGAAACCTAATTGGCACTCAATTGCATCCAAGAAATTTTAAAATTAACAAAAGACAAGATATATGTAGAAGCATCTAGTTGTACAGCATTATTATTTACTGCGGGTAGTTAAGGAAATGAGAAGTTAATGATTAATACAATAAGCAAGTATCAGACTATAAGGTTTTACCTTTTTGTTCGATGAGTGAAATTTTCTGTTTCCATGTTTCTTGTGATTTCATCTTCATTATCGTCTCCATCATATTCACTTGTTGACTCATCATCTTTTTCTTCCAACAGTTCATTGCGCTTTCCACTTGGAAAATCCAAACCATGAGTTTTTTGTTGCAATATCATGTTAGCCAAGAATCCAGCACCTTGAGCATTCATTATTTCTGCATTCCTTTTCAACCTTTTGATACGTTGTCGTTCATATTCTGAAATTTGACTTTGTACAACAGTAGTTTTGGGCTTATTACCTTTCATCCGCAAATACCAAAAGGCAGAAAAGCATGTGACAAGTCATAATTTGAAGTTCTACCAAGTCCCGACGAGCACATACATGATATTTAGTCTTTCGAGGAATGTCTAACAATGTCGCAATAACGTTATCAGCTAGAGGTTTTAGCTCTTTATCCGAAAAACAGAGATTAGCACTCAGTTGCTTAAATATCTACCAAACACACTACCTCCCGTATTAATATCCAATCCAGGTTCTAAACGGCCTACCAAACGTGGACTTACATGAGTATGATCATTTAAAATTGTTGAAAGCCATAATTTCCACATGAACTTTATGGCACCCTTTATAGTTCATATAGCAGGATAGTAATATAAACACGAGTATGTACTGGGCAAAGGGTCATTAAAATTTATCCAAAGAAATTTTAACAAACAAGTTCAAACACATATTAATGAATTTGGTTCAGGCAAAAACACAAACACATTGAGTGCATTAACCAAATAGAGATTATCCAGAAATAAAAGTTAAGCTGTATACATGTGACAAAAATAACGTTTAACACAATATAGAATAGAAATTCGATGGTTAAGAAATTTACCTCGAGACCAATTGTAGAACCAGCACAGTAGTTTGGGAGGAAATTGCCACAAGTTTGAGTGCAGATAATTGCTAGGGCAAGGGAAAATCAAAGATTTGATCCTTTGCTGCAGATATTTTGAAAACAGAAATTTTGGGGGAAACTAGTTCCTCTATAAGTTATAAAAAGTCTTCTTTTTATAGGGTTTAGGGTTCAGTGTTTAGGGTTTAGGATTTAAAGGTTAAAATGTGGACTCCCCGAAACCTACTCTTTTGAAAGTGATTATAGTAGAAGCAGGTGAAGAGGAGATTGTCCGATACCGCAGTGTTTCGCGTTTTAAGGTCGTCGAACACAAACGTAATAGACTCTAAGGGTTTCTTATTGTGGATTAATTTGAGGCTTCAGAAAAACAAAAATGATTCAAATTGCAGTTTATTAAATAAAGGTTAAAATTTAGGGCTTCACAAATAGCAAATATTGAAATCCCTAAATAAAGATGAAGGAAGAAGAATATACCAGTGCAGACTGCAGAGCCGTGGAGGTCCTGGAGGGCGGAGGACAGAAGACCGACGATGGAGGCCGGAGAGCGGACACCGGACGCCGGAATAGGTGGCGCGAGGCTGAGGGGCTTCGGGCTTCAAGTCGTCTCTCTCTCTCTGTTTCAGCGAATTGTGGGAAGGGGTTGGGTTGTGAAACCAAAGTTGTACGGCTGAGTGGTAATACTACATCATTTTGACAGGAAAAAGGCAAAAAAATGAAAAAAAAATAAAAAAACATAAGGTGGGAAGATTCCCGCCCGATTTTCCCAGAAAGAAATAAAGAGAGGGATCTTTTAGACCGTATACCGCCTTATTTATGTTACTAATTGGACTTAACTCATCAAATGCAACGGAATTACTGAAGGCATTACATTAGTTGTTGAGTCGTTGCATTAAAAGAATCTAATGCAACGCTTAGTAATTTAACCCAAGGCTCAGGGTAACGTTGTTACAATAACTCAAATAACCATTGCATTAGATGAATAATGCAACGCCATTCTCAAATGCGTTGCATTAGATGCGTTGCATTTGTTTAAAAATGTAGTAGTGGAATTACAGGAAGAGCAGAAGAAATGGTCATACAGCTGTAATAAAAAATACCTTTATTGAGCGGAATGAAAGCCTTCATTTTTTGCTTATATGGATTGTTCTCATTAGATTAAAAAGCATCTCTCGTTTTACTTTATTGATCAACTCGTAGATTGTAGTAAAATCTAATGCTAATAAATGAATTAATGCAAGTATGGATGTTTACAAATTTAGGATTACCTCATAATTTTTGAAAAACATCTTTATAGACCACATTAGTGGTCACCTCGCTCGTTTCACCATCCTTTTCACAAATCAGAACTTTTAGCCCCTTTTTGCTTGTAACTCTCGAGATTGCCACATACAACTGCCGTGACTGAAAACAGGCCGAGGAAGGTAAAGCCCAACATGAGAAAGCGACTGTCCCTGACTCTTATTTATAGTCATAGCGAAGCAAACATTTAATGGGAACTGTCTACGTTGGAATTTAACAGGGAATTTTGTCATATCTGACGGGCTCAACATCATTCTGGGCACAAACACCTTCATTCCTGTATTCTTTCCAGAAAGCATTCTTTATCATCGTCTAATAATCCTAGTGCATAACATGCTTTTTTGTAATCATCATGCATTTCTTTATTCACAGTTCTCAAATCAGCGTACGATGTAGCACCAGCAATGTGATTTAACATCAGCCTCAGATAGTAGATATCGCCTGAATTGATGGGAACATGATAAATTTTTCCTATTGATGTGCCTTTCTTTGTAGGACGCCATTCTCGCTTTGACTTGTCCCAAACAAAATGTTGCGGAAATTCGTAATACTTGTACTGTCGAGCCTCTGGATTTTCACGATTGATCTTCATCCACTGTAAAAATTGTGATTGGCTAACAGTAGGCTTACCCACAACATCCGTAAGATAATCGCCATCTTTGAAAGGAATGGTTTGGTCTCCCTCTAAATGGAAAGATAAGCGCTCTACAGCAGGTTTCCTGTAGTGGATATCAAATCCAAATATTCTCCAGATCGCTTCACATGCAAAGACATATCGGCAATCGATGTATCTTTTAATTTCATCATCCACTTCAAAACCTACCCCTATTCTGTCACTTCCCATGCTGATATACTTGAATAAGTACTTTATTGATTTGCTTTGATTACAATATTCCACGTTGATGTGAGCCCGATACTTCAACAACAGCTGTGGATTATAAGGCACTATATACTTATTATCAAGCAAAACTCCATTTTTATCTACATTACCATATAAAGAATATCTTCTACACCAAATTGTAAACATGGCAATTACATTTGTCATATATGCAAAACTTTTCAAATTATATAAGAAAAGTATCTCCTTATTTGCAGGATTTAAGGAAGTATTTATGGAAACATTCCCAACTAACCCAACTATTTTATTTATAGAATTAACGTTTGAAAATTTTCAAAATTCACATTGAATTTCTTGAGTCAATTTTATCTCTGGGATCTCGATTAAAGGGTTCAAAAAGATAAAAATTGTTCAAATTTTAAATTGTTGTTTAGTGTTCCTAGATTATTCCTAACTCTATAGCTTATATGATTCTATACCTGGGGATCTCAATTTATTTGTTTAACCCATTTCGGGTCATACCTATTTACATACACAATTGGTCACTAAAGTATACATGTTTTTGTAATGTCCTCATCAATGTTTTTTGTTTTGGAATATTCTCATGCAAGTACATTTTGTTTTGAATGTCCTTACCTTATACATGGAGCCATCACCTTTTTTAACAATTTTATGACATGTGTTATCACTTGACTAACCCCTGTTATGCAATTAACGAAAATGTGATCGTTAACAAAAATTAACTGGGATGTTTAGGAGGGAGTAATCCCGCTTAATTCACCCATTTGATGGGTATACATTTTGAAAAGTGGGGTCTATTAATTTCAAACACACTACCGAAGACAAATGCGTAATAAAATTAAAATGAGTATATATATTCCTTTTGTCTCGAAATGATGTTTACGATAAAAAATATGAAGAGATTATTTTTGGGACAGAGGGAGAACTTTAATTCAATCTTTTGTAGTTCAAGATTTTGCACAATTTGATGGGTATACATTTTTTAACTATTAAATGTGAAGATAGTTTTGAGACGGAGTGAACACTTCAATTCAACTTTTTAATTACATTACATTTCACATGTTTACCAACAAAAAAAAAATATACATACTCTAGTTACATCATTTGAAAAATGTCAGTAGGATTTTTTATTAAAGTGACATTCATGGATTTGAACAGAAGGATTGAGTTTGAATAATTCGTAATGTATATCAATTACTATTTTAAATTTGTGTTTAAATTAGGAATCAAGCCAATTCATCACGTATCAACTAAGCATTGGAGAGAAAAAAGATGAACTTGCAACAATAAAATTACTCTTTATGAAATGAATCTTACATGACTATATTATGGGACGGAGGAAGTACGATTTATCACGTATAAATTAAGTATTGGAGAGAAAAATAATGAATGAAATTGCAATAATTCCAAGTTTTTCTTAGAGTAGAATCCGTATTTCATGAATAGCATATTTGCAAAGCTTTGAATCGAAAATTTCGGATAAAAGAAAGGAAAATTATCAAAACTTCCCACCTTATATTTGGTGTGGTCAAATATTCTAAATAGCATATTTAAAATCTGAGGTTACTAATTACCAAAGATAGATATTTGATCAATCTTTCATGCACTTAGAATAATAAAATATAAATTCAAATTTCAAATCTTATCTTTTAATTTTGTAAATTTTGAATTTCAAATTACCAATCTTAATTGATTCAGCCGAGTTCTGTAGAAGGTTTTTCCTTTTTTTTTTTTTTTTTTTTTTATGTTGAAAGTATTAAAATGTGCTGACCAATAGAATGGTAGAATGACGCCAAGTGGTATTATGAGGTGACATTATGAGGTGGCGCAATGTGAGAGCAGGAAATGTTTTTGCTTTCATATTATATATAGATGTGCTTTCCAACCGGCCATGGCCATGAACTGCGCGGTAACATCTTTGTTAGGCCATATCCAAGATATGCGCCAAACCTTGCGCTATCATCAACTTGGCGCAATGCGGCTCTCCAAGAGACGCGCTATACTTGCCACTATTTTGGTGTCGGATGGAGGCTGCGCCAGATTTGGCACAAATCTTCTACGCCATCCTCTTTTTTTTTTTTTTTTTTTATTTTATGAAAACTGAACCCTAGCTATCCCTGTTTCCCCTTTTTTTTTGTTTTATAAAATTGAAATTAGTATCTTCACTATCCCAAAATAATTAATCAATTTTTAATAAAATAATAGTTTTGAATAAATTTTGTATATTCATTTTGAGACGGAGATAATATATATATATTTTTTAATTTAATATTTGTTATTTGTAGTATTGAAATTTTTTGAAATATTTAAGATAAAGTAAATAACATAATTAATTAGAGAAACTCACATAAAATAAAATTTTAAAAATATAAATACAAATAAAAATAAAAATACAATAAAGTTACAACTACAAATACAAAAGGAAATGCAAATAACACCTACTTGAAATTATTTCTAATATAATATAATTTAATGGTAAAAATTATAATTAAATTAAATGATAAGGAATATTATGAGAATATATATATATACTCCCTCTGCCCCAGCTCATTTGAAACTTATTTTCATTTTGTTCCGTCCTATTTTGTATTTTATTAAATAAAATACAAAATAGGAGTTAGGATTAGTCTATGTAATGATCAAATAATAAATTTTAATAAATATACAAATATATTAAATAAGATGTGAAACTGTGGTTATAATTAGTTTATGTAATGTGGTTTGGTTTGGCGGTTCGGCTTGGTGGTTCGGTTTCGCGGTCTCAAACCGCGGTTCGGTTTGGTTTGGTCTGGGAAGGTCAAACCACAAACCAAACTGAACCATGTGGTTTGCCAATATTTGAGACTGAACCGAACCATTAGTGCTTGAAAACCAAACAAAACCGCATGGTTTGGTTCGGTTCGGTCTCAAACCGCGGTTTGAACCGAATTATTACACCCCTACTATTTACATCTCTCTTCATTTTCTATCACACATTTTCCTTATTTAATTCTTTTTCCTTAGTTATTGTGACCACCTCTAAGGTTTCAAGTGAAGTGGGACGGAGGGAGTATGTATATATATATATATATATATATATGTGTGTGTGTGTGTGTGTGTGTGTGTGTGTTGTGTCTGTGTTGAAAAAAATTGTGTATTTTGTGAAGGAAATATGATTTATTTCCGTGATGAATAATTTGTCGAATGTAAAAATTATTTGTGGGTTTGTATTCTACTCCATGAGAATATTGTATTCATTTGTCCAATTTAGTGTTGGGATGAATGAGATATCAAGGCTTGAAGTTGGTAGGTTGAAATGGGGAAAATGAGTTTATCCCACATGGAAAGGAAATATGAAAATGAGCTAGTATAAAGGCTTGGGCATTTGAGTAGTGTTCAAGCTTGTATAGTATAGAGGCTCTCTCTCTCGTGCAGGGGGAGGGGTGTAAATCATGGTCCCAAATTGGCTTCGATTGTCCGAATTCATGTGTTCAAGCTTGTATAGTTTAACAGTCAAATTTTTTTTTTTGCTCAAAATCTGAATCATCTCATCTGAACTGGAATGCCAAGTGAAGAGCCTTGCGTTATCCTATCTCAGAAATTAATAAAAGAGGATTAGATTTATCCTTTTAATTAATTTTCAGATATTGAACAGTTCTTGGACTAGTATAAATAGAGCAGCAAGCTAGTGGAAGAATACACAGAAAACAGCAAGAAGCAATACACAGTTTCCAGCAATATCCAAAGCTTCTCTTTCGTTGCATTTTGTTTATTTCTCCTTTGGCCTCTTGCATTGCATTGGTGGTGATACTGTTCAGGCACAACTTCAATTCGCCGGAGTCTCGTAGTTCTGGGAATCATCCGGTTCGTGCGAGTTATCCTGGGCGACTAGCGTCCGACTACAACCTCAAGCACTAACGGTGAGAGGGCGAATAAATCTTAAGGACAGTGTGTTCAACACACATATCGGCACAAAACAACTAAAGTCTAGTTTATGTTTATTATTTTAATTTCCATTTTTATTTATCAATTATTTATTCTGTAATTCGGTTCTTTCGTGTAATCCTCCCAACAATATGGATACATATAATAATATTTGGAAAAAATATTCATAAAAATATATCTAAAATTATCATATAGTCTAATTTGGTTATCGAAGAATTCAGTTGCTATGCTTTAGTGGAGTAAATATTCAATAAGGTCATTTTTCTGGGAAATATTAAATTGTTTGTGTGGCTGCCATGCCAACCCACATATGGCCCCACCATATGAAAACTTATCTTGTCGAGCGGTTTTTTTTTTTTTTTTTTTTTTTTTTGAATATCAACCAATTTTCCATAATTAAATCAAACCATGTGATCCTACGCCGAATTAACGAATTTATTAGAGATCACCCTACTCAACCATCACTAGTCATACTTAGTTTGCAATATGACAAAAAAAGCTCACAAAATCTTGCATACAAAATGAGATGGCGATATTTTATTGGTTGCATCGATAATGGACCCGCCACACCCTACTTAAAAACACTAATAAAATCATTACACATAGGATTTTGTGAGCAAGATTTTGTGATTTTTTTGTGCCCCTAGTATTATTCATATAAATAAAAACACTTGATCATCAAATAATTGACGTGTTTAGTCATGCTAAATGAAAGATTGTTTTTTAACTAGACCCGAATGTTTCCGTGCTGAATCAAATAACTTTTGAGTAATTAGACCACATTAAGGTGAAGAATTGAACGTATTGCTTAAATTCTTACTTCTTCTATTTCATTTATACTTAGAGTCTAATTTCAATAGAAGCATAAGTTCAAATCAAAGAGTCTTATGTTCAGATCTTGAGTATTCAATGTTATGTTAAAATATTTAGTGATCTTACACGACTAGTTGTGATCTGTCGTGTAAGATCACTAAACATTTTGACATCTTATTCTTTAACATTATTCAGCTGTCATGTTTAATTGATTGTCTCTAAACATCTAATTAAACATTTGTGCCTTTAATTGTTTGCATGAGCGTATTCTTCTCTTCTTAGCTATACAAATCCTTAATTTGGTATCAGAGTCATCACTCAACGGTGCTAGGTGATAATCAAGAATGTGTAGCCATTATGGAATGTCAGAATTACAATAATAGGCCTTTTGTTCTGGATGGCTCAAACAATGCCATCTGGAGGGCCAAGATGCGCATCTTCATTAAATCAATTAATGTAAGAGTGTGGCTTAGCATCTTTGTCACTTGTTCCCCTTTTATGGTTGAATATAATCTCTCCTCCTTATTAAATGTGTACCCAAAAGCTGAAAAGATATATGAATTGAAAACTTAAGCAACTTGGACCACTGAGGAGATTACTGTGAAAATCACAATTTCAAAGCTATGGAAGTTATCTCTAATCATATGGACGCTCACATGTTTAGATTAATTACTAACAAAACTGTGGCTAAAACATCTTCGTTGCTCTATAACTTCATTGTGAGGATACCAACTGTTGGATAAATCTTATAGAAAGGAACACAAATTACAATATATATGAAATTACAATCACAACAATAAAATGAAAACATGAAAATGAAACAATTTATCTGTCTTTGATATCTTGTATCCGAGTCGTATGTGAAACACTCTCCTTAAGACTAATTCGTCTCCTCCTCTACGAGTGCTTAATGTTTTAAAGGGTGTTAGTCTCCCAGGATAAAACAGATTAACCGGATGCAACTCCGCACTTGAGCCTTTCGGTGAATAAACTATGTTTGGACAAAAATACCATTGAATTTATTCTAGGAGGCCAAAGAAAGAAGAAGAAAAACAAATTGCAAGAGGAAGGAAGAAGATTGATGAAAAATTTTCTTTTTCCATGTTGTTGTAGGTTTCTCAATATATAGCTCAACCAACAAAACCAATATGAATGCCCAGATAATATCTATTAATATGAGAGTCGTTACTCTTGTATTCATTTGGTTTTATTCTCAATTTTTGCGACCACAACTCCATGTTAATGATCTCATTAATCAATCTATTAATTTGGGTATCATGGCATGTCAAGGGTGAGGTGAAGTTCCAAAGATACAAATTCAACACACCAACTTTAAGCTATCATATCTTTCTTATCAAATCTTAAATTTGACATATAGATATACCATCTCAATGTTCACACGGAGTGAAACATGAACCCACAATAATCATTGCCAAGCGATAAACGATTCATGTAACGAAATACATAATTTCCTTCACACACAACATATTTTTCCAACAATCCCCCACATGAAGGAAATTGATGACGTGTTTGGTGATAAATTCTGGCATACAAAAACTTGCATACGAAAGTGTAGGAATATTTTCCATTGAACTTCTGCTCATACTAGCATATTAACTCCACTTGCAAGTCGAGCGACGCGATGTCCTTGAATCGATATGCTTTTTGTGTAGCCGATCATATACTAGCCACAAGTAATGTCCTAACATATTTCATTTCTCATAGCTGTGTTCATTCATGGCTCTGAACATACGCTTGGTTGTGCGAGAGTGTTTAAGAATTGATCCCCACACAATTCTCCACAAAGCAGCCCCACTTCGCTCTCACACAGGTGATTTCTTAAAGGTAACTCGTATTACCCCGCTGGAATTTTTGACGCGTATGAATCATTAAAGCCATAGGCTTATCCTTGTCCCTTTAGAATGTCACTAATAGGAATGGACTTGGGGTTTGAACCCACAGTGACACAAAAGTCTTTTAACAGTTAGGTTGTCCCATTTGAATCTAGTTTTTGGGATCTCCAGACATTTAGATTTGGTTTTCTACTGTGATCAACTCTAAGAAGCTTTATTTCTCATTCCCCTCCATTATTTATAATTAACTCTCGGTTCTAACCGTTTAGTTAATGCATCCGTTTATCATTTGACTTCATATAGTCAAATTAGCTGAGAGTAGTTTTTTAATGGTATTACATCTTTGACATATATGTCAAGAACTACCATCATACATAATGCTTTGTGTTTAATGAATCATCGATTGACATACAGCAATACAACCAATTTCTAGCACAAGTTTTGCCTCTTGAAATACACGCGAATGAAAACGTTAGTATCATGGTTTAGGATAAACTGCATTTTCTTTGCATAGTGATAATGAATCATAAAATATAGAATCAAAATGAAATATTTTGTGGACATTGTTAATTCACTCTCAACAGTTGAATTGATTTATTTTTTAAATAAATATTAATTGAATTTCATGCGAATGACTATCACAAAATATAGAGAATTTGAGTAATATCTTAATTGTTTATTTTATTACTACATATATCGCCATAATTTACTTTGTCTCTCTCTAGAGTGCCACCGGTAATGGTAAATAGTGCTTGTGTACGTGTTTTAAATCACATGTGCATTTATTGTAGCCACAAGTTCGGGTGTTTGAATGACCATTGCATATGTTATAGAGTACAAGTTTGAGTGTATAATATTGCCCATCTATGTGTTAATAATTATCAGTTTGTGCGTATAATTATCAGTCTGTGCATACTGCTAGTTCATGTTCTTGTTTGTTTAAAATTGCGAGTTTAAATGTTTTCAAATGTAAGTTCATATGTGAAAGAGTGTCAATGTTAGAGTAAAAGAGTGTTATTAGCAGTGTTATAGAGTTTGCAGTGTTGATGTAAAATTGTGTCCATGTGTGTTTTTATAGGAGATAAATATAGGGATAAGTTTACGTGTTTTCCAACTTCTCTCTTCAAACTTCTCCTCTAACTTGAAGATTTAATTAGGTTTGTGTTTGAATTTCCTAAATTAAACTTTAATCATTAACTATCATTAATGATTAATATTTAATTTATGACTGATTTATATTTTTCAATAATAAAAGTGTACTTTTCTAGTTTTGAATTTGATTTTCTCTCCATATGTAGGAGCTTTTGGTTTTCTTCTTTTGTTGAGTGTCTATGATTTCCCTCTTTTGTTAAGGGCTTTAAGTAATTTGTGTATTTTTTTAGTTGTTTTATGAAATTTTCATTTGCTTAACGCTTAACTCAATCAAATACCAACGGCTAATTTATGTTTGTGTATCACGAATGGTGGATTATAGTTAAAAGATCTGTACCGCAACACTACAACAGTACTTTGTTAGATGTCGTTAGATGGGCACTGTCTATGGACAAAATTATTAGGGTAGCAAAGGGCGTAACCCTTGATTTTTACCATTTGGTCTACGCTGTTGATTTGTGATACATAAAGATGAAATTTGAGGTGAATTCAAAGATTGTTTTTGATATAATTCTCTCATGTTCACATGGTTATTTTGAGTTTGACAACCATCTTTGTTAGAGCAATAAACAAGACTTGATGAGAAAAGTAAAGCAATCACAAGAACACAGATTTATGTGGTTTATTAATTTGGCTATGTCCACGGGCGGAGGGAGAATATATTATTAATATGGAGATCACAAATACAAATCTCACCAATCTAGTTGCACGAATTATTGATCACAATAATTCTTGACTGTACAAACCATAGATCTAGAATTACAGATCACTCTTGTATCTCCCTGAACTTCTATCTAACTTCTTGAACATATTGAACTACTCTCTAGTTCTAGCTCTAGTCGACAAGTTTACAAGTTAATTATTATGCTAGGGAGAGGGTTGTATTTATAGTCACATAAATATCTAAAACCCCAAAGAAAAAAGAATCATATTTCTTGTGTACAAAGTAATTCTATTCTCATTAGGAAACAACTTTCCTAATTCTTAAACAATTCCTTGTACCAATAAAAAACCTAATTAAACCTTAATCCTTGTATCAAAAGGATTTCCTTTTTCTTAGAGAGAAAACAATTCTATTCTCATAAGGACACCACAATCCTTATTCTTGAATAATTCCTTAATCCCTTTTTGAAAGGAATTCACAATTCTCAGTCCCAGGAATTACTGAACTTGTTGCATATTCCCAAAAATCTTAGTGCATGTAGGGATGTGCTTAATGCAATTTTTTTTTTACTATGCATTTTGTTAGTCGAACGACAAATATTATGGTCGATGTTGTTTGTAGGGCTTCTTTCGTTAACGAAATCCCTACCACTTGGGTTGAGCATATGTCATCTCTAAATTTCCAAATTCAAACTTTGTGTGTTTGTTAATAAATTTTTGTTGTTTGCTTCTAAAAAAAAATTAGACACGATATTATATTCATAATAAGAAGTATATTATGATTTTGTTTTGATGAATTAAAGGTCTATTAGGTTACTATATAGGATATGATTAATTTTAGAAGTGTTTGCCTTGTTTTCCAAGTCTTAGAAGTCATATAAAACTAAGGTTATTGTAATTCCAAAAAATAATTGATTATTAATAAAATTTTGATATTGAATGATACTCTTTGTTCTCCGATAATTTATTTATTTATTTTGGATGCCAATTTTTGGCAATCATGCGCAATTCAACAAGATTTGAAAATCATTATTCACTGGTAATAGTGCGCGATTCAATAGTGACTATTTTTGCGATAATCAATGGATTTCAATGCTTCCGCTTGCTTACATCAGTTGGTAATCAGAGCCTAAACCTGAATTATCTATATTCAGTTAATGATTTTTTTTTTATCAATTTTTATTTTTCAGAAACAAAAAGAAAAATTGAAAAATGGTTGATCTTACGTGGTCCTTTGTCGAATCTCCTAGAACTGATCTTTTTGTGGATTGGTGATGTAGGACGAATATTTGACTTGGTCAAATATATTAATTATACTGGTATTTTATTAATATTTAGGGTTAGTTTGTATTTTAATTATTATTTTCGTCATTATTTTTAGTAGGTTAATTTTAGAGGATTCTTTTTGAGTCCTAGTAGGTTACCATATAGGTTAGGAGCAATTCTAGAAGGTTTTAGATTATTTCTCAAGTTTTATAGGCACTATAAAATAAGCCTAATTATTAATTCCGAATTTATGTTGAATATTATATTTTATTAAACCTTTGGTTTGTTGTTTAGCACTTTTGTGATAAATTAAAGTCATTATTGGCTTTGCAGATCAATTGTCTTCGCTAGGATTAATATTCAAGGATCTTCATTGTGGTTTTCCTTTAGGTTGTAATTCTACTCCTAAAATTGTAGTTACGCTACCTGTAGACACCCCGCCTTAGACCGCTCACCCCGATTGCACGGTTGATCTGGTGTTTCCCCCTATTTTAAGTGTTTCTCATTAGTTTCTGTTACTTCCGTTAAGTTCTTGACTGACTTCGTTAAGTCCAAGGACTAAACTGAATAACAGGGCTGACTTTCTAGTCCATTCTGTCAAAAAGGCCATCTTGAAGTCGCGCACCTCCGCCCGTAGGAGTCAGAAGCGCGCGCGTCCCGCTACCAAGGCTGGGGGCGCGCGCCTCTGGGCGTCAGTTACAGATTCTGTCCAAGAATCCCTCCCTTGCTCATTTTACATGATTTTGCCCGGGAAGGATCTCTTTGTGACCTTGTTTTGGCACAAAAAAAATCCCTTTTACACCTATATAAACCCCTCTAATTCACCATTGAAAAGGAGGACTTTTTGATCATTAAGAAAACTCTACACAAAAATACTTGCAAGGCATTTTCCAAGAAGCTCTTTAAGGAGTATTTGAAGTTCTTTGAAGTATAGGTAAAAGACTACTCTTTTCTCTCCTTTCTACTTCATCTCTCCTCTCTTTCTTCTACTTTAATCAAATGTGCAATCACCCCAAAACTATTTGGGACATGACACCAAAGACTACTTCACTTCATTGAAGTTAGTCAAGGAGTTATCTTCCTACATTTCAAAAACCCCTTTTAAAACCCCCTTTTATTATAGTCAAGAATAGGAAGAACATTATTTTATATATGTAGACTTTGAACACGCAAGACCAACATTAGTTGGGAGAGATGGGTGTTTAAGTACTTCCCATCTCATAACCTAGCCCCCGAACCTCATAACAAGAATCTGTGTTTTCGTAATCAAACTTAGGCTATACATTAGGTTTTTCTTATGTTCATCTAAAAACATAGGTGGCGATTCTAAAACACAAAAATAGACATCCTAGGATAACTCGCGCGCTTTAGCCAAGCTGTGGTTCCTTCCCGGGGTATCTATAGTGGCAACTCTGCTGGGGATGATTTGAGGGTTAAACTTGCATTGCTGTTCAAAGTCTACATTTTTCTGGGCATTCTGGTTCCTGATGGGGGAAGCGTGCGCCTCTGGCCTTCTTGGCCTAAGGCGCGTGCGGCCCACATCAAGGACCAGAGTTGCCCGCTTCTTAATGTTCTTCATATTCTTCTTCTTTCTTCTACACTAATCATTTCTGCAGGGGTTCCAATAGACATTCAGGACCAGGGCAATCCCCTGAGTCCAAAGTCTGACAATCTGACAGGTTTGCCCAGAAGTGGGCGCCTCCCATAGACTCTGCGCCAGGCGCGTACATCCCAAAACACTGGCCAGAGGCGCGCGCTTCTGGGTGGATTTCCAGAACAGGAACAATTTCAGAACAGGGCAGAATGATGGGGGTGTGGGCACAGTTGCCTGCATCATGGACTAATTTGGACCTTTGGATTGTTTTACTTTCGTGTTTTGTTTTATCGGTCACACGGGTGATTCGAGAGTTGTAAATTATGTGTTTATTTGCTTTTCTTTCAAAAAAAAAAGTAAAAAAATGTTTTGTCACATGTTGGACCTCACACTGCATGCACAAATTCTTATAAATTGCTCACTATCGAGTCGCACAAGTCCATAACCCCAAACCCGTCGAGGCCCGTCCTAGAGAGTTTCAAGCTCCACCCGACCTTGACTCTCTCGAAGCGGTAAACCTCAGCCCGTGGCATAGTTCATGACTACATGCCGGGGGTGACCTTTAAGCCTCGCATTAGCTGAGCACAAGCCAACACAATTCTAGTTAGGGTCTAACACTCCGTGACTAAGTCGGTTTTCATGTGTCAAGATTTCTCTAAACTAATGTCTTCAAAACATACATGCCAAGTGGTTATCATGGACGAAATAAAACTCCGTCCCCAAGTGGTTATTATGGACGAAAGTAAAAAGTAAAAAATCCGTCCCCGGATGTATGCTTTACTACATTAATTTAGTTTAATCCCGACATGTGTAGTATTCACAAGCGTGATGGAATCCGATGAGTATATGGGACCGCGAGAAGGTCTATATACTAGTGTGACGATTCCATTATTTTCTTAGAAATTCAAAAGGGATCCTGTCCCTCCGACTTATAAAAAAAATCTTTTCTTTATGTGGTTTTGAGTCGTGTGCCCACTGTGAGTTCCAAACCTCTTCATGGACCGAAAGTGTTACTCAAGACTGACAAGGGCCTCTTCTGCAATATAGGTTCAATTGGTACTTACCGCATCTATCGGGATTCAGCGAACCGGTTAGTCCGTGAATTGATCACTCCAGCAACTCCGACAGCATCAATGGCCGGTGACTCCAACTGCAACAACACCATGTCCCTTGAGCAACTTTTAGCTATGGTCCAAATGCTCCAAGAACAGATCTCTACTCTCAACAAAGAGTCCCAAAGCAAAGATGACCTTTGGAAATCCTATCTTGACAACCAAAGGGAGGCCCACGAGGCCGAGATGGACCAAATGAAAGCTAAGCTCACCAAGCTTTCGAGTGGGAAAGGTAAGGAAGACAATGAAGAGTCCGAGTGGACCAAGGGTTTATTAGAGAGCCCTTATGTTAGTGCTCGCACCAAGAAAATGGGGGAGACATGCACCGACAACAAAGATAACAAGATGGTTGATTCAATCATGGCTTACATAGATCAATGTTTCAACGGTCTCAACATGGGGAAAGGCTCCGATACAAGCCTTTATCAGTCATCCATTCTCATGAGCACCATGGCCGCTCTCCCTGAAAAGTTCAAGATGCCCGACATTAGCAATTTCAAGGGCAACTCTTATCCCATGGCACACATCAAGACTTACATATGGGCTATGGTTCCAAAGAAGGTCTCTCCAAAAGTTATGGCATAATGATTCCCTCTCACTCTCGAGGGGGCGGCAAAAGATTGGTATGCAACTCTCCCGCTCACCATCTGTCTTGATTGGGAGGACGCCATGCTCGCCTTCAAGAGTCAATACCGAGGCAACACCACTCACCGCCCGACCAAGAAAGAGCTCGAGAACACCACTCAAAGGGACAATGAGTCCTTTATTGATTTTACAAGAAGGTGGAATTACAAGCTTGCTGAAATTGTCGAGAGGCCTAACACCAAGGAGAAAATGGACATCTTTCTTAAGTGTCTAAAGATTGATCTCCGCACCCACCTAAGTGGGGCTTGCTATGCAGATTTCTTTTAAATGTATGAGGCGGGGGTCCGAATGGATGATTTGCTCAAAGAGATCAAGAAAAGTGCTCCTAGCTTCCGATACAAGGCCGTCTCTAACTCAACAAAAGAGGCTTCAGTCAATTCCGTCACTACTGACAAGGGGAATTACAAAAGGGTTCCTCCACCTCAAGGCAAGAGGACTTAAAATGATCGTGTCTACACTCCTCTCCAAGGCATGACTCAAACTGAGGCCTTCGAAGTTCTCAAAGCAAAGGGGCAAATCACACCTATGCAAGGGTACCAACCCAAGACGATCAATGCCAACCATGCCCATCACAAATATTGTGGCTACCACCAACATAGTGGCCATCTCACCGAGGAGTGTTTTGTTCTCCGCAATGTTATTCAAGATCTCATAGACAATAAAGAATTCATAGTGCCTAATGGTGACGATGTCAATGTAATAGAGTTAGGAGAGCTTGTGGAGACCACTTATTCAATCCCAATTGTGAATAAGGGTTCCAATATTATGCATACAATTGATAATTCTTGTTACGTTGTGACTTACGATGAGGTAATGAGGGAAGTACTAGAGAATAGGAAAAAGAGGCAAGATGGGAACGTCAACATGCTAACTCGATCCGGACGAGTCATAGCAAACAACCCCACTACTTCTACACCAAGCGTCTCTTCTCAAAGATCGCAAGCTCGCGACACTCCCGAAGATCCTCTATTGACACAACTCAAGAAAACTCAAGCCAAAATCTCCATTTGGGACCTCATTGCATCCTCAAAGAAGCACCGAGATCTTTTCATCAGCAATCTTGACAACACAACAGTCTCCCCTGATACAACTCCTGAGGACCTTACTGCAATGATAGGCCACATTCATTTTGGCAATGTCATCACTTTTGCCGATATGGACCTTCCACCATTTGGGTCCGATCATAATGAGGCCATCTATCTCAAAGTGAGAGCAAGGGGGAGATCTATTTCAAGAGTTTTGGTTGACGGTGGTTCCGCACTCAACCTAATGCCCGGCCGAATCATGGGCATACTGGGGCTTAAGAGTTCAGATTTAAAGCCTTATACTCAAGTAATCCGAGGTTATGACAGCACTGCCCGCACAGTCATGGGTATGATGGAGATAGACATTGAATTTGGGAGCATGGTCATGTTCATCCCGTTTCAAGTGCTCGATGTACCTTCTTCGTTCAACTTGCTCTTGGACCGACCATGGATACACAGTTTCAATTCCGTCCCTTTGACTCTCCATCAATGTGTCAAGTTCCGAAATGGAGACAAAATAGTGACTGTCATGGCCGAAAACGTCACGATCCATAGAAAAGGGGAACCCGTTCACCAAGTTCAGCATGGTTTAGCAGACTCTACTCTCTCCGGTGTCTCAATCAACGCCATCGACAAAGAAGGGAGGAATGGATCATGGACCCTCGGCAATCGCAAAGTCCTCCGCATGACGAGGAATATGAATTACTTCCCTGGTTTAGGCCTAGGGAAATACCAACAAGGGAGAATGCAACCCATAGAGGTCCCATTTGTCAAAAACAAGTTCGGTTTGGGGTACGAGCCTTCCAAAGATGACTTGAAGTACGAGCAAGCCCTCAAGAATGAGAAGGCCTGAGCTCGGAGGGAAGGCCGTCATTATGAGATTCCCAATTTGAGGCCTTATCGCAAGACACTGAATAGCTACTTTGTCCGTCAGGGGGAATACGTCCCGTACGTGATCTTTCACGAGCCATAGGTTAACAGCAAGGGCATCAGAAAGCCCGGTCTTGAAGTCTTTGCCGACTGTGAGATTCAGAAATCCGAAGGGGAACCAACTCCCATGTCGCCCCGAGAATGGTGGGGGAGGAAAGTGACCATAGAGTCCGAGACAGAGATTACCGTGGGGGAAGAATTGACGGATTTAGCCTCCATGTTCGAAGAATTGGCCATCATGGATGAGTGCCAAGTGAATGCCATCTACGACACCGACAAAAGAAGGGAAACTATCAGCGAGATCCAGCCAAGCTCAGAGCCAATCAATAACTGGTATTCTACAAAGGGGCCCGTGGTATCCGAGGAATTCTTGGTCAAGAAGATGGGTTGCATACCGCGCAAGGTTACAAAGGAAGACGTGTTCACATTCACTTTCGAGTCTGAGTGTGTTTTCGATACCCTCACCCAAGAGGATATGGAGGCCATAGCCGAGCGTGTGTTCTCTTTCTTTGTTAATGAAAAATTTGATCTTTCTGAGTACCTCGAGATTGTAAACATCATGAATGATGAATTAACTAATAACGAATTTAATGAACCAGTTAATAACGATTCAAATAATGATGAAATAGACCACGAAAACAAAACATACTTAAATGAACTTGCTCAATAGGTCCGTAGTCGTGGTGAAAATGGTCCAGGGGCTGACGAAGAATTGCATGTTGTTAATCTGGGTACCGACGAAGAGCCGAAATAAACCAAGATCGGAAGCTTCTTCAAGGGGGAAGAGAAAGATAGATTGACTGCACTGCTCAAAGAGTTCGTGGATGTATTTGCATGGTCGTAAAAAGACATGCCAGGTTTAGATAGAAAGGTCGCCGAGCACAGGATTCCGATCAGATACGATGCTAAGATGACAAAGCAGAAACTCAGAAAGATCAAGCCAGAATGGTCTTTACAAGTCAAAGAAGAGATAGAGAAGCTTCTCAGTGTGGGATTCATCAAGGTTATTGAGTATCCAACATGGCTCGCAAATGTCGTGACAGTCAGAAAGGCTAACGACAAGGTCTGTGTATGTGTGGATTTCCGGGATTTGAACAAAGCTTCTGCAAAGGATGACTTTCCACTACCCAACATCGACATGCTAGTCGACTCCACTACTGCCTACGAGGTTCGCTCATTTGTGGATGGCTTCACTGGGTATAATCAGATTCTCATGGCAGAGGAGGATCAACACAAGACTGCTTTCACAACACCGTGGGGCACCTTTTGCTACACAGTTATGCCATTTGGGTTACGGAACTCTAGGGATACTTATCAAAGGGCTGTTACAGACTTGTTCCATGACATGAACCATAAAGAAATTGAGGTCTATATGGACAACATGATCATCCATTCAAAAGGAACCGACGGTCAACACTTGATCGGCCTCCGCAAGTTCTTTGAAAGGCTTCGGCAACACAAGATGAGGCTCAATCCCACAAAATGCACTTTTAGGGTTATCCGAGGCAAAGTTCTTGGCTACCTGGTTACCGAGAGGGGAATTGAAGCAGATCCCTCAAAAATCAAGGCAATCATTAACATGCCTCCCCCAAAGACACAGAAGGAAAGCAAAGGTTTCATGGGCAGACTTCAGTACATTAGTCTGTTTGTACACCAGCTTACTTCCATGTGTGAGCCAATCTTCAAACTACTCAAGAAAAATGTGGCTCTAGAATGGACCGACGCTTACCAAGAAGCTTTCGAACAAGTGAAGCATTACTTGACATGCCCTCCAGTTTTGGTTCCACCTCACAAGGAGAAGCCTCTCCTTCTCTACCTCACAGTGAATGATGAAGCCCTTGGGGCTATGCTAGCACAAGAGCAACGAGACTCCACAAATGAGAATGCCATTTATTTTGTCAGTCGCCAATTTCAAGGAGGCAAAAAGAACTACTCCTTATTGGAGAAGTCATGTGCAGCACTGGTTTGGGTTACTCAAAAGCTCAAACATTACATGGAAGCCTTTCCAATCAAGCTAGTAGCAAAAGTGGACCCGCTCCGCTACATCTTCGAGAAGCCTTTCATGTCAACAAGGATAGTCAAGTGGTACTTCATGCTCGCCGGCTATGATATCACTTACGTCACACTCAAATCCATTAGGGGGAAATTATTTGTTTGCGCGCGATCCCTTCGAGGCACGTTTTCATCCTTCGATTTACCTTTTTGTTGATTTGAGAGTCGCCACCATGTTATTGTCGGAACACAGACCGAGATGTCTAGATTCGGGGGTTAAGTTATGAATTAGGAAGGTCAAGGAGCACCCAATTCACCCAATATAGGATTGATCTTGCTAAGAAATCATCATCATCATCATCATTTCAAAATCATGCATTCATGTACCAAAAGAAAAGAAACAAACAAATAAATAATTGATTATTTATTTGGGATATCAGATCATGTGCTTCGAGACAATCTCCATGGATTGGAGAGGCTCTAGGCTGATCCTTTAATGGAATCATACTACTTCAAAGCAAAGAAGGAGATGAGAAGATAGAAGGCAAAGATTTTACCTAAGCGTTTTCTTCAAGAATCCTATGGATGTCTTTGACTAAAGGTCTTGATCTTCCAAATTTCGTAGATATCAAAGAGGGGCTGATTATGAGAGCTTCTTGGATCATATTTGGAGTCTAGAGTTGACCGTTAATTCACCATTAGTCATTCTAGCCAAGAACAACTATATTTATAGGGGTTTTTGGACATAGGGTTGTTAGTGGTGGTGCCCTAGGCACGTTTAATAAACGTTGTAATTGTTATCATTTATTTCATATCAATAAAGAGATGTTTTGATTATTATTGTTGTTCATGTTTACTTATAATTATCTCCGTCCCTAGTACTTGTTAAGCACTAGTATAAAGGCTAAATGATCATGGGATGATCATGTTAGATTTATGGGTACTTGTTTGGAACAAGGTACTGGACATGACCCGCTTTATGACATTTATGTCATGGTCTATGTCGTACATATATCTCATATTAGTTATGTCATTTGAATCCTTAGACATGAAGTTATTATAGTCTTCCACTTGATGAACATTGTGTTTGACATATTCAAATGCTACCTTAACACGGTAGTTATAAAGGGTATGATTGTCATAATCGGAATCCCGTTGGGAAGAATAATAAGCTAAATGGATTTGTCCCTCCACGGAGAGATGTCAAGCTTGGGCCTCTTGTAGGAATGATGTTGATGAAATGTTCGGCCGGACTCAAATGAATTGATTGGATCAATGTCATTTGGATTATCAACATATTCGGAATCGAGAAAGTATTGAACAAAACAAGTTGACCGTTTGACCATGACTTGTGTTCAATGACATCGTGGACAAAAGGGATTATGACATATTCTAAGAGGAATGCGAACTTGTATCTAGTTATACTATTTGGGTAGGTATGACGGTTTGCTAGAACCTAATCATATCTTATGGTTTCATGTTTGAACCCATTGCCAACTTAGTATAATCCTAGAGGGTCACACACAATAGAACGAATCTTTAAAAAGGACTACATTGGAATTTTGGAAATTCTGGACTTTCTGAGAAGTGGGCGACCGCACAGTATGGACTGGGCGGCCGCACACTTATCTCATTTTTGTACCAGTTTTGTTTCAGATAGTTGTGCGACCGCACAGAGGGTTTTGGGCGGCCGCACAGTACTATCGGGTGGCAGATTCCTAATTTGATTAGGAAACGAATTTTGGACGGATTTTGACACAAGTTTCCTATTTGGAATAGGTCATACTTGTGTATAAAAGACCAAAATTCGGCCAGCACTCTAAGCTAATGATTTTGTGAGTCTCAAAGAGTTTGAGAGAGGGTTTATTTTGTTCCAAGACATTCTTGGTTGAGGAACAAAATAATACACAAAATAAATTCCATATAGTTCTTTTGATTGTGAAAAAGTGTTTCACAATTTGGTCTAGCAACCAAGATCAAAGAAGCTCCTTTGATATTCGTTCGAAGTGTGGATACCGCTAGAGGGTGAAAATCATCATCTTCAAAGTTCGTGTTCAAGCTTTGTGATCGTGATCAAGTCTTCAAACCTCCACCAAAGACCAAGAGAATTTGATAGCCATCAAGGGTTAGTTTATTCCTTTATTCTTATGTTGTATTTGATTTAATCATATGAACGGTTCCATGGCTTTGGGTTTCAAAATTTTAAATGCTGAATTCCGCTGCGCATGCTACTAAGAAACCCAACAGTGGTATCAGAGCCCCGTTCATGTTGATTAATTCAATACTTGGATCATGTTATGTGTATATAAATTGTTTATGTGCCTTGCATGATATGAATATTGGAATATGTGATGTTTATGTGTTATGTGATTTTATGTGGTTTATTGTTTTGCAACTTTAATCGCACGATTCAATCGCAATAAATAAATTATGGTGGATTCAGAATTGTTGGTTATTAATTTTTGATTGGATCAAAGTTTTAATAATCGGGGAAAAACAATTTTGAGACAAAATTTTCGAACTTAAAATTCTGCACATTCTGATTGAACCGG
The DNA here is from genome assembly GCA_026119855.1 of Campanula takesimana. Lineage (NCBI taxonomy): Eukaryota > Viridiplantae > Streptophyta > Magnoliopsida > Asterales > Campanulaceae > Campanula > Campanula takesimana. The sequence goes on from JAOWBW010001195.1 coordinate 269,341, forward strand.
GCGACCGCACGGAAGATACTGGGCGGCCGCACGGTTTTTTGGGCGACCGCACAGGTATTTTGGGCGGCCGCACGGCAAGATCAGAATGTCTGATTTTGCTCAAAAATCAGAATTTGAATTTTCGAGAGGTTCAACAAAACCAGTAACAGAACCAATCCAGACCTGCTGATCTGGAATGGGTTTTGGGTAGTTGGTTTGTGTGTGGATCTTGGGGTTTGATTTTCCTATTTGTTTTAGTCTTGTGATTCTAAGATTGGTTCAAGGTTTGGATGGCTAATCTGCGTTCATCGAGATTGTGTTTCCCAAACTTGATCGCAATCAAAGTTTCAAAGATGAAACGAAGTTAGAATTATGAAGAGTTCATAATTGCTAAAATTGAGAAACGAAGTTCTTGATTCAAAGTTTGGAGATCCATGTGGAATTGTGAATGCAATTGGCCTACGTTCATCGAGACCATCTATTGCTTAGTTTCGGCCACATGGACTACTTTCTTGGTTTCTTGAATTAGTGCGGGATTGTGGTTGCCTAATGGCTTAGTTCGACCGCACTTCTTGTTGTCTTGATTTGGAGATAATTACCAAAGTTGAAATAGTCTCATCCTCATAATTATAGAGAAACTAATGACACATAAATATCATGTTTAAATTAATGGAGATTAATTTAGTGTCTAAACTTGATGTGTAACATGTTTATATTATGTGCTCATAAATGTGTTATATGCTATATGTGATGAACCTTCAAAGAAAGTTTTAAGTCTTTTTGCCAAGCCATGATTAAAACACTTGTTTATACATGAGTAATTTTATGTGGGCTCGCCAAAGCGAGGTGCATTGATTTTATTCATGTTTGAGCAAGATGAGTGAATAAGAGTTTCCTATGCGTTTAAAATGGTTGGACTTAATTAAGCGTCAAAACAATTTTGGGCTTAAGGCAAAGATGAGATTTAACATGCTTTTTGAAATTGGATTTCTTAAAGAATCTCATGAAAAGAACTGAGAGTCATATGAGATATGATTGACAAGAGTTGTCTACCTAATTGATTTAATTTTGAGCGGTGCGCCAATGCGTACTCAAAATTAGATTAAAGCGGGATCTCAACCCATTTAAATTATACTATACATTGGATGTATAAAGAAGGTTGTATAATTTGGTGGGAGTATTTGTTTTAAAATACATTATTTATCTCTTTAATGAAAACCGGTACTTATTAAATTTTGGAAATTTTTGCATATTTGTAGATAATGACTAATAACACTCAATCAATGTCGTTGCGATCGATCCTTGAGAAGGATAAGCTCGAAGAGAATGGTACCAACTTTATGGATTGGATCCGTAGCATAAGAATCGTTCTTAGGCAAGAAGATAAGTTGTACATTCTCGATGGGCCTCTCCCCGCTGAACCACCGCCTACTGCCCCTAGGGTAGAAAGAGACAATTACAAGAAACATCGTAATGATTCTAGAGATGTAAGTTGTCTCATGCTTGCTGCTATGTGTTCAAAACTCCAACAAAGTTTGGAACATTTGGAAGCCTATGAGATAGGCGTGGAGTTGAGAACCATGTTTCAAGAGCAAGCTAGGCAAGAGAGGTACAAGACCATTGTTGCATTCACTACTAGTAAAATGAATGAAGGGCAACAAGTGAGTCCTCACTTTCTTAAAATGAAAGGTTATGTAGAGCACCTTGAGAAACTTGGCTATCCAATCCCATTGGAGCTAGCCACGGATCTCATTCTTAATTCATTGCCTAAAAGTTATAATCAGTTTGTAATGAATTATAACATGCATGGAATGGATAAGAATCTCTCTGAGTTGCATGGGATGCTCAAAACTGCAGAGATGAAAATTGTGGAGAAAGGTTCTCCCGTGCTCCTGGTTCATGATGGGAAGAAGCCTGGTGCCAAAGGCAAGGGTAAGGCAAAAGTTGTCAAACCCAAGATAAGCAAGGCAAAGGTTGCCAAGGCTTCTGAGGCAAAACCCGATTCACAAAAGGATGCAATCTGTTTCCATTGTCAAGAAATTGGTCATTGGAAACGTAATTGCAAGGCTTTCTTGGAAGAGCAAAAGAAGAAGAAGAGCAGCAAGGCTGCGTCGACTTCAGGTATCTATATGATAGATATTCTCCTTTCTACCACTGATTCTTGGGTATTGGATACCGGATGTGGTTCTCACATTTGTCTAAATGTGCAGGGACTAAAGAATAGGAGACTGCTTAAAGAAGGTGAAGTAGATCTACGCGTGGGGAATGGAGCAAGAGTTGCTGCATTAGCCGTAGGGACTTATGAAGTCACTTTACCTTCCGGATTAATTCTTGTTTTGAACAATTGTTATTATGTTCCGGATTTAAGCAGAAATATTATTTCAATTTCTTGTTTGGATAATGAAGGTTTTAAGTTTCTTATTGAGAATAAGAAATTTTCTATTTATTTAAATGATGTGCTTTATGGTATTGCTAATTCATTTAATGGCCTTTATGTCTTGGATATCAAGAATGAAAATAATGTCTATCATGTAAATAAGAAATCTAAACCTAATGATATAAATCATACTTATTTGTGGCATTGCCGTCTTGGTCATATTAATGAGAAGCGTATCTCAAAACTCCATGGGGATGGACTTTTGGGTTCATGTGACTTAGAGTCATATGATACTTGTGAGTCGTGTCTTCTTGGAAAAATGACTAAGACACCTTTTACCAAGTTGGGTGAAAGGGCAAGCGACTTATTGGGGCTGATACATTCCGATGTATGCGGACCATTAAGTAGCAATGCTAGGGGAGGATTTCAATACTTCATAACCTTCACTGATGATTATAGTAGATTTGGGTATGTTTACCTAATGAAACATAAAAGTGAAGCATTTGAGATATTTAGAATATTTCAAAATGAAGTAGAAAAACAACTTGGCAAAAGTATAAAGGCACTTCGATCAGATCGAGGTGGTGAATACTTACGTCAAGAATTTGATGATCATCTAAAGAATTGTGGAATAGTTTCACAATTGACTCCGCCCGGAACACCACAATGGAATGGTGTGTCTGAGAGGAGGAATCGGACTTTGTTAGACATGGTTCGATCAATGATGAGTCAAGTTGATCTTCCAATATCCTTTTGGGGTTACGCCCTAGAAACCGCTGCTTTCACACTAAATCGTGTTCCAACTAAATCGGTTCAAAAGACTCCATATGAGATGTGGAGCGGAAAGAAGCCTTGTCTATCTTTCATGAAGATTTGGGGTTGTGAAGTTTTGTCAAAAGACTTATCTCAGACAAACTTGCACACAAATCTGATAAATGTATTTTCGTGGGATATCCTAAGGAAACTAAAGGATATTACTTTTACAACCGAGAGGACAACAAAGTGTTTGTTGCCCGAACTGGTGTCTTTCTAGAGAAAGAGTTTCTCTCCAAAGAAATCAGTGGGAGTAAAATAAATCTTGAAGAAATTCGAGACCCAGAAAATAACATTGAACCAATAGTGGAACAAGAACAAGAACCACAAGGAGTTGTGGAACCTGTTCAAAATACACAAGCAACTCGCAGATCTAGTAGGTTACGATCCGAGCCCGAGAGATATGGATTTCTCGTAACGGATAGTAATGACGTGGAAATCATTGAGAATGATGAACCGTCAACCTACCAAGAGGCAATGTCTTCTCCTGATTCGGACAAGTGGCTTGGAGCCATGGAATCCGAATTGCAATCCATGCAAGACAATCAAGTTTGGAATTTGATTGATGCGCCCGAAGGTGTAAAAACCATAGGATGCAAATGGGTCTTCAAGAAGAAGACTGACATGGATGGGAAGGTGCATACTTACAAAGCTAGGCTTGTAGCGAAGGGTTATAGGCAAGTTCATGGTATTGACTATGATGAGACCTTTTCACCCGTAGCAATGATCAAGTCTATAAGAATTTTGCTTGCCATTGCCGCATATCATGACTATGAAATATGGCAGATGGATGTCAAAACCGCTTTCCTGAATGGAAAACTCCAAGAGGATGTGTATATGACACAACCAGAAGGTTTTGAACAAGATTCTAAGGTATGCAAATTGCAAAGATCCATCTATGGATTGAAGCAAGCTTCAAGGAGTTGGAATCTCCGTTTTGATGAATCGGTCAAAGAGTTTGGTTTCATCAAGAACGAAGATGAGCCTTGTGTATATAAGAAGATTAGTGGGAGCATAGTGCTATTCCTTATTTTATACGTGGATGACATATTGCTCATTGGAAACGACATTCCTACACTTCAGTCTGTGAAGACTTGGTTAGGAAAGTGCTTCGCAATGAAAGATATGGGTGAAGCCGCATATATTCTTGGCATTAAGATCTATAGAGATAGATCAAGAAGGCTACTTGGTTTAAGCCAAAGTACATACATTGACAAGGTCATTAGAAGATTCCGTATGGAAAATTCTAAGAGAGGCACCTTGCCCGTGTTACATGGAGTTTCTCTAAGCAAGACTCAATGTCCTACGACAAAAGATGAGCGTGAGAAAATGAATGATGTTCCATATGCTTCGGCAATTGGGTCCATCATGTATGCCATGATTTGTACTAGGCCGGATGTGTCTTATGCTTTGAGCATGACAAGTAGATACCAATCCGACCCTGGCAAAATCACTGGATAGCTGTAAAAGCGATTCTTTAGTACTTAAGAAGAACTAAAGACTCGTTTTTGGTCTATGGAGGAATGGAAGATGATCTCGTTGTAAATGCTTACACAGATGCAAGCTTCCAAACCGACAAAGATGATAGCCGATCGCAATCGGGTTTTGTGTTTATGTTAAATGGTGGAGCTGTAAGCTGGAAGAGTTCCAAGCAAAGTACAACCGCTGATTTTACAACAGAAGCTGAGTATATTGCTGCATCGGATGCTGCAAAGGAAGCTGTTTGGATTAAGAAGTTCATAACTGAACTTGAAGTGGTTCCTAGTATTGCTAATCCAATAGACCTTTATTGCGATAATAATGGTGCTATTGCTCAAGCAAAGGAACCAAGAGCACATCAGAAATCCAAACACATACTTAGGCGTTTTCATATCATTCGAGAGATCGTTGATAGGGGAGACGTAAATATATGCAGAGTACCTACTGATGACAATGTTGCGGACCCGCTAACAAAGGGACTTCCACAAGCTAAACATGATGGTCATGTTAGGTCCATGGGTATTAGATACATGGGAGATTGGGCCTAGGGCAAGTGGGAGATTGTTAGTGGTGGTGCCCTAGGCACGTTTAATAAACGTTGTAATTGTTATCATTTATTTCATATCAATAAAGAGATGTTTTGATTATTATTGTTGTTCATGTTTACTTATAATAATCTCCGTCCCTAGTACTTGTTAAGCACTAGTATAAAGGCTAAATGATCATGGGATGATCATGTTAGATTTATGGGTACTTGTTTGGAACAAGGTACTGGACATGACCCGCTTTATGAGATTTATGTCATGGTCTATGTCGTACATATATCTCATATTAGTTATGTCATTTGAATCCTTAGACATGAAGTTATTATAGTCTTCCACTTGATGAACATTGTGTTTGACATATTCAAACGCTACCTTAACACGGTAGTTATAAAGGGTATGATTGGCATAATCGGAATCCCGTTGGGAAGAATAATAAGCTAAATGGATTTGTCCCTCCACGGAGAGATGTCAAGCTTGGGCCTCTTGTAGGAATGATGTTGATGAAATGTTCGGCCGGACTCAAATGAATTGATTGGATCAATGTCATTTGGATTATCAACATATTCGGAATCGAGAAAGTATTGAACAAAACAAGTTGACCGTTTGACCATGACTTGTGTTCAATGACATCGTGGACAAAAGGGATTATGACATATTCTAAGAGGAATGCGAACTTGTATCTAGTTATACTATTTGGGTAGGTATGACGGTTTGCTAGAACCTAATCATATCTTATGGTTTCATGTTTGGACCCATTGCCAACTTAGTATAATCCTAGAGGGTCACACACAAATTGGAATTTTGGAAATTCTGGACTTTCTGAGAAGTGGGCGACCGCACAGTATGGACTGGGCGGCCGCACACTTATCTCATTTTTGTACCAGTTTTGTTTCAGATAGTTGTTCGACCGCACAGAGGGTTTTGGGCGGCCGCACAGTACTATCGGGTGGCAGATTCCTAATTTGATTAGGAAACGAATTTTGGACGGATTTTGACACAAGTTTCCTATTTGGAATAGGTCATACTTGTGTATAAAAGACCAAAATTCGGCCAGCACTCTAAGCTAATGATTTTGTGAGTCTCAAAGAGTTTGAGAGAGGGTTTATTTTGTTCCAAGACATTCTTGGTTGAGGAACAAAATAATACACAAAATAAATTCCATATAGTTCTTTTGATTGTGAAAAAGTGTTTCACAATTTGGTCTAGCAACCAAGATCAAAGAAGCTCCTTTGATATTCGTTCGAAGTGTGGATACCGCTAGAGGGTGAAAATCATCATCTTCAAAGTTCGTGTTCAAGCTTTGTGATCGTGATCAAGTCTTCAAACCTCCACCAAAGACCAAGAGAATTTGATAGCCATCAAGGGTTAGTTTATTCCTTTATTCTTATGTTGTATTTGATTTAATCATATGAACGGTTCCATGGCTTTGGGTTTCAAAATTTTAAATGCTGAATTCCGCTGCGCATGCTACTAAGAAACCCAACAAGGGTTTTGGCCAAAAAGGTAAGTTGAGGTGGGAATCCAAGACTTGATTCCCACAGAGGTATACTTGGACTCTAGGATCAGCCATGGGATTTTCCCTGGATTGCATGAGTGTTTGCCAAGAAAAGGGGTTAAGATCAACAAGGAAACTGACCAAAACCCGGCTGTCAAGGGGGGATACCTCGTACGAGACATCAATGTCTCATACGAGACATCCATGTGCTGGAATCATATTTTTGCCCTCTGCAACAGTTTTAATGTTCATTTTGGCCCCTGACTAACAGAGTCAGTCAGAAACTTAACGAAACATGTCCAACTTAACGAGTTTCGACCCAAATCAAAGGCGAGACACAGAAGTAGTGTGATTATAAAATGAATGTCCAAAATGGGGTGTCTACAGAGCCCCTCGGCGACGATACTTATGGATGAAGTACCGTCGTCGATAGAAAAGACACCATTTTGAACTAGGGGTATGGTCGTGCTAAAAAGCTTCCTACGTATTCCTCAGAAGGAAATCAGACCAAACGTAGTTCAACTCTGAAAATACGTAAAAACTGAGGTTTATGGTATTTTGAAATCAATTTTGAAAACAATACTTGCGATAAGTAAAGCTTAGAGTTTAGAGAGTACCCATACTGAGGAGTCAATGGCCTTGACCCAATTCTAAATATACTCCTTTTTGTTGATGACAAACCGTCTCCAGTTGCAGTCCATACTGAGGAACCAATCTCTTTGGCTCCAATTTTGAACATGCCCTGTTGTTGATGACGAACCGTCTTCGATTTTGGAGACGCCAGTTACTCGGACCTTGCTTCTCCTTCCAACGAGGTTGCCTTATTCGCCGGAAATGTGAATCCTATGTTATTAACATATGTCTTGATAACAATTATCGGACTCTGGGTTTGGAGATGCCAATTACTTGGATCCTTGCATCTCCTTCCAACGAGGATGCCTTATTCGCCGGAAAAGTGAATCCTATGCCATTAACATACGTCTCGATGGCAATTATGGGATTCGAAATGGTGGGATCCTGTGTTATTAACTTACGTCTTGATAACAGTCGTGGGATACCCGGATTTGGAGATGCCAATTACTTGGACCTTGCTTCTCCTTTCAACGAGACTGCCTTTCCGTTGAAAATGTGAACCCTATGCCATTAGCTTACACCTTGATGACAATTGTGGGATTCTGAATGGTGGGATCCTGTGTTATTAACTTACGTCTTGATAACAGTTGTGGGATACCCGGTTGTAAATCCTGTGCCATTAACTTACGTCTTGATGACAGTCGTGGGATTTAAAGTTTGCTGATGCAGATTTCGTTGCTCACCCATGATCTTGGATGCGCGGTGAGGATAAATTCGTACTGAGAAACAACTTTGCTTGTTCTAATTCTGAAAATATCAATTTGTTGATGACTCAATGTTCCATCTTGAACCGGGTTCAGATTTGACCTCTTGGTCTAAAGCAGGGCTTTTTCTGACCTTTCTGTTAAAAGCAGGGCATTTCTGGAATTTCCCAAGAAAACATGGTTTTTTGAGACTTTTTTGGGGATACCTCATACGAGGGAACGATGTCTCGTATGAGACTTCTCTGTTTTTGCGCAGAACAGAGGCATATTAGGCGCTGAAAGTGATTTTCAAATCACTTTTCTTATTTCATTTCGGGAATTCTCGACCCTAGACGATTTTTCCACTAAAAAATATTTGTTTTCACCAAGTTCTAGTAATCCCCAACCCTTTCAAATGGCCGGTGTGCATCATTCCCATAAAGAGCACCTCTTTGGTAGGCATATGAAGGGTAAAGTATGGGCGACGGATGAGTTGTGCCCGTTCCTGGAGGACCACGTTTCTCACGCCATTCAGACTAGGCGGGTAAGGATCTCTTCCTCTGATTGAGTTTCCATGTCACTTTCGTTGTTGCATGTCTCAATTTAGTGTTCTAGCAATTCGACTTTCACCAATTTTTTGCCTAGAATTATCACTACTAGGGTTTATCATGCATGGCTGATCTTTTGATAGAATTTCACCCTTGTTGATGCTGAAAATCATTGTAGTATGGTAGTACATGATTTTGACTGTCGTTCTAGGCAATTCTGCGACTTTTCGGGTAAAATGCTTGAATGAGGATTTTACCGTTTTTCTGACATTTGTCTCTTTTGTCTCTATTGTTTGCAGTTATTCAGGGTGATCAATAACTGTAGAGGCAGCGTACGAGCGGTCGCTGAGAGGTGGGCAACTCTCAATGGTGAGGTGAAGGAAGAGATCGAGAACCTCGGGTTGAAACCCTTCTTTGACGGCCTTGTCGGTGAGAGGAGGAATGTGCACTTGCTCCAGGCCATCCGGGAGCGCTGGTGGGATAGTACTCATACCATGCACATGCGGTGGGGGGAGGTTACCATGACCCCTACTGACCTCCATGCCATTACTGGGCTTGCCATCGTCGGTGAGCCGCTTGAGGTGGATGCGGACTTTACTCCTAGCAGGGACGACATGATGCATTTTCTGGGATTCTCTTTGCGTACCCTAGGCAAGGGTGTCCCTCTGAAGGCCTTGAGGGATAAGGTTGATGCCTATGTGACTGTCAATGCTGGCCAGATGCATCTGACCGATACCCGTATTGCAGATGTCTGTGGTGGACCTTTTCTGAGACGCTTTTTGCTAACCATGCGTCGACTGCCCTTTTTACTCTGCTGAGCTGCCTGAGGGATATGCAGCATGTTACTGATGCTAGTTGGGGTTCTGCTGGCTTGGCCCACTGCTATGTGGCCATGGATGAGAGTTCGCGTGATCGAACGAACGCTGGCTTAGGCGGTTATAGCCATGCCTGGGAGGTACAATACTCATATTCTTCTATATTCCTCCTTTGTTTTAGCCCCAGTTTATTTTGATAGCATTTTCATCTCAGCTACTGTGTATTGACATCTTTTATGTTTCTCCCATTTTGCAGGCCTGGGGATACGCCATGTTTGGTCTCTTTACTTTCAACCTTCGAGACAACACTATCATGTTCCCAGATACTCTGAGATGGCGTTGGGATAACAGGGATACCCGTGATGAGCAGGCTGAGGGGGCTGACATGACGGTGGAGCGCATGAGGCTGTATTTTGACAGATGGGAGGCCGTCCCTGAGTCCGCTGTCGCTTTCTTCCCATAGCGGAGTCTTGGCATTGATCATGTTCACGGGTTTGCCGGTATGAGGATGTTGATGATTGGTTTTGGCGGGGGATGCTTCTACTTAGGAGAGAGAGTCTCTCGCCAGTAGGATGGTGGTAGACTCGACGTCGTTGTCCCTTTGGACCCGCTAGCTCATATGCTTAATTCTTATGCCATCGCGGAGGAGGAGAGATGGGACCTCATTATTTGTCAGGATGCTTTTGACCACATGTCCTTGGAGGCTGATTATCAGGACTTCCTTGCTCGTCTCATGCCCTGATTGATTATAGAGGGTGATCAGGCTCAGGCCCAGGGAGTTGTCCACATCCCTTTCTGTCTACAGCTTGGACCAGCTTCCTTTACCTACAGCATGGCTGGGGGGATAGAGAGCGTTAAGGATCTTCCCGCCTAGTATGACATGCCTGAGGAACTCGTGCCTCTTGCTGATGCGACCATGGTATGATTTATGACCCTTCTTCCGTCATTTCTGTCATTCTACCATTTCATCTTTCTGTTTATTATTTATCTGAAGATTCTGACATCTCTATTCAACAGGTGCCTATTGCCAAGTATAGAGAGGTCGCGCGACGGCTTACCCAGTTCATGGCCTATGCCAAGAGGATGAAGAGAGAGACAGCAGGGCTGCTTGGACGGTTGGCTCAGCAGACGGCGGAGCTAGCTTCTTGCGGGAAGAGGCCTCGACCGACGAATGATAGTGTGGCAGTGGCGACACATCCTAGATAGGATCCCCCATTCTCCCCTTTTTTTGATGATGTATTTATTGCCTCGGCGTAGGCGAAGACATTTTTTCTTTCTTTGGCTTGTACCTATGCAACAGTTATTTCCTAACTCTAACACACAATACATTTGTTAATTTTAGTTTTATTTCTGACTGTGTAAATGTATTGACTCATATCCGGTTGGTCAACCGAGGGATAATTTTATGAGATGGATTCGCGTTGGGCCATTTATATGTGATGTATGAACTGTTTCGGGTGAATTTCTAAGGTGATTGAGACATGTTTTGACTCGTCGGGCAACCTGGGATTTGAGCAGAGTTGTCGCTTTTCTGAACTGGGAGATGCCTCGTACGAGACATCGATGTCTCGTACGAGTCATCCTTTCAATCTGCGACTGTTTCTCCTTTTTCCTCGAGGATTTGGTATCCAAACTTGTATATAAACACCTCTAGTCCGTCCTAGAATACCATGCAGCCTTGAATCAGTTCTGGGAACCTTTCTTTTGGAGTAGAATTCTCAACCTTTTGCTCCCAATGGCCCTAAGTAAGTCCCTCCCTTCATCAATAATTTTTGATGAGTTTTCCTTGGACTCGAGTTTAGTGGAACGCTACAAGAATGACTTAGCAACGTTCTTTTGTTCGTTCAATAAACCTCGCCAAGAGAGATTTGTGAAGATGTTCGGGTTTAAGATTCTTTTCACCTTGAAGAATCTAAATCCGGAATGGGACCTCTTAAAGGGAGTTGCACGCTTCTGGGATCCATCGACTCACCTCTTCAATTTTTCACTTAACGAGATGGTCCCTACCGTAGAGGAGATGGCGGTTATCTTGGATATGCCGTTGATCGGGGTGATTGCGGTTCCTAATTGTGACAAGGTACCGGTGGAGTCTCTTAGGGACTTATTGAGTATTGGCCTTCCTGAGGCGTAGAGTTACGTTTATAACCGCTATGTCGATCTCCACGCTTTGCCTAGGAGATTTAAAGGTCGGGTGACTCGTGGTCACGTGTGGATTCCCAGTGCTGCCTCTTGGCATTGTGCTTATTTCGGAGCGTGCTTTTCATGAGCAAGTGTGGCATGGCGGACACGGAGATCGTGGACATCGTTCTGCAAGCTAGAGGATGGGCCTTCAACATAATCCTTCTCATCTTGGGGGAGACCCTTCATGGTCTTTATGAGTTACACCGAACCGGCTCTATGACTCGGGGACGTCCATTATTGTTGACCATTTGGCTTAGAGAACACTTCAAATTGTTGGAATCTCTGATCAATTATTCACCTTATACTTTCCATAGGCGGAGACTGTTAGTGAAGGGTCTCAATATTGAGGAGTTGGCTCATCTTTTTGCTAAAGCGGAGACCAATGATATTGCTTGGTGCCCATCCTTCTGGAAGGTGAGGAGGTTTGTAGCTAATACCCTTGGGTACGACAGGGTCGTCCTTTCGGGTTTGAGGGACTCCTCTTTCTATTTTGCTCGGAGGGTAATGCGGCAATTCGGTCAATAGTAGGACACTTTCTTGTCAGGGGGATGGCCTTGAGACATTTCTTTCATGGACTCAGAGTTCTCTACGAGCTTGGCTCGCGCTTGGGGGCAAGGCACCACTATGGATCGTTGGACCAATCTTCATCATGATGGAGGGAGCATCTATTTGTCGGATAAATACTTGAATTGGTTTCTCTCAGAACTCGTCCTAGTGTCGAGGGTATTGATGAGATCTGTCGCTCTCTGTTGGGAGACCAATTCGAGCCTAGCTTGGATTTGAGGAAGAAGGAAGCTAAGGAGGATCCTTCTAATGTCAGAGTAGATGCCACTCAAGACTTTCTGGATAGTGACTTTTCCGAGAAGAGAGCGAACGGACTTCCCGACAAATTCCAAGCTCTGGATAGGCCTCATGTGTTTGCGAGACTGACTCCCTCGGTGTTCAGTCGACTTGATGTTCCTCCCGGTTTCAAGATACCTTTGTACAAGAGGAAGAGGGATGACAAGGCGGATAGTGGTCAAGCCCCTACTAAGTTAAGGAAGAAATAGGTCCTTAGGAGCACCGAGAGATTTCCATAGATAGACCAATGTTTAGACTTTTAGTATTTTATTTATTTTTCTTTTGCAAGTTGGTATTCATGTTAGAAATTTTCTTATTGCTTTCCTGAAATGCATTCAATTAATAAGAAGACAAGATTTGATTTTATTTATTGAATAGACCGGACCAAAAGGCTACCTACGTTCTCCTTTTACATCAATTAAATAAGGAGCTCAGGTCATCGTAGTTCTTGTTTAAGAAAGAGAAAAATATGTTTGCTGACTGACATGTCTCGAACGAGACATATGTGTCTCATACGAGACTGCCCCCCCCTTTTTTTATGCACACCCTGATTTTTCGCTAGACCGCCCTTTCAGGTTTTCAATCTAGCGGGCTTCTTTTCTCGTGCTCTCTGCTCTAACTTTTGCCTAGGCCGCCCTTGCGGGTTTTCAACCTAGTGAGCTTTCCTCTTTTCTTTTCTTTTGAAGCAGGGGACGGACTTATGCATAGTACTTCTTCAGCTTGTCCATGTTGACGGGCTTCGGCAGTTGATCTCCATCTAGGTCTGCGAGTTGTACCGTTCCTCCGGAGAATACCTTCTTGACTATGTAAGGGCCTATCCATCTTGGTCCCCACTTTCCCATGAGATTGAATGGTCCAGGACGATGTTCGCGTAGGACAAGGTCCCCTTCTTTGATGTTTCTGGTCTTGACTTTCTTATTAAATGCTCGGGCCATTCTCCGTTGGTATGCTTGGATATGCTCGGCGGCTCGGAGTCGTCGTTCATCTAGCAGGGCTAGTTGTTCATAACAGCTGTCTAACCACGTGACTTCATTCACTTGGTTTTCCAGGAGAACCCTTAGTGATGGTACTTCTAATTCGATTGGTAGCACTGCTTCCATCCCATAGGCTAGGGCGTATGGAGTTTCACCGGTGGCAGTACGGATTGAAGTGCGGTAGCCCCAGAGTGTAAAAGGTAGCTTATCGGGCCAGTGTCTACCAGTCTTAGCCATTTTCCTAATGATGGTCTCAATGGTCTTGTTAGCAGCTTCGACTGCTCCATTGGTTTGTGGTCGGTACGGTGATGACTGATGTCTCTCTATTTTATATTCTGTGAGTAGTTGGTCACATTCTTTCTCACAAAGTGTGTGCCATTGTCAGATATCATCTCATGAGGTACCCCATATCGGCATATGATGTTGGTCTTAATGAACTCAGCCACCTTTTTGGCATTCAAGACTTTGTAGGATTGAGCCTCTATCCATTTAGTGAAGTAATCAACGACGACTAATACGAATGAGTGCCCGTTGTGACCTGTCGGTGAGACTTTGCCAATAACGTCTATTCCCCATGTAGAAAATGGCCAAGGGGATGTTATAGGGTATAACACGGACGGTGGTGTGTGTTGCAAGTTAGCATGTATCTGGCACTTGCGGCATTTCTTAACCATATTGGTGCAGTCGGCTTCCATTGTAGCCCAATAGTACCCTAGTCGGATGATTTTATTTGCTAGCATATTGCCATTCATGTGGGTTCCACAGACTCCTTGATGGAGTTGGTCCATGATTTCTATGGCTTCGTGCTCATCGACACAGAGTAGACACTGCTCGTGGTGTTTCTTGTAGAGGCGTTCACCTATAATAATGAATTGGGCGGCAAACCGTTTGAGGGCTATCTTCGCTTTAGGTGATGCGTCTGATGGGAATGTTCCGTCTAGGAGGAAACGCCATACATCATGATACCAAGGTTTATCGTCCAAGGCATTCACAGAGTTACACTCTTCTTTGTAGTCGTGCAGGTTTATGATTGAATAGTAAGCAGGAGTTGTTCGCCTCGTGACTTTGAAGGTCTTAACCTCAGTCCATTCGGGGATCTCCACAAGTGATGCTAGCATGGCTAGCGAGTATGCTAAACGGTTCTTATCTCTAGGAAGGTAGTAGAAAGTGACCTCTTTGAACTGTTTGACCAAGTCTTGGAATTGGTCGTTGTATTTCTGGAGTGTAGGGTCTTGTACCTTCCATTTTTTGAGTGACTGATAGATTATAAGTTATGAATCTCCGTACACCTCTAGTTCGGTCACATTTATTTCTAAGGCCGCTTCAAGTCCCGCTATGCAAGCTTCGTACTCGGCAATATTGTTAGTGGCCTCAAAGTCAAGGTGAATTGCGAGAGGGGTCTACTAGTAACATGCCAATGCCATATCCTCTTTTATTGGCTGCGCCATCGAAAAATAATTGCCACTTATTTTCTGCTATTGCCATATATCCTCATCAGGGAATCGCGGGTCTTCCCCCTTCGCTTCATCACATGGAGATTCGGCTAAATGATCCACGAAAACTCTTCCTCTCACGGATTTCCGTGTGATGTAAGTGATATCGTACCCCGCAAGCATGAAGTACCATTTGGCTATCCTAGAGGAGACATGCGATTTTTTGAAGACATATTTCATTGGGTCCATTCGGGCAATCAGTTGTACAGGGAACACTTCCATGTACAGATTTAGTCTCTCAGCTACCCACACCAGTGCAGCACACGACTTTTCTAATGCAGAGTAATTCAATTCAGCCCCTTGGAAATGACAGCTGACAAAGTACACGGTGTTCTCTTTCTTTGAATCGGGTTGCTTTTGTGCTATCATAGCCCCTAATGCAGTGTCATTGACTGTGAGGTACAAGGTCAACGGTTTCTCTTTGTGCGGTGGAACCAACACTGGCGGATTCACTAAGTATTCCTTGACCTTTTCGAAGGCTTCTTGGCACTCTTCTTTCCATTCTAGGGATGCATTCTTCTTGAGGAGATTAAAAATGGGCTCGCACATCATCGTGAGTTGATTAATGAAACGACTAATGTACTGAAGGCGACCCATAAATCCCTTGACTTCTCTTTGCATCTTAGGTGAAGGCATGTCAATGATGGCTTTGATCTTAGCGGGATCCGCTTCTATACCACGCTTAGTGACCATGTACCCAAGGACTTTTCCTTTCACTACCCCAAATGTGCACTTGGCCGGATTAAGTCTCATCTTGTGGTGTCTCAACCTCTCAAAGAACTTTCTGAGGTCGAAAAAGTGTTTCCCATCGGAGCCTTTGGAATGTATGATCATATCATAGACGTACACCTCCATCACTTTATGTATCATGTCATGGAACAATGCAGTTACAGCTCTCTGATAAGTGGCTCCGGCATTCTTGAGTCCGAACGGCATGACTGTATAACAGAACGTCCCCCAAGGTGTGGTGAACGCTGTTTTGTGCTGGTCCTCCTCGGCCATGAGGATCTGGTTGTAACCGGTGAATCCATCTACGAATGAACGGACTTCGTATTTCGCGGTATTGTCAATAAGCATGTCTATGTTGGGAAGAGGGAAGTCATCTTTCGGAGATGCTCTGTTGAGATCACGAAAAACAACACAGACTCGGACTTTTCCATTTGCCTTGGAAACTTGCACAGTATTAGCCAACCAGGTTGGATACTCTATCACTTTGATGAACCGAACACTAAGGAGTTTCTCTATCTCTTGCTTGACTTTTACTGACCACTCTGGCTTAATTCTGTGGAGTTTCTGCTTGACTGGCCTTGAATCAGGAAGCAGTGGTATCTTGTGCTCAACAATCGAATTGGCTAGCCCCGGCATATCTTTGTAGGACCAAGCGAACACATCTACGAATTCTCGGAGAAGCACTATGAGGGCTTGTCGGTCTTCCCCCTTGAAGAAACCACCAATCTTGGTCTCTTTCGGATCATCGTCCATCCCCAGATTAACTGTCTGTATTTCTTCGGCATCAATAGGACCATTTCCGCCACGAAAACCTACTTGCTTATTAATTTCTTTTAAGATTTGTTCGTTTTCTTGATCTATCTCGTCATATTACTCATTATTATCTAATTCATTAGATTTATTAGTTAATTCATCATTTAGGACGCTAGCAATCTCGGGATACTTAGAAAGATCTATTTTTTCATTAAAAAAGTAGGGGAATACACGTTCCGCGATGGCATCCAAGTCCTCTTGGGTGAGCTCATCGGTAGCGGTATCTGATTCTAAAGTAAGATTTACAAATTTCCTTTCTATATGGGGATGGGGAGTACATCCTAATTCTTTGGTCAGGAAGTCTTCACTTGCTATGGGTCCCCCAGTTGTGTACCAATTCTGGATAGGCTCGTCACTCTTCTTGATGAGCTTGGTGTAGTCTTGGTTCGGAGTGTCCCCCTTGTCTATTGCATTGATCTGAGTGTCCTCTAGCTTGAAAAGGTTGAGAAATTGCCGCAGTAGGTCTTCTCCCAACATAAAGTCCCATTCACTGAATGACTCGGCCTTAGTACCCCCTAATTCTCGAGGTAGCCACGAAAACTGCATCGGTTCTATTTCTGGTGAGTACGGATCACAGTCACTGAAGATTTCAAAGCCCGGTTGGCGCTTCCCCCTATGGTCGATCCATGGTTCAGGGAACATGAAGTATGGCAAGCTATCCCCCTCGCGTACAAAGTTGTTATTTTGTATACTTAGTACTTGATTATGAGACAACATGTAACCGAAAGAAATTTCATTATCAAACTTGGGAGTGCTCTCGCCCATATTTGGGACTAGGTGAGTAGTCTCCCCTTTCTCACTAGCTATTTCTATTACATTGATACCTCCTCCCGCAGTTGGGAGAGGGTTCGTCACTACATTAGGAACCCCTAATTGCTTAGAGTCTATGAGATCTTGAATCACATCTTTGAGGTTGTTGCAAGTATTGGTGTCGTGACCACTGAATTGGTGGAACTTGCAGTAGAGATGGTGGGCATGATTAGGAGGGAATTCCTTTGGAGTAGTAGGCTTCCTTGGCGCGACCTTACCGGATTCTACGAGTATGTCGAAGAGATCTGCTTGAGTGATGCCTTCCAATTTGTTGTAGACTCTCTCTTTCTTCTTTTCCTTGTTGGGTGGAGGGACAGAGGAATAGTTCCTCCTCCCTTGATTATTGAAAGCAATGGCATTGACAAATGTGTCTTTGCTAGTAGAGCCTTTGCTAGGGTAGCGGTATCCACCATCTCTCTTGGCTTCTTTCCTACTTTTTAAGATGTCATCTAGTCGAAGACCGGCTTTATGAAGTTCAGAGAAGCTTGGGAAGAAAGTACCGGAGAGGCGGTCCTCATACTCATTACAGAGTGATTTCAGGAAGATGTGCATTTGGTCATCCGTAGTTGGCCTATCAACAATCTCAGTGAGCTTGGCTCTCCACCTTTTGACAAAGTCACTAAATGTCTCATTAGTACCTTGTTGGATTTGTTCGAGGTCTCTTTTAGTGGGACGGTAAGTAGTATTGTCCTTGAAGCGCCTTTGGAAGACTTCACATGCGGTAGCCCAATCAGTCCTTGTGGATAAGGGGAGAGACATGTACCAATCCCTTTCCGCCCCCTCTAGAGTTTGGGGAAACCTTTGGGCCAAAACGGTGTCATCTACTTTCATCGGAAGCATGGCCCAAGTGTAAGTTTCAACGTGAACACGGGGACAGGTAGTGCCGTTGAACTTGGCTATGTCAGGAGTGCGGAACTTTCGTGGTAGCTTAGTGATTGACTTGTGAAGTGCAATGGGGTCAAATGGGACGATGTATCCCTTTGCTAGACCAAGATGTGCAATCCTCTTTTCAAGAAACTCAGCAGTGGTGGAGTTGATGAAGTTGGTATCATCACTAGCTTTCTTTTTCTTATCGCTTGCCTTAGTATCCCCGTCATCGGAGGAGGAGGAAGAATCGGATGTATTTGAATCAGAGTCGGAATCGTCATCCCTTTTATTCTTTTTCTTAGCATGGGACTCCCCGTCTTTGGAGGGGGTTTTCAACTTCTAACTACTCTTCTTGAGTTCTTGGAGCTCTTGCAAGACGGTTTCTATGTCTTTGGTGTGACGATCACTCTCACGGGTGGCAATTACGGCTTGCTCTCTGACTTGCTGCTCAAGTCGTGCGATGACGGCTTTGGCGGTCTGTAAGTCAGTGATGGGGGTACCGGCCATTACTGCAACCTTTTCTAGTCTCTTGGTCGCGGGATCACGAATATAAATTACTGAAGCGATTGTGTTGGGAGTATGGAGCTACTTTGCTGATCGCACGGACTTAGAGTGCAGAAACTGTGTCAAATCCAGGCTGGGGTCCCAACAAGTCGGCTTTTATGAAACAGGGTTGACCAAAACGGCAGATTCACAAAAAAAGGAGGATGTCTCGTACGAGACAATTGATGTCTCGTACGAGGCATCCATCCTAACAGTCAGGTTGCAGATTTTAATCCTATTGGTCGGATGGAATTTAATCCATTTTGAGAGGTTACTACTCTAGTTTATCCTGGAACAGTGGATTCTGTCACCCTAGAATATGAGCCCCTTGTTTTTCACCTGTATTGCACTCTCCCAAACGGACAATTCGGGCAAGGGTCCCATATTCTCATCGAAATCCACCATTCAATTAAGCCAAACCTAAATCATTCCGTAGTTGTTTTGCACTTTGTTAAACAACACATTAATGCAATCAAACCTTGTGAATTTTAAGGGACAACCGATAGGGACATGTTGAACGGTGCGGTCGAAACTAAGCCAAAATGGCATCCACAATCTCGCACAGAATAGTGAAAGTAGGAAAACGCAAACTCGGATTCCTGTAGAGAGGTTCTCCATTCTTTCAAAATCCTTTGTTCAACATTTAACCGAAGGGACATTCGTCATATTCACAAGGGAGGATTATAGATTGTAAAGATGCGTTATCTTGGGCAAAGATTAAAACAGCCCTAAGAATCGAACCGACCGGTCTCGAGGAGTGTCTTATTAACTAGTATGTATGCATGAGGTTGATGCAAGGCTTACGGCTAAGGCTCCCCATGAACACAGTCTAGGAGCGTGTCACGGAGTGGGTACACCATCTTTGGAGAGACCGGCGAGGGCCATTCATTAGAATGGGGGTGCTGACCGACATCTGTCCTCCGATTGGGACCCAGGTTTATAGGGTATATAGTGCAATTATTCTATATGTGTGCACGTGTGTGAGAGTCAAGATCTAGGTGACAATGAGAAAATAGAAAGTTTTTTTTTTTGAAAGTAAAAGCAAAAACAAGCAATGGCCGGGCCAAGTGGCTGCCTACGTTTCCCTCTTGTGGAGGAACTCAGGCCGTCGTAGTTCACACATAAGGCAAACACACGTAAAGCAAGGAATTAAACAATTAGCAAGTACTCCTGCAAAACAAAGGTTAGCGTTATAATATATGGGGAGTTTCTTCGTCGTTAGGAAGGTCCTAGGACTTCAGAAACAGAGGGGAGAGCAGATCTGAAACCCTGTGTACGTGTTTGAACCGAACAAAAATCCTTTTTCAAACCAGAGAATTAGATCAGCCGGGCAGAATCAAAATGTCTCGTACGAGACAAGGGATCCCTCGTACGAGGCATCTCAGCTGAGGAACAGGTTACAGTACAGAATGCAAAATTTTGAAACAACGATGATTTCTTTCGACGCAAGTCTAACCCACTTACCGTGATCTCATCCCCAGCAGAGTCGCCACTGTTTGCGCGCGAGGTTTTCCCTTCGAGGCACATTTTTGTCCTTTGATTTACCTTTTTGTTGATTTGAGAGTCGCCACCATGTTATTGTCAGAACACGGACCGATATGTCTGGATTCGGGGGTTAAGTTATGAATTGGGAAGGTCAAGGAGCACCCAATTCACCCAATCTAGGATTGGTCTTGCTAAGAAATCATCATCATCGTTTAGAAATCATGCATTCATGTACCAAAAGAAAAGAAACAAACAAATAAATAATTGCTTATTTATTTGGGATGTCGGATCATGTGCTTCGAGACCATCTCCATGGATTGGAGAGGCTCTAGGCTGATCCTTTAATGGAATCACACAACTTTAAAGCAAAGAAGGAGATGAGAAGATAGAAGGCAAAGATTTTACCTAAGAGTTTTCTTCAAGAATCCTATGGATGGCCTTGACTAAAGGTCTTGATCTTCCAAATTTCGTGGGTATCAGAGAGGGGCTGATTATGAGAGATTCTTTGATCAGATTTGGAGTCTAGAGTTGACCGTTAATTCACCATTAGTCATTCTAGCCAAGAACAACTATATTTATAGCGGTTTTTGGAATCACATTTTTGCCCTCTGTAGCAGTTTTAATGTTTATTTTGGCCCCTAACTAACAGAGTCAGTCAGAAACTTTACGAAACATGTCCAACTTAACGAGTTTCGACCGAAATCAAAGGTGAGACACAGAAGTAGTGTGATTATAAAATGAACGTCCAAAATGGGGTGTCTACAGTATTTAGTGATCAGCTTGCTGAATTTTCGTGTGACGAAGTGAAGGGGGAGGACTTACAGTTTCCCGACGAGCACATGGTTTGCACTACAACCGAGGAAAATAAGTGGCAACTTTTTTTCGATGGCGCAGCCAATAAGCATGGTTATTGGATAGGAATGTTTCCTTTCGATCCAAAGGACATCTACACTCCAATCGCAATCCGTCTTGAATTCGAAGCTACCAACAACATTACCGAATATGAGGCATGTATAGCGGGGCTAGAAGCAGCACTAGAAAGAAATGACACAGAACTAGAAGTATTCGGTGACTCCCTGCTCCTTATCAATCAGACATCGGGTAAATGGCGAATCCAAGACCCGACCCTCCAACAGTATGGTCAACACCTTGAGGAGTTAGCTGAACAGTTCCAAGATATCACATTCAATCATCTGCCGAGGGACAAGAACCGCTTTGCCGATGATTTAGCCACCATAGCCTCATTGGTTGAAATGCCCAAAGGAAAAATGGTGAAACCCTTCAAAATTTCAAGAAGGACCAGTCCGGCAAACTGCATGAACATTGAGATCGATGATGTCCAAGACAACCCCCCGTGGTATACATACATCATGAACCTTCTTAACAGCGGCACATTCCTCGAGAACAGCAATGGGAAATCTCAAATAGCATTACAAAAGCTAGCCGCCAGATATGTGTTGATTGGGAACCGAGTCTACAAAAGACATCATCAAGGGATCAGTCTCTTATGTTCAAATGAAACCGAAGCCCAAGAAATCATGCGCGAATTCCACAAGGGCGAGTGTGGGTCTCACATGAATGGGATGATGTTAGCTAAGAAGATACTCCGTATTGGTTACTATTGGACTACAATGGAAAGAGACTGCATCGAGAAAGTTGAGAAATGTGCCAAGTGCCAGTTCCACGCTAATCTACAACATGCTCCACCTTCACAACTGTACAACATGACCACACCTTGGCCATTCTCTTGTTGGGGCATAGACATCATCGGCAAAGTCCATCCTACGGGAAGCAACGGACAGTCATTCATTCTAGTGGCCGTGGATTACTATACAAAATGGGTCGAAGCACAAGCTTACCGAGTTCTCAACGCCAAGAAAGTGGCCGAATTCATGAAGAATAACATCATGTGCCGATATGGTATCCCTCATGAGATCATCTCCGACAATGGTTTTTACTTTTAGAAAGAAATGGATGCACTTTTAGTTGACTACAAAATTACCAAGCACAAGTCATCATCGTACCGTCCCCAAGCTAATGGAGCGGTCGAAGCAGCAAACAAGACAATTTAGGTCATCATACGGAAAATGGCGTCAACAGGAAGGGATTGGCCCGAGAAATTACCACTAGCATTGTGGGTCTACAGTACGTCAATACGGTCAGCAACGAGAGAAACTTCGTACTCATTAGTTTATGGTTCTGAAGCCGTACTCCCAGTCAAACTCGAGGTTCCTTCTCTACGGGTCTTACTCGAGAACCAAGTCAAGGAGGTTGATTGGATGCAAAGTCGATACGAGAAACTAGCCCTACTCGACGAAAAGAGGTTAAGAGTGTTTGAACGCACAAGGGATTATCAACAAAGAATGGCAAGGGCTTTCAACAAGAAGGTGAAGCCTCGAAATATCAAAGTGGGAGATTTGGTCCTAAGACAGCATCCTCCCAATGCCATGAATCCCCTTGGGAAATGAGGACCTCGATGGATCGGTCCTTACGTGGTAAAAAAGATACTAAGCGGCGGTGCAGTCCGACTCGTAGACTTGGATGGTGATAAATTGCCAAAGGAGGTCAACCTCGACAAGCTCAAGAAGCTCTATGCTTAGCAAATGAAGACCATTAAAAAAAAAACGCTCGCTAGGTTGAAAACCCGCAAGGGCGGCCTAGGCAAAAATTAGAGCACGTGCAAAAAAAGAAGCCCGCTAGATTGAAAACCCAAAAGGGCGGTCTAGGCGAAAAACAGGGTGCACACAAAAAAAATGGTCTTCATTTGTTTGAACTACGGAGACCTGAGACTCTCGACGAGAGGAACGTAGGCAACCTTCGGGCGCGGTCTAAAACAATAAATTTTACCCAATCATGTCATAACAAAATGCAATTTTTATTCAATTCTCAAATCATTCTTGCCATTACAACGGATAATGTTGAGCAATAAAAGACATTAAAACATTAAATCCTAACAAGTGGTCTATTTAATTGCAATCTTGTGGTACTAAGAAATTTCTAATCTTTCTTCGGTTTGGGAACCCATTGCTTCTTGCTACGGCCCTTGACCTTTTTAGGTGGGGGCGGAGCATTCTCGGAACCGCCAAGACGAGAGAAGACTCTAGGACGGGATGGAGCTTCATCAACAACCTTCCCCTTGCCTTTGTCAAAAGAAGCCTTGACCGGAGCCTTGTATGGGCGCTTCCACACATAAGGAGAATTACCCTTACCTTTCCCCTTCTTCTTCTTAGGGAAATAACGTGGACTAGGGGATTCAACATGAACCCTCGGCTCTGAAGGTTCAACCACAACCTCATTGGGTCTTCCCAAACGATCAAAGACACTCGGGCGTGCCTTCACAATGGGGATAGGAATTGACTTTTCACCCTCCTGGACGGACACTTTTACCTCAAAAGATAAGGTCATGGGAGCCATTCTTGACAAGATTTTGGGGCTTAAAGTGATGAGAAG
Source organism: Campanula takesimana (assembly GCA_026119855.1). NCBI lineage: Eukaryota > Viridiplantae > Streptophyta > Magnoliopsida > Asterales > Campanulaceae > Campanula > Campanula takesimana. The sequence goes on from JAOWBW010001195.1 coordinate 292,893, forward strand.
TATTGCAGAGTATTGTTGTGTGACCAAACTGGCGAAAATGGGTTCAAATTTATAGCTGTTCGAGAATCCTGCACAGAAAGAAAGGGGCTGTAAATCAGCAGCCCAGACACTGGCGCCTTCGCCCAAGGAGCCAAAACATGCGTGCATCAAATGCCTTGTTCCAGGCGCGCACGCCTTTGACAGATGAACAGAACAGAACAGGCCTTATCGGTTCAGCAACAACCCATGCATTTCAACGCCTTCAACCTGCAAACAGTTTAGAATCTACAGCAGCAAAACAACATTCCACAAACACTTTGGGCACATATTTATTTGTAAAAAGGTCAACACATAAGATCGAGTCTAGACAAATATAAAAAATGTAGATAAGATAACTAGGACTGTAAATACGTGCTAGATGTTATTACATGTCAAAAAATAAATTGTTCAGGCACTCATCCTCCCAGTATACTCTGAATCATCCCTAGTGGCACTGTGCTCACCCTCATCATCACTCTCAGTCTCCTCATCATCATCGGACTCTTCCTCGGACTCTTCAACGGTGATCTCATGACGGGTTCTCTTTGGCGCCCTTGCCGATGAACTGACACCTCCACGGCTCAAGCTCTTACTCAGTAACTGCCTAGCCGACTGTACAGCCTCATCCACATCAAGCGTAGCATCTCTGCATCCTCACGCCATTCCACGAGCACCCCGGGCCATGCCTCTAGCAGCTCCAGACACGGTCCCTGCAGCCTCCCTGGTCAGGTTCGCCATGTCTCTGCACAGATCCAGGATCTTTTCCTCCAGCTGGCGCAGTCTCCTCCGCATCCCCTTGTTCTGGCGGCCTATATGCCTATAAGCAGCTACGGGCACCTGTCACAATAGAAAAAGGAAACTACATCACTATGCTGAGATAAAAGAGACTGGAACAGAAAATGGGTCATAATCAGAAATATACAAGAAAGAATACAGTCATACCACAGCCGTCTGGGCAGGAGGATCCCTCTCTTGTGACATCTCCTCTGGGACTATCTCCCTCTGCTCCTCAACAATCCCAAAGTTCGAGTACGTATAGTACGAAGGAGGCAAAGGATGATCAAAGCAATAACCTGCACTGGTAGGATAAAACTGTGTAGAAGTAGAAGGAGCAGGCTGTGTTCCCCGAGGGTCGGCATACATGAAGCCGGCATCCGATGGTTGACCCGGAAAAGGCCGTAGTCCTGCTTTAGAAAGATGAAGGGGGAAGCCTCAATCCCCGCAATATACATGGCCTTATCATCCTCAAAAAGCGTCCCCCAATTGCGAGGGAAAAAAGGAGGAAAATCCTGAACCGCCGGCCTAGGCGGGTTAAAGTAATCCACCACCTGGCTCCTATGTTTCCAGTACACTCTCTCCCCAAGTACATGGCCATGAACTCCACCGAGCTCATCAACAACCTCGAGCGAGTGGGTAGCAGGGTATGCTCTATGCCACCATATATCAGTCTCCAGGGAAACAGTGATTGAGACATAGACTCCGGCCTCAGGTTGTCCAGATATTGCTTAGCCGAAACCAAGCTAATGGGGGTGTAGATACCCCGGGGGACCACGGCTTGGCTAGAGCGGTGAATTATCCTAGGATGTCTAACTTGTTTTAGATTTGTTTAGAGTCGCCACCTATGTTTTTAAAGGAACATAAGAAAAACCTTGAAATAGCCTAATTTATGTACAAAACCAGAGATTCGGGAGAGAAGGGTTCGGGGGTTAGGTGACGGAGTGGGAAGTACTTAAACACCCACTCCGCCCCGCTTATGCGGGTCTTGCTACTATTGGTGTTCTAATGCTAAATGTCCTTCAATTAATTAAATAGAAATGTGCTAACAATTGTGATGGGAAGAAAAGGGGAAATAAAGGGGAAATAAAATAGAATTGTTTTATTTATTTAATGATAAAGATTACATGTAACAAGTAATGTTAAAGAATTACATTAAGAGATGAAGAGAAATTAACATGGTGAATTAAAGTTAAGATTAAAATGTAGGGAGATAACCTTAACTAACTTCAATATGTGAAGTAGCCATGTTGGTCATGTCCCATTAATGGGGATTGTATACATTGACTAGAACATGAATAGAATAAAAAGAAAGAAGACTTGTACCTTTAGAAAGAAGACTTCGAACTTGGACTTGAAAATGATGTTGTTGTGTAGAGATTTGTGTAGAGTTTCGTTGTGTAAAACTCTTGTTGGGAGAATTTGTGTAGGGTTTTTGTTCAAGTCTCAAGAATTGGGTCTAAAAAGAAGTAGAGAAGAGATCCCCTCCAATGATGGATTGGAGGGGGTTTTATAGTTGAAAGCGGATGTTTTTGGTGCCAATTCGCGGTCACAAAGAAATATTTCCCGGGTGAAATCCATGCAAAATAAGCAAGAGAGGGATTCTTGGGAGAAAATCTGTAACTGACGCCCCAGAGGCGCGCGCTTCCGGATGTACCATCGGAAGGCGCGCGCTTTTGACCTCAAAAGGCGGAGGCGCGCGGCTTTGAAAAGGCAATTTTGACAGAATGGACTAGAAAGTTAATTCTGTTATGCAGTTCAGTCCAAAACTAACGGGATCAGTTAGGAACTTAACAGAAGTAACAGAAATTAACAAAAAAAGTTAAATAAAAATACTATGTATGCAATCGGGGTGAGAGGTCCAAGGCGGGGTGTCTACAGAGCCCCTCGGCGATGTGGATTGCGAGGTAAAACGCGTCGACGAAAGAAAGACAACCGCCGAGGACATCGACAAGAGAAAACAAAGACTCGATAAAGCAGGAATTTGAAATTACAAAGGATAGAAGTGCGCTCCCTGTGTGAGCGACTTTTGCTGATGGAAGAGGTATGGTGATTTGAGCGGTCCACCATGGACCAAAATTGGTGCGCGGTGCGGCATATTCTGATGCGCTGTGCGGCGGTATGGTGATTTGAGCGGTCCACCATCGACCAAAATTTGGTGCTCTGTGCGGCACCTGGTGATTTGAGCGGTCCACCATCGACCAGAATTGGTGCTCTGTGCGGCACCTGGTGATTTGAGCGGTCCACCATCGACCAGAATTGGTGCTCTGTGTGGCACCTGGTGATTTGAGCGGTCCACCATCGACCAGAATTGGTGCTCTGTGCGGCACCTGGTGATTTGAGCGGTCCACCATCGACCAGAATTGGTGCTCTGTGCGGCACCTGGTGATTTGAGCGGTCCACCATCGACCAGAATTGGTGCTCTGTGCGGCACCTGTTATGTGTATGCTTTGCAGATATATGTGCTTGTGTGAGATGTGAAATTGGAATTGCGAGAGAAAATTGTGATTGTGGTGTGATATGATCTTGAAAGCACCTTTGTAATGAGAGAGAAGTAAGAATGTAGAAAGTGATCTTGTGTGCGGTGTGATTTTGAGGAAAGCATTGGATGTATTCATACCTTCACTTACCATTGCCGCTTGAGTGGAGATGGATTCCTGATGTCCGTGGAGGATGCTTTGATGGAGAATGTCCATTCTTTAGATGTTGATGAGAGAATGCCCTTGATGTTGGGTTAGCGAGATGGTACTCTGGATGATGGGTTGGTCGTGCCAAAAGGCTGCCTACGTATCCCTTGAAGAGAATCAGACCAGCGTAGTTCAAGGATGATGGAGAACGCTGGAGGAGAGGCTAGGAGCAAAGCAAAGTAAAGCACATACTTTTGCACATAGAAGGAGAAAAAGAAAGAAAAAATCTTTTTTTTTTTTTTTTTTTTTTTTTTTAAGTTCGTGGGTGAACCATTTTAACCATTGTGTGCTTGTGAAGCCAACCCAAGATCAAGTCATGTTCAGTCGAAGTCCGGATTGCCTCGCTTGAATTCTGTTGTCGCCGGTGTGCCCAACGAAGATTGATGTCTAGCCCCAAGAGATTTGTCGATTATGGGGCTTTAAAAAGGCTTTTGATGCCGAGATGAGGGGTTGCTGATTGTAAAGCCCCTAGAATGCCTTTGATGCCAAATTTTGAGTGGCTTGCATAGCCCCAAGATAAATCAGTTCTTGGCCCATTCAAATAAGTAGCCTTTTGTTGTTGTAGTGAGCAAGCCCCAAGAGGAGATCGTTGATGCCAAGCTTCGAGAGATTGCAAAGCCCCAAGTGTCGTGGTCTTGTAGATGGCGGGATGTGAAGACCTTTCATTGTAAAGTCCCAAACTATCTCGTGATTGGCTCGGCATTGAGAGCGGATGTACCGTTTGGTAGAATTCTTGATAGAGATCTCCCTCTTGCTCTTACTGGGGAGATGAATGGCCTCATTGTGGTCGATACCCAAATGGCTGAGGGCTTATGTCAACGGATGCACTAATGTCTTGCGGTACCGTTGAGGTCGCGGAGGATAAGGTCTTGGCGTGATAAAGTCTCAAATGAGTATGCTTGCTTGACTCTTCTTGAGTTGAACTAATGACGGATCTTCGGATGCAACTAGTGCTGTGGCCCAACTTTATCTGAGCTGCACCTTGTGCTTTTGATCTTGGAGAAGGGGGTGCTGAATTGCAGAAACATTGGGATTGGCCGTGGCATTTCCCGCTATAACCCTGTTTTGATTAGAGTTTAGCATATTGAATCTTTTTCCTTTTCTCTAAGACTTTCTTCATGATCTCGTTGAAATTTCTAACAAAAATCATCAACTTCATTCATAACATCGGAGTCTTCATTTAAAACCAAGAGGCCTTTGAAGTGTTGAGAGACCCTTGAATCTTGATTGTTCTCATGGAGCCATAAGACTACTCCACATTGCACTTGCTCGAGTATCGTTGCCCAAAAGAATGTCGGTCGCGAAGCCCTAATACTGCCCTTTGCTTGAATTAATGTAATGCCGTAGCCCAAAAGATTGTAGATTGCGAAGCCCTTGGAGACCTTCGGTGCCGAATTGAGGGAGCTTCCAACGTTGCACATGACTTGGCTGGGGATACTGCTGGGGAGTTAATTGCTCTTTGCCGAGGGAGCCTTTAAGACTTGACCGTAGCCCCTAGAGTGCCATCATTGATTGCGAGAAAGGTCCATCCTTGATTGGGGGAACGAGCATGGGCACACGTGACAAGAGGGCTTTTTGACATCCCTTTTTAAGAGACTTTGAGGATAGTCTCACACATCTTTCTCGAGCATAGTCCCTAGGGCGTATTGATTGTTAAATGAAGCAAAAGAAACCCTTGTTCTTGAGTCACATAGTCCATAGGGCGTCACCATTTGTTGAGCAAAGCAAGAGTGACTCATCCTCGTGCGAGGGAACAAACATGAGAGGACATGGCAAGAGCTACTCCATTTCTCGGGAGCCTTTCGGCGTACTTTAGAAGAAGAAGCCTTGAAAACTGAGACACATGTTGTTGCTATTTGCTGCCCAAGCCAATTGACTAGCTAGGGATTATTTGTGCAACCTCGTGCCTTTTTATGATGGGCTTGTTCTCGGATGGATCTTGGTAACCACGGGCCTTCTTTTCATGAACCCAAAAATGCACACTGCTGGAGAATGATGCCGATAACCCAAGACAACCTTTGATGGTGCTATATCTTGTCGAGCCTTTTACAATCCCAAAGTTGACTCGGTGGGGAATTGACTTGCTGAGGAGATTTAATGTAGAGCTCGTGTAGTTGTCTTCTTTAGAGGCCGGAGATCTCCACTTCTCTTTCCCTTCTCTCTCTCACTCTCTCATTTTTTTTTTATGACGCACCCTGTTTTTTGCCTAGACCGCCCTTTCGGGTTTTCAATCTAGCGGGCATCTCTTTTGCGTCTTCATCATTTTTTTTTTTTGACTCAATTGATGAGGAAGTGTGCATTGACTCTAGCTGAGGAGATAAGACATGTGATTTTGCGGTGGAGACCTCTTGTCACTAAAGGTGAGTGACATTGACTTGACTAGGGAAGTGTCCCTAGTATTGACATGTATTTTTTATTGAATCGAATGACTCGCGAAGGCAAGTAAGTCATTAAGAGAGAAGAGAAGGAAAGCCCCAATTTGATTGCAAGAAATTGGGAGTATGCAGAAAGAATAGAAGTCCCTAGACTCGACAAGGATCGCGAAATGATTCCAAATCTAAGAAAGTTGTTCAATCTTTTTGGTGATTAATTCATTGGCAAATGAATCGTACAAAGATGTCTTGACAAGTTCGAGATGAAGGCCAATCACCATAACGCGCTAGGGCTAAACATATCTTCTTTCTTGCATGAGACCGGACCCGCAGGTTGCCTACGTTCCTCCAGTGTAGAGGCTCAGGTCACCGTAGTTCTTGTGAATTCTCCATTCTTCGGGATGGAATTGTTGCTTCGTCGTGTAGCTTCGTCCTCCTTTGGTGGATGGAATGATGTTGATCTTGATGTGAACTTCTTTGATTGAGGGGGATTTTTTTTTTTTTTTTTTTTTTTTTTTTTTTTAATCCCCTTTTGAAAACTTTGCTTCATGATTGTTGCTCCACCTTTCTTTGTCTTGATTTCGTCATTGTTGATGTCTTCGTTGTTGATGCCGTCGTCGATGTTTAGCCCCTAGGCGTTCAAGCGATGGCCTTCATTCCAAAACTTGTTTAGACATTTTTTTCGTCATTTTGCCAAGAATTAATTGAACAACTTGGAAGAGTGTATGAGGACAAAAACGACTTTTATTTAATGATTGACTCAATGGACTCGGACATAGGACGAGAGAAAACATTAATGCACACATTAGAGGACTTTTGACTCTTTTTTTTTTTTTTTTTTTTTTTTATTCCTACCACTAGGTAGAGAAAGAGAAACGGAGATTGTTGTCGTCGTCCTCTTTGTTGAAGCCCCATTTCAAAACCAAGCCACTTCTTTGATGAGTTGCTCTTCACCCACGGTAAATTCGCCGTTGTCGATCAAATCTTGGATGATGTTTCGGAGAAGGAAGCACCCTTCGGTAGTGTGGCCACTATGCTTGTGGTAGCCGCACCATTCACCATGAGCATGATTTTTCAGTATCGCCTTCGACTTGTACCCCTCCAAAGGTTTGATCTTCCCTCTTGCCACCAAAATTTCAAATGCCTCGGCTTGGGTTACTCCTTGGAGAGGAGTGAAAACTCGTTGTTGGTGGTACCTTTGTAGCTTTTGAGGGTCGGGCCACTTGAGCATGCTTTATCATTGAACTTTGCTTTGCTGTCGGTGAGCTCTTGCAAATGGGCTTTGAGTTCGGAAACCTCTTCCTTGTGAATCCTTCTTTCATAATCAAGACGGGCCTTGAGTTCGGAAACCTCTTCTTTGTGAATCCTCTTGTCGATATCGAAACGGGCTTGCCACAAATTGTCTTTACGGCGGGCATCCTCGACAATCCTATCAATTTGTTCCCCCATTGATTTCATTACGTTGAGTAACCCTTCGTTGGACACGAAATCATTTCCACCGTTGTTGTTGTTGCCGTTGGAAGCCATTGGACCTATGGAGAGAACACGGTTGATCTTAGGATGGCCCCACAAACACCTTTTGAGTAAAATGATTTCACCCACAAACACAAAAAAGACTCAACCATATAAAGAAAATGACTATTTTTTGTTTTGTTTTTTTTTTTTTTTTTTTATTTACAAAAGTCGGAAGGACGGAGTCCTTTTTTGGGGTTTCTAGAAAAAATAGTGGAATCGTCACACTAGTATATAGACCTTCTCGCGGTCCCATATACTCATCGGATTCCACCACGCTTGTGAGCCCTACATGTGTCGGGATTAAACTAAATTAATGTAGTAAATCATACATGCGGGGACGGATTTTTATTTTCGTCCAAAATAGCCACTTTTGGGGACGGAGTTTTATTTCGTCCATTGCAACAAATTGGCATGTATGATTTGAAGACATTAGTTTAGGGAAATCTCGGCACATGGAAACCGACTTGAGTCACGGAGTGTTAGACCCTAGACTAGAATTGTGTGGCTTGTGCTCGGTTTGAATATGAGGCTCAAAGGTCACCCCCGGCATGTAGTCATGAACTACGCCACGGGCTGAGGTTTACCGCTTCGAAAGAGCCAAGGTCGAGTGGAGCTTGAAACTTTCTATGACGGGCCTCGACGGGTTTGGGGTTGGACCTGTGCGACTCGATAGTGAGCAGTTCATAGGAATATGTGCATGTAGTGTGAGGTCTAACATGTGACAAATTTTTTTTTTTTTTTTCAAAAGAAATAAAAAAAAAACAAATAAGCACATAATTACAACTTTCGAATCACCCGTGTGACCGGTAAAAATAAACAGAAAGTAAAAGAAATTGTATGCAGGCCCGGTGCCCACACACTGTCATTCTGCTCTGTTCTGCTTTCTGTGCAGTGTTCTGTTTCTGGAAAATTTCCCAGAAGCGCGCGCCTCAGGGAAGTGATGTGGGAAGCGCGCGCATTGCGAAATGAATATGGGAGGCGCGCGCATCTGGGGTACCTGTCAGAATGTTAGAAGAAACTGCGGACTCAGGGGATTGCCCTGGTCCCAAATTATGTAACTTTCCCCTGCAGAAACTTGTTAGCACAGAAATATGAAATTGAAGGACAAGAAAGAAGGCGGGCGATTCTGGTAATAAGGGTCGGACGCGCGCGCTTTAGGCCAAGAAGGCCGGAGGCGCGCGCTTCCTACCCTTTTTACTAGAATGCCCAAAACACAGAATAAAATAACACCAAAAATGAAAACGCAAGTTTAACCCTCTAAATCGTCCCCAGCGGAGTCGCCACTGTAGATACCCCGGGGGACCACGGCTTGGCTAGAGCGGTGAATTATCCTAGGGTGTTTATAAAGGAACATAAGAAAAACCTTGAAATAGCCTAATTTATGTACAAAACCAGAGATTCGGGAGAGAAGGGTTCGGGGGTTAGGTGACGGAGTGGGAAGTACTTAAACACCCACTCCGCCCCGCTTATGCGGGTCTTGCTACTATTGGTGTTCTAATGCTAAATGTCCTTCAATTAATTAAATAGAAATGTGCTAACAATTGTGATGGGAAGAAAAGGGGAAATAAAGGGGAAATAAAATAGAATTGTTTTATTTATTTAATGATAAAGATTACATGTAACAAGTAATGTTAAAGAATTACATTAAGAGATGAAGAGAAATTAACATGGTGAATTAAAGTTAAGATTAAAATGTAGGGAGATAACCTTAACTAACTTCAATATGTGAAGTAGCCATGTTGGTCATGTCCCATTAATGGGGATTGCATACATTGACTAGAACATGAATAGAATAAAAAGAAAGAAGACTTGTACCTTTAGAAAGAAGACTTCGAACTTGGACTTGAAAATGATGTTGTTGTGTAGAGATTTGTGTAGAGTTTCGTTGTGTAAAACTCTTGTTGGGAGAATTTGTGTAGGGTTTTTGTTCAAGTCTCAAGAATTGGGTCTAAAAAGAAGTAGAGAAGAGATCCCCTCCAATGATGGATTGGAGGGGGTTTTATAGTTGAAAGCGGATGTTTTTGGTGCCAATTCGCGGTCACAAAAAAATATTTCCCGGGTGAAATCCATGCAAAATAAGCAAGAGAGGGATTCTTGGGAGAAAATCTGTAACTGACGCCCCAGAGGCGCGCGCTTCCGGATGTACCATCGGAAGGCGCGCGCTTTTGACCTCAAAAGGCGGAGGCGCGCGGCTTTGAAAAGGCAATTTTGACAGAATGGACTAGAAAGTTAATTCTGTTATGCAGTTCAGTCCAAAACTAACGGGATCAGTTAGGAACTTAACAGAAGTAACAGAAATTAACAAAAAAAGTTAAATAAAAATACTATGTATGCAATCGGGGTGAGAGGTCCAAGGCGGGGTGTCTACAGGGGGCAGTGCCGGTCTTCACATTTCTGACCTTGTAAGACCACCTAGCACAGTCAGGATACAGGAGCTGACCCTCTCTCTCAATCCTGAAGTCCCTCATGCCCAGAATAGCAAAAGCCCACAGCTGCAAATAGAAACAAATACATGATTAATGACAGTAAAAAAGTGCAGATAAAGGCAGAAATCTCAAAGGGAAAAACGGTAAATGTACCTCCTAAGCAAGAGAAAAGCACATGACCGAGCTCCTAGTCAAACGACTAGTCAAGTCCATGCCGTGATAGCAAGCAGCCAGACCCGCTGCACCCCAGTTGTACTGAGCAGCCCGGTCCAAGTCGATTAGAAGGTCCAGCAGGGACAAAGTAACAGAACTTACCCCATTCGCGAACAGGGTGTAAGTACCAATCGCCTTAGCCAGAGAAAAAAATGAAAGATTTGTTAAATAAATACACGGGTAAACCAGGAAAACATACCCAGACTGGAACAATGGGAGATTCTTGTGTCGGGCGCCATGCCGGAGACCAAGCCAAAGTCCTCATAGGGAATTTATCAACGTACCACGTTTCCCTCATCCACAATCTCTGATAATCAGCTTCCATAGTCAATTGAATCAAAAGATGCTCGGAGTCAAGATGACCCAACTTATAAACACCTTTTAACTGGAATTTAGCAAAGGCTAGCATAGTAGCTTCCATTCTAGGTCTGCCATGGGAGAATTTCCCAACAAGAGTCCACTGGAAATGTCGAGAAAATTGCTCAATTGCCTCCTTAGACAATTTAATAGATGGCGTACCCTTATGAGTCGCCAAAGGAACAATGGGAAAGGCGTTTGACTGCGTAAATTGAGAGGGAGCGGAAAATAAATTTGCAAATGACTTTGAACTCATGGATGGAGTTGGTGGCTGGGAGGATAAGGGGTTTGTTTGCGGTAAGGAATTGGGTTGCGGCGCATTAGGGTTTGCATGGGGCTGAGACACCAAATTAGGGTTTGGATGCTGCGGGACACCAGGAATAGGGTTTTGGATTGATTTTGAAGGCTACAATGACGGATTGTAATAGGGATTATGAGAGCTAGAATTCATTGATGAAACCCAAGCCGCCGGGGAAGCCATAGCGGCCGGAAAAAGCCTTTATGAACTCCTAAATGGTTTACTGTTAGCTTCTGATTTTGGCATTAACTCACTTTGGATTGAGCTTGATTTTGATGTTTTGGTAAAGATTCTGTTACGAGATTATCATATTCATTGGAGGATTTATTACCTTATTCACAGAATTATGGAGCTTGTCGCTACTATGCATATTCGGATCACACATGTTTATAGAGAAGGTAACAAAGTTGCGGATGGGTTGGCTAATTTCGGTTCTTCTCAGCAGTCTTGTGTTGATCCTCTTCGGACATGAGAATATGATTATACCCAGCGAACCCGTCCACAAATGAGCGGACCTCATAGGCGGCAGTGGAGTCGACTAGCATGTTGATGTTGGGTAGTGGAAAATCATCCTTTGGAGAATCTTTATTCAAATCCCAGAAATCCACACAAACACGGACCTTTCCATTAGCCTTTCTGACTGTCACAACATTTGCAAGCCATGTCGGATACTCAATAACTTTGATGAAGCCCACACTGAGAAGTTTCTCTATCTCTTCTTTGACTTGTAGAGACCATTCTGGCTTGATCTTTCTGAGCTTTTTCTTGACCGGCTTGGCGTCGTCTCTGATCAGAATCCTGTGATCGGCGACCTTTCTGTCTAAACCCGGTATGTCTTTGTTGGGGATGCCATGTACCTTGGCGAGAGAGTCTGCAGGCAGCATAGCAGACATCCTGCGATGTGGGCCCCGAGTGAGCCTCCAAGGGACATGTTGTATCCGGCTAGGCTGAGGGTGAGCGGTGACTACCGGGTGAGGACTCCGGCTTATCTGTATCAGAGTGGGGCTGACTACGAGTGGTTTGTGGAGTGTGTGCTGCTGAGTCCACAGGTTTTAGTGAGGAGGCAGGCTGGTGCCTATCCGGCTGGCTCAAGTAAAGGGGTTAGATATGGTATGGATATGCCGCGGTTCCCTAACAGTATTCGGATGCAGCGGGGCGGTGTTGAGGTGGATTTCGATCTGACTCCCACTGAGGCTGACGAGGTTACTGGGGCTCATCTTCCTCCGCTTGGAGCTACGGTATGATACCCTTTGATTTTCATTTCTGTTTTGCACCCACACACTTTTTAGACTTGTATCTGAACTGTGCTTTATCTGTCCCAGGTGACTCGGGAGGCTTATATCCGCTTTGTCCATCGGGAAACATTTTTTAGCGTTTATTCCAGAGCTTAGCCGCTGCTTGTACTTGCCGTCAGGAGGATGTGGTGGTGCCACCCCGCAGAGAGAGAACACCTACGGAGGCTGCTTCCTTGTCCCGTGCCTGCCGGAGGTCTATCAGAGGTAGAGGCTCAGGAGCCGGTGGATCCCACTATGTGCAGCAGCGGGGCTGTGATGATGATAGTGATGATGAGAAGGAGGATGTTGATATTGATGATTCCGACTCGGACTAGGTGTAGTCCTTGTATTTCATGCCATTGTTAGCGGGAGAGAGAGAGAAACAAACAAATACACTCATGTACGATATTTTTATTTGCTCTCATAATTAATTAGTATTTTATTTACATGTCTTTACATTTAGTATAATGCATGAGCCCTAGGGGTAAAACGGGGATTACACACTATCAGGCAGTTCCACCTTCTTTGTCGGACCTCTTTTATGATTCGGGACCTTCTCTACGTCTGAGATGGGTTCATTCCGGTGTTTGACGGGGACAGACTTGCACATCTGTACGGAATGGCTTATGTGGCCGCGTGGCCAACCATGGGGAAGGACTGGCCGTGTAGCTAATCCCTGGTCTGACACGATTTTCATCAGATTTCTCCTTGTACGATCAGGACTTAAACTCCCTATCCTATTTAATCAGCAGTCTCATAGAGAGATGAGGCAGACAACAGTTTTTCTTTCTTTTGCTCTAGATTTCGATCTTTCTGCGCCTTTCTGATGGATAGACACCCTAGGATTTCTGAGGAGAGATAACGCTACTTCATCAAGAGTTTGAGGATCTGGATTAGGAAGCTTTCAAAGACAACCCGTGCTAACTTTGATAAGAGATTCAGGATTAAGTGCCTTTGGTCCCTGTTCAGGGTTAAGTCTGATGAGAACCTGATTCGTGCTGCTGCCAAGTTCTGGGATAACGAGAATCATGTCTTCAACTTCTCTTATAATGAAATCACCCCAATATATGAAGACTTCGTGGCTCTTTGTGGTGCAATAGTGATGGATAGGGTGGCTATGCCACAGTACCAAGTGCCTGCGGAACTTCGGGTTTCTCAACTGCTGAGGATTTCCATCGAAGAAGCTAGAGGCTTGCTGTTGGATGGTGACGTTGATCTTTGTGGGCTTCCCATTAGGTTTATTAATAGTACGGTGGAATCTGACACGGCTCTGGGATGTTTTGTCTATTTGCCTCGGTACTATTTCCACCTTAGGTAGGAGTGGAGACAATGGGTTGTCTTGATATAGTGGACCAGGCTCGGGCCAATCGCAGTATTGTTCCCTATTTACTGGGGGAGACCTTGCGCGATATTGGAGATTTGGCCTCGGGAGCTTGAAAGATGACTAGAGGAAGTACCCGACTGTTAACCTTATGGTTGCAGGAGAGGTTGCGAGTCTTGGAGGAACCCGTTGGACCAGTATCACCTTGGGTTTGCCACAGTAGGCGCATAAAGCAGCGATTTGCAGGGATGGATCAGTCTGCATGGGTAACATATATGGCACAGATGGGTACGGCTCAGATTAAATGGATGGTACCTCATTGGGGGGTGATCAGAGCACAGTGGGCTCAGAGTGGTCTCTGCATGATTTGGGTCCCTACCTTTGATGAGACCACTTACTACTATGCAGTGCAGGTGTGCCGTCAATATGGTATTCCTCAGATTATTCCCTCTTCATGGGATGAGACTTGTAGCCGAGTCAATGCCATGATAATTTCTATGAATGCTGGGGTTGCAGTGCTCTTGGAGCGGTGCTGGTCTTATGCTCTCATGCCCAGCGTTCTCTATATACAGTGACCTAATGACATACTCATGTCTCGAGAATACTTAGACTGGTACCAGAAAACTCTGGGGAATATGGGATAGACTCTGAGACGAGTGAGACGTAGGGTGGTAGTCCCTTATGCCTCAAGCAGACCCTTGAGGGAGGACGAGAATGTATAATGGGAGGTGGAGACCGAGTTGGCTCAGCTAGTACCTACTGAGAGGAAAAAAAAGAGAGAAGGCCCAACGGGGGTGACTCATTTAAGGAAGGCTTTATATGCAGATCCTACTAGACGGGCTAGACGCGGACGAAGAGACAAGAAGCCGAAGGAAGAAGAGGAGGAAGAGGAGGAGTGACTCCGAGTATCCAACCACAGTCGTTTGCAAACACATAGTTTAGATTTTAGTTTGTTTTAGTTTCTTTAAAATTTCATAGCAGGTTATTTATTCGCAGGTTCTTTCGAGCTTAGACTCATCAAATAAAAGTTAACGTGTAGTGACTTGTGGAAATAGATATTTTTCTTTAGTTATAAACATATTGTTTGCTTTATTGAATCTTGCTCGAACCAGATTTGGATTTTTATTTATTTTTGAGATCGCACCATTGAAGGCTGCCTACGTTCCCCTTTTACAAGTAGGGCTAAGGGGCTCAGGTCACTGTAGTTCATTTTTTATTGTATAAAGGGAAGATAGAAGAGGGGAAGTAAAGAGAGTAATAGTAATAAATTTTTTTTAAATTTTTTTATTTTTTTTACAAGGGGGGACGGCCGTTGTAGAAGACCGTTTGATGGAGAGTGCCGATTGGTGGAGAGTACCATTTGATGGAGAAGGACCGTAGTGGTTAGTAGTAGCGGTAGAGATTGTAAACCTTGACTGGGAGGGAGCCATCGTCGTCCGTGTACACCCAATCTTCGTTTTGCTTGGTTAAACGACCTGTCTCGATGAGTAGTCGAACCTCTTCTTTCAACTCTTGACAGTCGTCCGTACTATGTCCTTCATTCTGGTGGTAAGAACACATTCTATTTGGGTCAGAAATCTGTAGTGTCGGAGTAATACCAAATTCTTTCATTGGCTGTAGTTTGCCAATTTTCTTCTGTGCTTTGAACATGAGGCCAAATGGTAAATCTGAGCTTGTACAATGTCGGAAAATGATGGGGGCTCCATTCTGTGACTCGAACCTCCCGTGCGTCGGTCGTAGGGATGAGGTATTCGCTAAGTGGCTCTTTAGTTGAGTTAGAGCCAACTCACACTTTTGATTCCAAACTTCTTCTGAGCAATTCTGTAATTCCTTAAGGACCGGGTCTCCTGCCATCGTGAGGCGACCGAGGTAGTGCAGTAGACCTATGAGCTTAGTCCTTTGACTTTCTTGGCGAGGGGATTACATCGTGATTAACTCCCTGATCTTTTCCGGATCAGCCTCGAACTTCTGTCCCAATCTCTACCCTAGAGCTTTTGTCTGAATAGTACCAAATCTGCATTTCGACGGATCCATGAGAATTTTCTGACATCTCAAAATGTTGAAGACTTTTCGCAGATCTTCGATGTGTCGGCCATAGGGTCTCTTGGTATGCAACACCAGGTCATCTATGTAGACGTATGTATTTGATGGCGATCTTATTGGCATGTGGTAAGAGATACCAATGCCCTTCCATTCTAGGAATCTGTTGGCGTGACAATAAGTTCCCCATGGGGCGTGAAAGAATAACTTCTCGTCTGTCTGTGCTGCGGCGAGTATCCGACTTTTACCGGGGAAACTTTCGAGGAATGATCGAACATCTCTGTCTTCGGCGGCTTCTAACAGTACGCTAAAGTCAAACGGAGGGAATTTACGCTTGGGGCTCAATTCGTTGAGACTCATAATGTCTATATGAACCGTCACCTTCTTTCTGTATTTCTCTGCGGAGATGATGTTGAGTATCCATCTTGGCCAGTATGCAGACTTGATGAAGACTCCCTGTAGCAGTTTTTCTATTTCTATTGCCATGCGAGGAGACCATTCTGGCTTGACTGGCAGCATCGCATGCTTTACTGACCCAATGTATGGTGTTGTCACTCGTTCCCATTCTCTGTCTGGCGCGTCGTAACAGGGCCATGCAAAGATGTCTTCATACTCTTTGAGCAGCTTGGTC
Organism: Campanula takesimana; assembly: GCA_026119855.1. Lineage (NCBI taxonomy): Eukaryota > Viridiplantae > Streptophyta > Magnoliopsida > Asterales > Campanulaceae > Campanula > Campanula takesimana. The sequence goes on from JAOWBW010001195.1 coordinate 308,819, forward strand.
AGCTCTTCTTGCTCTTGTCCATGAAAGAAACCCCCAATCTGAGTCCACTTCGGCTTGTCTTGTCTTCCCAGATTCACACATGTTAACACCTCATCGGAAGCATGGGCTCGACTTTCCCTTTGATTCATAACCTGCTTTGAGATTTCTCAGATGTATTTGTCATTTAGTTCGTTTGTGTCTGCATCTTTTAATGAATCGTTATTAACTATTTGTGTATCGTTAGATTGATTAGTTAATTTATCATTTATAAGAGTGGCTATAGTGGGATACTCGAAAAGGTCAAGATTTTCATTTAATGCATGGGGAAAGACAGTATTTGCAATTACATCATAGTCTTTTGACTTGAGATCATTAGACGGAGACACGAACTCATAAGTGAGAAAGGGAGACCTAACTGTCCTAGGGGGAATTGACTCTCTAGGGGGTGAGCTGACCAGCCCCAGAGTCTCGATAGCAGTAGTCACAGGTCCGTATTCAATAACAGCCACGATGTCATCTTCTAGGCTCAAGTGCTGGAACAAATCTTGGCCATCCCATGGTTCTGCTTCCTTGGTTTTACCGACTAAAGGTTCATCAAGGGACACGAAATCTGTATCGTAAGTCAGGTCTTTGTTCACCTTGATGCAGTATTCGTTATGGATGGTAGTAACTTTGCCAGTAGTTTTTCAAGGCTCCATGTACTTTAGCTCTAGACTAGCCCGGTCAAACTCGACATCTCTGAAGATTTCAAAGTCCTTTTGTAGCTTGCCGTTGTGATCGAACCATGGCTCTGTGAACTCGAAGTTTGAATACTCTTTACCTTCTTTAACGTAGTAACTGTTGAGGGATAGACGGTAAGGCTTCATGTCTGATTTCTTGTAAGGGAGTTGCTTCTTCTTGAGTACCTCTATCTGCTTCTGCTCTGCTTTATCAGTAGGAGTAAGTACGTACCCTAGCCCAAACAGGCCTCTGTGGTCTACTTCCTCAGTCAAGTATGTGGGACCTTGTAAGTTCTTTCCTAGCCCCATCCCCGGTATGAAGCCCATGTTTCAAAGTATTTTGTAGACGGGTTGCACTTTGTCAGAGCTTCTGGTGAGGTTGTTGTCTCATAACTGGGCTTGTGCTACTATTTCGAACCCGATGAAGAGTCGGTGATCTTCCTCATGCTGAATCTGTAACACAGGTACTCCTTTTGTGTCGGTGCCTTGAGCTGTTACTAGGTCACTATAGATATCTGTCACCTCATTCCTTGATTGGAATTTAACACAGTGATGTAAGGAGGATGGAACAGCATTGGATTTGTATAGAGTTAACATATTGGCGTTGCCCGCTATAACTCAGCCGGGTGAGTCTAGCATATTGAATCTTTTTCCTTTTCTCTAAGACTTCCTTCAGAATCTCGCTGTGAGTTCTAACAAGAATCATCAAATTCATTCATATCATCGGAGCCTTCATTTAAAACCAAGAGGCCTTTTGACTAGAAGTGTTGAGGGACCATTGAAGTTTGATCCCTTTCATGGAGCCATAAGACTACTCCCAAATTGCATTGTTCGGGTACCACTCCCCGAAAGCTTGTTAATTGCGAAGCCCCAATATTTCCCTTTGCTTGTATCACTGTAATGCCGTAGCCCAAAAGATTGTAGATTGCGAAGCCCCTTGAGACCTTTCGGTATAAAGCTTCAAATGTTGCTGGGGACATTGAAGTGAATTGCTTCTTGCCGAGGGAGCCTTTAAGACTTGACCGTAGCACCTAGAGTGCCATCATTGATTGCGATAAAGGTCCATCTTTGATTGGGGGAACGAGTACGGGCACACATGACAAGAGGGCTTTTTGACATCCCTTTTGAGAGACTTTGAGGATAGTCTCACACATCTTTCTTGAGCATAGCCCCTAGGGCTTATTGATTATCAAATGATGCAAAAGAAGCCCTTGTTCTTGAGTCACATAGCCCCTAGGGCGTCAACATTTGTTGAGCAAAGCAAGAGTGACTCATCCTCGTACGAGGGAACAAACATGAGAGGACATGGCAAGAGCTACTCCATTTTTCGGGAGCCTTTCGGCGTACTTTAGAAGGACTTACTTGTAGAAGCTTTGAAAACTGAGACACATGTTGTTGCTATTTGCTGCCTAAGCCAATTGACTAGCTACGGATTATTTGTGTAACCTCGTGCCCTTTTATGATGGGCTCGTTCTCAGATGGGTCTTGGTTACCATGGGCCTTCTTTTCATGAACCCAAAAATGCACACTGCTGGAGAATGATGCCGATAACCTAAGACAACCTTTGATGGTGCCATATCTTGTCGAGTCTTTTGCAATCCCAAAGTTGACTCGGTGGGGAATTGATTTGTTGAGGAGATCCAATGTAGAGCTTGTGCAGTTGTTTTCTTTAGAGGCCGGAGATCTCCATTTCTCTTTACCTTCTCTCTCTCACTCTCTCATTTTTTTTATGACGCACCCTGTTTTTTGCCTAGACCGCCCTTTCGGGTTTTCAATCTAGCGGGCATCTCTTTTGCGTCTTTTTTTTTTGACTTAATTAATGAGGAAGTGTGCATTGACTCTAGCTGAGGATGAGAGACATGTGATTTTGCGGTGAGGACCTTTTGTCACTAATGATGAGTGACATTGACTTGGCTAGGGAAGTAGCCCCTAGTATTGACTTTGTATATATTTGTTGAATGACTCACGAAGGCAAGTAAGTCATTAAGAGAGAAGAGAAGGAAAGCCCCAATTTGATTGCAAGAAATTGGGAGTATACAGAAAGAATAGAAGCCCTAGACTCGACAAGGAACGGAAAGTGATTCCAAATCTAGGAAAGTTGTTCAATCTTGAGGTGATTAATTCATTGGCAAATGAATCGTACAAAGATGTCATGACAAGTTCGAGAGGAAGGCCGATCACCATAACGCGCTAGGGCTAAACATATCTTCTTTCTTGCATGAGACCGGACCCGAAGGTTACCTACGTTCCTCCAGTGTAGAGGCTCAGGTCACCGTAGTTCTTGTGGATCTCCATTCGCCGTGATGAATTGTTGCTTCGTCGTGATTGTTGTCGAAGTTGCTTCGTCCTTCGTTTGGTGGAATGATGTTGTTGTTGTGAACTTCTTTGAATGAAGGGGGATTTTTTTTTTTTTTTTTTTTTGTGCTCTAACTTTTGCCTAGGTTGATTTGAGGATTTCAATCTAGCGAGCCTCTTTTTTTTTTTTTTTTTTTTTTTATATCCCCTTTTGAAAACTTTGCTTCATGATCATTGCTCCACCTTTCTTTGTCTTGATTTCGTCGTTGTTGATGTCTTCGTTGTTGATGCCGTCGTTGATGTTTAGCCCCTAGGCGTTCAAGCGATGGCCTTCATTCCAAAACTTGTTTAGACACCTTTTCATCATTTTGCCAAGAATTAGATTGAACAACTTGGAAGAGTGTATGAGGACAAGAACGACTTTTATTTAATGATTGACTCAAAATTTAACATTGGACGAGAGAAAACATTAATGCACACATTAGAGGACTTTTGACTTTTTTTTTTTTTTTTATTCCTACTACTAGGTAGAGAAAGAGAAACGGAGATTGCTGTTGTAGTCCCCATTGTCGTTGTAGTCTTCATTGTCATTGTAGTCTTCCATGTCACTACATTCGTCCATGTTGTTGCTTGGGAACCCTTTGTCTTTGAAGCTTGTGTCATAGGAGGACTCGGCCACTTCTCGGAGAAATTGTCAATTCTAACCCCCGCATCATACATGCTTGAAAAATCGGAGTGAAAAGCCCCACTAAGACGAGTGCGGTAGTCCATTTTTAAACATTTCAAGAGGATGTCCATTTGTTCCTTCTTTGAGGGCCTATCAATCATCTCGGCTAGCTTGTCATTCCAACGGCGATAGAAGTTCCCAAATGATTCATCACCCATTTGCACGGTGCTCTCCAATTCCTTCTTGGTGGGGCGGAACATGGAGTTGCCTTGATATTGTGACTTGAAGGCAAGCATAGCGGCATCCCAATTGAGGTGGGTGGAAACTGGAAGACCCATATACCAATCTTTTGCGACCCCCTCGAGAGTAAGCGGGAAGCATTGTGCCATTATTTGAGGAGACACTTTCTTTGGTAGCATGGCCCAAATGTAGGAGTCGACATGAGCGTCGGGGCAAGAGTTGCCGTTGAACTTGCCAATATCGGGCATCTTGAACTTTTCGGGAAGAGCCTCCATTGTGTTCATGAGGAGAGAAGCTTGATGAAGATCGGTGCTTGGGCCCTTGTGGAAATTTAGCCTACTAAGCCTTTGGTCAATGTAGGACATGAGAGTGTTGATCAAACCGGTATCAATGCTTTGGACCTTTCTTTCACTCGTGAGCCCTTTCAATTGGTTCTTGAGTTGAGTAACTTCTTTCTTGTGGGCTGTTTTCACATGCTCGTTACGGGCTCGCCATAAATCATCCTTGCGGCGGACATTCTCGGCTAGTGTATCAACTGCCCTTTCAATGCTTCCACCATGCGGAATAACCCTTCGTTGGACACGGGAATGCCGTTGTCGTTGCCGTTTGAAGCCATTGGACCTATGGAGAGAACACGGTCGATCTTAGGATAGTCCCACAAATACCTTTTGAATCCAATGATTTAACCCACGAACAAGAGAAAAGACTCAAACCACATAAGGAAAATGACTCTTTTTTATTTATTTATTTATTTACAAAGTCGGAAGGACGTGGTCCTTTTTGGGGTTTCTAGAAAAATAGTGGAATCGTCACACTAGTATATAGACCTTCTCGCGGTCCCATATACTCATCGGATTCCACCACGCTTGTGGATCCTACATGTGTCGGGATTAAACTAAATTAATGTAGTAAAACATACATGCGGGGACGGATTTTATTATTTTCGTCCATAATAACCACTTGGGGACGGAGTTTTATTTCGTCCAAAACAACGAGTGGCATGTATGATTTGAAGACATTAGTTTAGGGAAATCTCGGCACATGGAAACCGACTTGAGTCACGGAGTGTTAGACCCTAACTAGAATTGTGTGGTTTGTGCTCGGCTTAAATATGAGGCTTAAAGGTCACCCCCGGCATGTAGTCGTGAACTACGCCACGGGCTGAGGTTTACCGCTTCGGAAGAGTCAAGGTCGAGTGGAGCTTGAAACTTCCTAGGACGGGCCTCGACGGGTTTGGAGTTGGACTTGTGCGACTCGATAGTGGGCAGTTGATAAGAATTGTGCGCATAGTGTGAGGTCTAACAAGTGACAAAATATTTTTTTTCAAAGGAAATAAAAAAAAACAAATAAGCACGTAATTTACAACTTTCGAATCACCCGTGTGACCGATAAAAATGAACAGGAAATAAAAGCTGTTCTGTGCAGGCCCGGTGCCCACACACTGTCAAAACTGTCCATTCTATTCACTGTATCTGTTTCTGGGAAATTCCCAGAAGCGCGCGCATTCAGATGCCTACTCGGGAGGCGCCCGCGTTAGACTGAGAGAAGTGGAGGCGCCCACTTCTGGGTAGTACCTGCAAATCAGCGGGTTCAAGGGATTGCCTTGACCCTAAATTATAGAGCTTTTTCCCCTGCACTAAACGTTAGCACAGAAACATGGAATTGAAGGACAAGACGGAAGGCGGGCGATTCTGGTAATTGAGGTCAGACGCGCGCGCTTTAGGTTAAGGGGGCCGGAGGCGCGCACTTCCTACCCTTTTTACCAGAATGCCCAGAAAACAGATATACGAACACCAAAAGCAGAAAATGCAAGTTTAACCCTCTACATCCCCCAGCGGAGTCGCCACTGTAGATACCCCGGGGAACCACGGCTTGGCTAGAGCGGTGAATTAACCTAGGATGTCTACTTGATTTTAAGAGTCGCCACCCGCGTTTTTAGAGGAACGCGAGAAAACCTAAAGAAAGCCAATTTTTGTACGAAAACCAGAGATTCGGGAGAGAAGGGTTCAGGGGTTAGGTGACGGAGTGGGAAGTACTTAAACACCCACTTCGCCCCGCTTACGCGGGTCTTGCTACTTTTGGTGTTCTAATGTTAAATGTCCTTCAATTTAATAATAAGAGAAATGTGCTAACAATTATAATGAAAAGAAAGGGGATATTTATAGAGGAAAAATAAAGGAGTATTGTGTTATTTATTGATTTATGCTAAAGATTACATGTCGAATTATCGCTAGGTAATTACATTAAGAAATGAGAATGTAAATTAAAGTGGAATTAAAATGTTGGGATGTAACCTTGACCAAACTTCAATAGTGAAGTTGCCTTTTGGTTGTATCCCTTTTTATGGAGATTGCATACATTGACTAGACATGAATAAAATAAGAAGAAGAAAAAGGGAAGTTGTACCTTAAGAAGGACTTTAAACCTTGACTTGAAGATGGTGTTGTTGTAGAGAAAATGTTGTGCAACACTTTGTGTAGTGTTTTGTAGAGAAATCTTGTTGAGAGGATTTGTGTATAGTGTATGTGTAGAGAAAATTCAAGTCCCAAAAAAGAAGGTCCTTCTAAGGTAGAAGAAGGTGGTTTTTATAGATAAAAATGAGAGGGAAAGGTTAGAGGGAAAAGATGATCGTCCATGTGAAATGGAATTGACCAATCAAAAATAAGATAAATAAAATAATAAATGAAATAAATAAAAGAAAATCAAATAAAATAAAAAGGAAATATTTTGTTTTTATGAAAAGGGCTAGAAATGTGGGATTGGGAGGTTACAAATAAAAGCTAGTAAATGTTTATGATCAAGAAAGATGTTTTTGACTAAAGAAGATGTTTGTAAATAAGAAAAGGGAGGGAAATAAGGTGCAATCCGTTACTGCCAAAGGGGGAAGCGCGCGGGTCCGGCCTATTGGACCAAACGCGCGCGCGCCCCATGACCATTACGGGAGGCGCCCGCGGGTGAAAATAACAGAATGACAGAATGACTCTAAAAGTTAACTCTGTTATGCAGTTTAGTCCAAAACTAACGGAATCAGTTAAGAACTTAACCGAAGTAACAGAAATTAACAAAAATAAGTTAAATAAAAATACTATGTATGCAATCGGGGTGAGAGGTCTAAGGCGGGGTGTCTACAGTAGTGTGCGGACAACAACTAGTTATTTTGAGGGAGAAAACAAAGAGTTTTTTTGTATTTACATGTATGCAATGCGAAACAGTTAAAAGGGTACAATAGGAAACAGTTAAGATATTAACGCACTAAAGTACAAGGGAAGCAGATATGTACTGGAGATAAAGTACAGGGGGGAAAAGAACAAGTAAGTACAATCATGATATTGACGAAAGTTTGACCCTCTATGTTTGAAGATGTTCAAAGCTAGTCCCCAGCAGAGTCGCCACTGTGAATACCCCTTTCCGAAAATGCGGACGACGCACGGGAAGTCTTTCTTTTATTTATCTTATTTTATCTTATCTATTGGATTAGGATATTCAAGTTGGCATTTAACCTTATTAAGAGTCTCCACGTTGTTTTTATCGAGCTAAAACATTGACAAACAGCTAATAGAGAGGGTTCGGGTGTCAAGTTATGACAAAAGAAGAATATCAAGTTATCACTCCTATCGCCCGATAGATCGGACTTTCTATCATGATGAATGTGTTAGTAGTGTGTTAGTGATTGAGACCGGATCCGAAGATTGCCTACGTTCCTCTCGTGATGAGAAGCTCAGGTCGACGTAATTCGTACATAATCAGAATAGAGAGAAGAAGCGGGATCTTGCGTAATGAAGGGGGAGGAGAAAGAATCATACAAGATGATCACATCCTAGAATAATGATTATACCATTGATAAGATCAATGTGTAGTCATCATATTCATCCTTGGAGAATTACTGATCATGGGAATATTTACCTAAAGTTTAAGGTTTAGAAGTAGTTCCTATATCGCGTGGATCATTATCGGCTATGCATTATAAGTAGGGATTAAAACATTAGATCTAGCATGTTCAATCTAACATAGTAATAAGAACATCATGAACATATATGAAGTAAACACATAAGCATGAAGATCGCTACCCTAGTCATAGAGCATTTTATGAATTCTAGTAAGAACATGAAGAACACGTTATGAATCATATGAATATAGATGTATAAACATAATGAAACTAGCATAAATCAGATCTACACTAAGAAAACATGAAGAATTCTCACCAATCTTGACAAGAACGAAGTCGAATCTCTCGCGCAGATTCGCCGGACCTTCGGGATTGCTAGAAAGGCTTAGAGGGAGAGTTCTGCCGTCAGTTTTGGCTGTGAAACTCGAGGGAGAGAATTGTTTCTTAATTATGAACTGAGGTCACCTATTTATAGGAGAAGTTGACCTGGAGGAAGTGGCCGCACGGCCGGAACATGTGGCCACCCGACCGGTCCAAGGGATTGACACGGTTTTCGAGGCTATGATCAATCTAGACTCTGGAGAAGGATTAGATAACGTCTATCTTTCCAGCTTCATCCGATCAGGTCGTCAATATCTTCTTATCTGGGCTTTTCGGAAAATTCCTGATAAGTCCTGCGTGTCTCGTAAATACCTGGGAGGTCCCTATGAGTTCTAGAATGCTTAATAACTCATTTTCAGGTTGGGTACTAACAACGGGTTCGGGGGTTAGGTTACGGAGTGGGAAGTACTTAAACACCCACTCCGCCCGGCTAAAGCCAGTCTTACTACTTTTGGTGTTCTAATGTAAAAAGTCCTTCTTTTATTAATGTGAAATGTGCTAACAATTACAAGGGAAAGAAAAGGAAATTCTTTATGTATTGATTAATGTCAAAGGTTACATGTAAACACTATGCTAGCAATTACATTAAGAGATAAATGATAAATTAAAATGGAGTTTAGAATGTTGGAATATAACCTTGACCAAACTTCAATAGTGAAGTGGCCTTTTTGGTTATAGTCCTTTTTATGGAGATTGCATACATATTAGAGAGGTAAAAAAAGATGAAGAATGTAATTAAAAAGTTTTGATAAAGAGAGGTAATAAAATTATATTAAGAGTTTAGAAGAAGAAAATGGACAATGTACCTTGTGCTTGAATGGGGAGGAACCAAATTGCCTATAGTAAGGACCTTGAAGGTGAACTTTGTGTTTTTAAAGAGTTTTTGTAAAGAGAATTGTTCCTCTTTTTATGTTAAGAGAGTCCTTCTTTCCATGGTGTAATGAAGAGGTATTTATAGGTGTTATGAATGTCTTTGAGGTCACAAAGATGGCCCTTCCCCGGATCAAGCCAAGGAATAATGGTTTTGGAGGTTACAAATCAGAAAAGGAGGGAAATTTAGCAAAATCTGGGATTCTGGAGGTGAGAAGCGCGCACGTCCCATCCCCTATGGGAAGAGCACGCCTCCCACAAAGGAGGGCAAAGTCGCGCACGTCCCACCTTCAGAAAATCCATATTTTACCCCAAAAGTTAACCTCGTTATGCAGTTAAGCCCCGAAACTAACAAAATCAGATAGAAACTTAACGAACACCACGAAAGTCAACAAAAACAAATGAAACATAGACTCAAGGTTGAATTTGTCACTTAGTCAAGTCCAAGACTAACGGAGGAAGTCATTAACTTAACGGAAAGTAACGAAAGTTAACGAAAAGTAACAAAATTTATCAGAAAAAAGGAAGACAGAGAATGTGTATGCAATCGGGACATGAGAGGTCCAAGGCGGAGTTTCTACAGCTTCAAAGGGGGGCATGAATGACTCTCCACTCTATTCCTCTTAGGAGACCTCGGGACACTAAGCCAGATTGAAGCCCTCTCCGCAGCAAGATGCCATCGAGCATAACAATCATCCAGAAGTGTGCCCATGGGATCTATCGGAATGTTCTGAGGATCACCAGCAGCTTCCTTGTACTTCAAAACACTACTAGGCTCAAATGCAGTACCTAGAAACTCTATCCGCAGTGTATCAATCCAAGTAATACCACGATAAAGGGTACCGAAAAGATGATCCAAGTAACTCTTGGGAAGAAAGATGCTACCCCGATAAAGAGGGACAGAAGACCACTGATCGCGGTCATTCCCCCAAACTGACTAAGCTGCCTCGAAAAGTCTGTCTCATATAAGAAGCTGGATGGGTCACCCCATTCCCTGGAAAAAGAATTATCTGCTAACGGCCATACTGGCTCAATACCCGCTCGGGCTGGTAAAATGAAGAATCTCAGAGACCTAGAAGGACCACGTGATCAAAACCTGAGGTCCGCTCCATAAAACGACGAATGCCCCAAGAAGAAGGAACCACTCAATATCAACAGTCAATCTGGATGCAAAGAATTTTCTCCAACCATCCTCTGACAATTCATGAACAAGTAGTTTCCTTCGGTGAACGGTGAAAGGGGAAAGATCACTGTCTAGAGAGTAAATCCTAAAGTTCTCCCGGAAGGGTGAAATTCTTACCAATCCCGCAGAAACAAAGTGGAAGATATGAGTATGAGACTCATATGTAAGCAATCTCGGGTCCATGGCCTCAACCCCGACTTCCGCCTCCTCGCCCATAGGCATCTCGAAAGGAGGAGTTTGATGAGAACTCGACATAATCTCACGTTAGATTGGTCTCAAATGAACAAAGGAAACGTTTTGGGATGTTTTCCTCGGGAAAATTTGACTCAGAATATGGAGGGTTTGGGAAAATTTTGAACTGAGCTTGAACAGAATGAGCAGTTTCTTAATATATGCTGAACTTAAACGCGATGCGCGTGCCTCCTGATGCCCTTATGTGCCCCGCGCACGACCCGCAGCAGCTCTCTGACGCGGGCGCCTCCCGTGCCGTGTGAAGCCCAGGTACAAGTTCCCATGCAGGAATAAATACATTACATCAATGCTCCTCCAACTCCCATCCGAGTTTTCAGCTCCACCTTGGGGCGTTTTCAGCACAAAGTTCTGCAACGGACATCATTAATCCGACGGTTACAACAGTCAAAGACAATCTCAACATTTTCCTCTCTAAAGGGAAAACCTTTCTTTTCGGTTTGTAGTCAATTGTGCCCGCACCCCACAAAATTCATAAAGTCAACAGCAAGCGCGGCTCCGAACATCATACATCAGATAAAGCTACAAACAGCAATTCGGTCCACGGCGAACCACTGGAATCGCTACTTCTCGAGCCATCAAGCGGATTCACTAACGGATTCGTCAACAGGGTTCACTAACGGACTCATCCAATGGATTCAATAACGGATTCATCAAGCGGATTCCATAACGGATTCGTCAACAGGGTTCACTAACGAACTCATTCAAAGGGTTCACTAATGGACTCATCCAATGGATTCACTAACGGATTCATCAAGCAGATTCACTAACGGATTCTTCGACAGGGTTCACTAACGGGCTCATTCAAAGGGTTCACTAACGGACTCATCCAATTGATTCACTAATGGATTCATCAAGCGGATTCACTAACGGATTCATCAACAAGGTTCATTAAGGGACTCAATCAATGGATTCACTAACGGATTCATCAAGCGGATTCACTAACAAATTCGTCAACAAGGGTTCATTAACGGGCTCATCCAATGGATTCACTAACGGATTCATCAAGCGGATTTACTAACGGATTCGTCAACAGGGTTCACTAACAGACTCATTCAATGGATTCACTAATGGATTCATCAAACGGATTCACTAACAGATTCGTCAATAGGGTTCACCAATGGACTCATTCAATGGATTCACTAACGGATTCATCAAATGGATTCACTAACGGATTCATCAACAGGGTTCTCTAACGGACTCCTTTAATGGATCCACTAACGGATTCATCAAGCGGATTCACTAACGGATTCATCAACAAGGGTTCACTAACGGACTCGTTCAATGGATTCAATAACGGATTCATCAAACATATTCACTAACGGATTCGTCAACAGGGTTCACCAATGGACTCGTTCAATGGATTCACCAACGGATTCATCAAGCGGATTCACTAACGGATTCGTCAACAGGGTCACTAACGGGCTCATTCAATGGATTCACTAACGGATTCATCAAGCGGATTCACTAACAAATTCGTCAACAAGGGTTTACTAACGGGCTCATTCAATGGATTCACCAACGGTTTCATCAAGCAGATCCACTAACGGATTCATAAACAAGGGTTCACTAACGGGCTCATTCAATGGATTCACTAACGGATTCATCAAGCGGATTCACTAACGAATTTGTCAACAGGGTTCACTAACGGGCTCATTCAAAGGATTCACCAACGGATTCATCAAGCGGATTCACTAATGGATTCGTCAAACAGGGTTCACTAACGAGCTCACTTAATGGATTCACTAACGGATTCATTTGGCGGGTTTACAAACGGATCATGCCACCTCTTATATCAACAAAAGTCGCTCACACAGGGAGCGCAACCATATCTCTCGCAATTTCGAATTCCTGCTTTCATCGAGTCTTTGCTTTTTCTTAGTGATGTCCTCGGTGGGTGTGTAGACACCCCGCCTTGGACCGCTCACCCCGATTGCACATTTGATCTTGTGTTTCTCCCCATTTTAAGTGTTTCTCGTTAGTTTCTGTCACTTCCGTTAAGTTCCTGACTGACTTCGTTAAGTCCAGGGACTAAACTGAATAACAGGGATGACTTTCTAGTCCATTCTGTCAAAATTGCCTTCACTGAGTCGCGCGCCTCCGACAGGAGGAGCCAGACGCGCGCGCCTCCCGGCCCCAAAGCAGGAAGCGCGCGCCTCTGGGCGTCAGTTCAGATTTCTGGCCAGGATTCTCTCCCTTGCTCAATTTACAGGATTTTGCCCGGGAAGGATTTCTTGGTGACTGAGTTTTGGCACCAAAAACATCCCTCTTTCACCTATAAAAACCTCCCTTTAACTCCATTTTTAAGGACCGAAAACTTGGACGAAAACTTGAGACAGAAACTTTTGACTTTACTAAATTTCCTACTCTCAAAGCATTTTCCAATGGATTTCTCCAAGTAATTTAACAAGAAGTGTTTGAAGTCTCTTGAAGTCTAGGTAAAGCTCATTCTTTCCCCTTCTCAACTTCATCTCTTTTCTCTTTCTTTTCGTTTTATCAAAGTGCAATCACCCAAATCATTTTGGGACATGACTCTAATGATCCCCTCATCTCGTTGAGGTTGGTTAAGGAGTTATCTCCTACATTCCAAACTCTATTTTAAACCCCTTTTTATGATTTAAAGAAGAAGAAGAAGAACGTTTATCATTCATGTAGATTTTGATCAAGCAAGACCAACTTTAGTTGGGCGAGATGGGTGTTTCGGTACTTCCCATCTCTTAATCTAACCCCCGAACCTCAAAACAAAGAATCTCTGTTTTCGTAATCAAATTTAGGCTATTATCAATAGGTTTTTCTTATGTTCCTCAAAACATAGGTGGCGACTCTAAAAACAAGTTAGACATCCTAGGATAATTCACCGCTCTAGCCAAGCCGTGGTTCCCCGGGGTATCTACAGTGGCGACTCCACTGGGGATGTTTGAGGGTTAAACTTGCATTCTGATCAAAATCTACATCTTTTCTGGGCATTCTGATTCCTGATGGGGGAGGCGCGCGCTTCTGTCCACTTCAGCCTAAGGCGCGCGCATCCCGCATCAAGGACCAGAATCTCCCGCTTCTTCATGTTCTTCATTTTCTTCTTCTACTATTCTCCACTAATCATTTCTGCAGGGGTTACAATAATACACATAGGACCAGGGCAATCCCCTGAGTCCAAAATCTGACAATCTGACAGGTGTGACCAGAAGCGCGCGCCTCCGAATAGCATTGCGCCACGCGCGCGCATCCCGTATCAACACTCAGAGGCGCACGATTCTGGGTTGGTTCCCAGAACAGAAACAGGTCTCAGAACAGAGCAGTGTGATGGGGGTGTGGGCACAGTTGCCTGCATCAGTGGTTATTCTGAACTTCGACTGTTTTAATTTTTGTGTTTTATTTTATCGGTCACACGGGTGATTCGAAAGTTGTAATTATGTGCTTATTTGTTTTTTTTTTTTTTTTTTTAAAAGCATAATATAAAAAAAAATATTTTGTCACTTGTTGGACCTCACACTACATGCACATATTCCTATGAACTGCTCACTATCGAGTCGCACAGTCCAACCCCAAACCCGTCGAGGCCCGTCCAAGAAAGTTTCAAGCTCCACCCGACCTTGACTCTTTCGAAGCGGTCAACCTCAGCCCGTGGCGTAGTTCAAGACTACATGCCGGGGGTGACCTTTGAGCCTCATATTCAAGCCGAGCACAAGCCACACAATTCTAGTTAGGGTTTAACACTCCGTGACTCAAGTCGGTTTCCATGTACCGAGATTTCCCTAAACTAATGTCTTCAAATCATACATGCCAACTTGTTGAAACAGACGCAATAAAAATCCGTCCCCAAAAGTGGTTATTTTGGACGAAAATAAAAATCCGTCTCCGCATGTATGCTTTACTACATTAATTTAGTTTAATCCCGATACATGTAGGATTCACAAACGCGATGGAATCAGGTGAGTATATGGGACCGTGAGATGGTCTATATACTAGTGTGACGATTCCATTATTTTCTTAGAAACCCCAAAAGGGATCCATTCCCTCCGACTTATTAAAAAAAAAAAGAGTCTTTTCTTATGTGGTTCGAGTCGTGTGCCCAACTGTGTGTTCTAAGCCTCTTCGTGGACCGCAAGTGTTACTCAAGACTGACAAGGGCCTCTTCTGCAATATAGGTTCAATTGGTACTTACAGAGTCTACCGGGATTCGGCAAATCGGTTAGTCCGTGAAGAGATCACTCCAACAGCTCCTACATCAACCATGACCGGCAGCAGCAACACCATGTCTCTCGAACAGCTTTCAACCATGGTCCAACTCCTCCAAGAGCAAGTCTCCACCCTTAATAAGGAGGCACAAAGCAAAGATGACATTTGGCAATCCCACCTCGACAGCCAAAGGGAGGCCCACGAGGCCGAGATGGAGCTAATGAAAGAAAAGCTCACTAATCTTGCCAAGGGGAAGAACAAGAATAACAATGACGAATCCGAATGGACCGAGGGTTTGTTCAAAAGTCCTTATGTCAACACCTGCACCAAGAAAATGGGAGAGCCGAGTTCCGAGAACAATGAGCCCAAAATGGTGGATTCTATCATGGCCTACATCGACCAAAAATTCAATGGGCTCAACATGGGGAAAGGCTCCGACACAAGTCTTTATCAATCATCCATCCTCATGAGTACTATGGCCGCTCTTCCTGATAAGTTCTAGATGCCCGACATAAGAAAATTCAAGGGCAGCTCTTGTCCTATGGCTCACATTGAGACTTATATTTGGGCAATGGTTCCGAAGAAGGTCTCCCCCAAGGTGATGGCTCAATGCTTTCCTCTCACTCTCGAGGGGGCGGCAAAAGATTGGTATGCTACTCTCCCACTCACTGTCCGTCTTGATTGAGACTCCGCCATGCTTGCCTTCAAGAACCAATACCAAGGCAACACCACTCACCGGCCCACAAGGAAAGAGCTAGAGAACACTACTCAACGAGACCACGAGTCCTTCATCGACTTCACAAGGAGATGGAATGATAAACTCTCCAAGATTGTGGAAAGGCCAAATACCAAGGAGCAAATGGACATCTTTCTCAAATGTCTCAAAATTGATCTCCTTACCCACCTAAGTGGGGCTTGCTATGCGGATTTCTCCCAAATGTATGAGGCGGGGGTCCGAATGGACGAGTTGCTCAAAGAAGTGAAGAAAAGTGCTCCTAGCTACCGCTACAAGGCCGCTTCCAACTCCACAAAAGAGGCCTCGGTCAACGCCGTCACTATCGATAAAGGGAATTACAAAAAGGTTCCTCCACCCCAAGGGAAGAAGTCTCGAAATGACCGTGTCTACACGCCTCTCCAAGGCATGACTCAAACCGAAGTGTTCGAAGTCCTCAAAGCAAAGGTTCAAGTCACGCCCGTACAAGGATACCAACCCAAGACGGTCCACCCCAATCATGCTCACCACAAATATTGTGGCTACCACCAATATAGTGGCCACACCACCGAGGAATGCTTCGTTCTCCGCAATGTCATTCAAGATATCATAGACAAGAAAGAATTTGTAGTGACTAATGGCGAACATGTCAATGTAATAGAGATAGGAGAACTCGAGGGGACCACCCATTCAATCCCAATTGTGAATGGGGGCCCCAATGTTATGAATAAACTTGACAATTCTTGTTATGTTGTAACTTACGATGAGGTAATGAGGGAAGTACTAGAGAATAGGAAAAAGAAGCAAGATGGGAATGTCAACATGCTAACTCGATCCGGTCGAGTCATAGCAAGCAACCCTTTCACTTCCGCACCAAGCTCCTCTTCTCAAAGGCCGCAAGCTCGCGACACTCCCGAAGATCCTCTACTTGTCCAACTCAATAAAACTCAAGCCAACATCTCTATTTGGGAGCTCATTGCATCCTCAAAGAAACACCGATATCTTGTCATCCGCAATCTCGATGATACATCAGTTTCTCCCGATACTACTCCCGAGGACCTCACGGCAATGATCGGTCACATTCATTTCGGCAACGTCATCACCTTTGCCGATATAGACCTTCCACCATTTGGTTCCGACCACAACGAGGCTATTTACCTCAAGGTACGAGCAAGGGGGAGACCCATCTCAAGAGTCTTACTGGACAGTGGTTCCGCACTCAACCTCATGCCTAGCAGAATCATGGGCATACTGGGGCTTAAGGATTCCGATTTGAAGCCTTCTACTCAAGTAATCCGAGGTTATGACAGCACCGCCCGTACAGTCATGGGCATGATTGAAATAGACATTGAGTTTGGGAGCATGGTCATGTCCGTTCCATTCCAAGTGCTTGACATCCCGGCCTCGTTCAACTTGCTTTTGGGTCGACCATGGATTCACAGTTCTAATGCCGTCCCGTCAACTCTCCATCAATGTGTCAAGATCCGAAATGGTGATGAAATAGTGACCGTCATGGCTGAAAACGTCACTATCCACAGAAAAGGTAAACCCGTCCACAAGTTCAGCATGGTCTACCAGACTCCACTCTCTCCGGCGTCTCAATCAACTCCATTGACAAAGAAGGGGGAAACGGATCATGGACCCCCAGCAATCACAAAATCCTCCGCATGATGAGGAATATGGACTACTTCCCTGGTTTAGGCCTAGGGAAATATCAACAAGGAATCCTACATCCTGTGCAAGTCCCATTTGTCAAGAACACATTCGGTTTGGGGTACGAGCCTTCCAGAGAAGACTTGAAGCAAGAGCAAGCAATCAAGAATGAAAAGGCCCGAGCTCGTAAAGAAGGCCGTCGTTATGAGGTCCCTAATCTAAGGCCTTACAGCAAGACGTTGAATGGCTATTTTTTCCGCCAAGGGGAAGACGTCCATACATGATCTTTCCCGAGCCGTGGGTTAACAATAAGGGTGTCAAAAAGCCCGGTCTCGAAATCTTCTCCGATTCTGAGATCCAGAAATCCGAAAGGGAACCAACTCCCATGTCACCCTGTGAATGGTGGGGAAAGAAGGTGACTATAGAGTCCGAGACAGAAATCATCGTGGGGGAAGAACTGGCAGATTTAGCCTCCATGTTCGAAGAGCTTGCCATAATGAATGAATGCCAAGTCAACGCCATCCATGACACTGTTATCATGAATGAGACTATCAGTGAGATCCCACCAAGCTCCGAGCCGATCAACAATTGGTATTCTACGAAAGGGCCCGTGGTATCTGAAGAATTCTTAGTCCAAGAAATGGGTTGCATACCCCGCACAGCAACAAAGGAAGAGCGGCTCACACTTACTTTCGAGTCCGAGAGTGTCTCTAATACCCTCACCCAAGAGGATTTGGAGGCCATAGCCGAGCGTGTGTTTCCTTTCTTTGCTAATGAAAAATTTGATATTTCTGAGTACCCTGAGATTGCAAACATCATAAATGATGAATTAACTAATAATGAACTTAACGAACAAGTTAATAACGATTCAAATTATGATGAAATAGACCACGAAAACACAACATACTTAAATGAACTTGCTCAACAAGTCCGTAGTCGTGGTGAAAATGTTCCAGAGGCTGACGAAGAATTGCATGTTGCTAATCTGGGTACCGAAGAAGAGCCAAGAGAAACTAAGATCGGAAGCTTCTTCAAGGGGGACGACAGAGACAGATTGACTGCACTACTACGGGAGTTCGTGGATGTGTTTGCATGGTTATACAAAGACATGCCGGGTTTGGACAGAAAGGTAGCGGAGCACAGAATTCTGATCAGAGAAGATGCCAAGCCAGTAAAGCAGAAGCTCAGAAAGATCAAACCAGAATGGTCTCTGCAAGTCAAATAAGAGATCGAGAAGCTCCTCAGTGTGGGTTTCATCAAGGTCATCGAGTATCTGACATGGTTAGCCAACATCGTGACAGTCAGAAAGGCAAACGGCAAGGTTCGAGTTTGCGTGGACTTCCGGGATTTGAACAAAGCTTCCCCAAAAGATGATTTTCCACTCCCTAATATCGACATGCTAGTCGACTCCACTGCTGCCTACGAGGTTCGTTCATTTGTGGATGGGTTCGCTGGGTACAATCAGATTCTCATGGCCGAGGAAGATCAACATAAGACAGCCTTCACAACACCGTGGGGTACCTTTTGCTACACAGTCATGCCATTTGGGTTAAGAAACGCTGGGGCTTCCTACCAAAGAGCCGTGACAGACTTGTTCCACGATATGATTCACAAAGAAATCGAGGTCTATGTGGACGACATGATCATTCACTCCAAAGGGACCGATGGTCAACATTTAATCGATCTCCGCAAGTTCTTCGAAAGGCTTCGTCAACACAAGATGAGGCTCAACCCTGCAAAGTGCACGTTCGGGGTTATCCGAGGCAAAGTCCTTGGTTATATGGTCACTGAAAGGGGAATTGAATTAGACCCCTCCAAAATCAAGGCAATCATTGACATGCCTCCTCCAAATACGCAGAAAGAGATCAAAGGTTTCATGGGCAGACTGCAATACATCAGTCGGTTTGTGCACCAACTCACCTCCATGTGCGAGCCAATCTTCAAGCTACTCAAGAAGAATGTGGCTTTAGAATGGACCGACGCGTGCCAAGAAGCCTTCGACCAAGTGAAGCATTACTTGACGTGCCCTCCTGTTCTAGTTCCGCCGCACAAGGAGAAGCCTCTTTTGCTCTATCTCACTGTCAATGATGAAGCCCTAGGGGCTATGTTAGCACAAGAGCAACGAGAGTCCACAAAGGAGAATGCCATTTATTTTTTCAGTCGCCGATTCCAAGGAGGCGAAAAGAATTACCTGTCTTAGAGAAGTCATGTGCAGCATTGGTTTGGGTTACTCAAAAGCTCAAACACTATATGGAAGCTTTTCCGATCAAGATAGTAGCAAAGGTGGACCCGCTCCGCTACATCTTCGAGAAGCCTTTCATGTCAACAAGAATAGCCAAATGGTACTTCATGCTCGCCGGCTATGATATCACTTACGTCACACTAAAATCCGTCAGGGGGAAAGTGTTCAGTGACCAGCTTGCCGAATTCCCGTGTGACAAAGTGAAGGGGGAAGACGTACAGTTCCCCGACGAGCATTTAATTTGTACTGCAACCAAGGAAAATAAGTGGCAACTTTTTTTCGATGGCGCCGCCAATAAACACGGTTTTGGTATAGGAGTATTGCTTGTCGATCCAAAAGACATCTACACTCCCATTGCCATCCGTCTGGAATTCGAAGCTACCAACAACATTGCCGAGTACGAAGCATGCATAGCAGGGCTCGAAGCAGCTCTCGAAAGAAACATCACGGAACTAGAAGTATTCGGCGACTCTTTGCTCCTCATCAATCAGCAATCGGGTAAATGGCGAATCCAAGACCCGACCCTCCAACAGTATGGTCAGCACCTTGAAGAATTGGTTGAACAATTCCAAGAGATCACTTTCAACTACCTGCCAAGGGATAAAAATCGCTTCGCCGATGCACTGGCCACTATAGCTTCATTAGTCGAAATGCCCAAAGGGAAAATGGTGAAGCCTTTCAAAATTGCTCGAAGGAACAGTCCGGCGTACTGCATGAGTATCGAGATCGACGAGGTTCAAACAAACTCCCCATGGTATTCGGATATCATGAATTTCCTCAAAGATGGCATTTATCCCGAGAATAGCAATAAGAAGTCTGAAGCGGCTCTGCAAAGGCTAGCCTCTCGGTACGTACTGATTGGAGACCGAGTCTACAAAAGGCACCACGACGGGATTAATCTCTTATGCGCCAATGAGGCCGAAGCTCAAGAGATAATGTGTGAAGTGCACGAAGGAGAGTGTGGACCCCACATGAATGGGTTTATGCTAGTCAAGAAGATACTCCGCATTGGTTACTATTGGAGCACTATAGAACGAGACTGTATCGAGAAAGTCAAAAGGTGTGCCAAATGCCAATTCCATGCTAATCTGCAGCATGCTCCACCCTCGCAACTTTACAACATGGTCACACCTTGGCCTTTCTCTTGTTGGGGGATAGACATCATCGGTAAAGTCCATCCTGCCGGGAGCAATGGGCAGTCATTCGTCCTAGTGGCCGTCGACTACTTCACAAAGTGGGTCGAAGCACAAGCCTATCGGCCTCTCAACGCCAAGAAAGTGGCCGAATTTGTAAAGATTAATATCATGTGCCGATACGGCGTTCCTCATGAAATCATTTCCGACAACGGCTCTCACTTTGAGAAGGAAATGGATGCACTCTTGGTAGAATACAAGATCACCAAACACAAGTCATCTCCTTACCGTCCCCAAGCAAACGGCGCGGTTGAAGCAGCAAATAAAACCATCGAGACCATCGTCAAGAAAATGGCCTCAACAGGAAGGGATTGGCCCGAGAAGCTACCATTGGCATTGTGGGGCTACCGCACATCAATACGGTCAGCAACAGGAGAAACTCCTTATGCATTAGTCTATGGTTCTGAAGCCGTACTCCCAATCGAACTTGAAGTCCCATCTCTACGGGTCCTCCTCGAGAATCAAGTCAACGAGGTCGACTGGATGCAAAGTCGATATGAACAGCTAGCCTTACTCGACGAGAAAAGTCTAAGAGCACTCGAACGCACAAGGGCGTATCAGCAAAGGATGGCAAGAGCTTTCAACAGAAAGGTGAAGCCTCGAAACATCAATGTGGGAGATTTGTTCTTAAGACAACATCCTCCTAATGCCATGAATCTCCTGGGGAAATGGGGACCCCGATGGATCGGTCCGTACGTGGTCAAGAAGATACTAAGCGGTGGTGCAGTCCGACTCGTGGATTTAGATGGTGACCAGCTGTCAAAGGAGGTCAACCTCAACAAGCTCAAGAGGTTCTACGCTTAATAAACAAAGACCATAAAAAAAAAATCGCTCGCTAGATTGAAAACCCGCAAGGGAGGCCTAGGCAAAAATTAGAGCACGTGCAAAAAACAAGCCCGCTAGATTGAAAACCCGAAAGGGCGGTCTAGGCAAAAAACAGGGTGCACAAAAAAAATAATAATAAAAAAAAAATGGTCTTTGTTTGTTTGAACTACGGAGACCTGAGCCTCCCAACTGGAGGAACGTAGGCAACCTTCGGGTGCGGTCTAAAACATATCAAAAATACCCAATTCACTTCAAATAACAAGATGCAATTTCTTATTTCATTCAATGAATTATTCAAACCATTACAACGGATTTATTGAGCAACAAAAGACATCAAAACATTAAATCCTAAAACAAAGTGGTCTAATTTAATTGCAATCTCTTAGGGTACTAAGAAAAATCCAATTTTCTCTTAGCCTTCAAAGGAACACCCGATCGTCTCTCAATCCTTTTCTTCTTGGATAACGGAGGAGCACTAATACGCACCGAAACCTTCTGTGTTGCGGCACGTCTCTTGGCATAAAAGTCATCCAAAGGAGTACCGAAAGGATCAACAAGAATGTTACTCGAATCAGCAACAGCCTCCCTATATTTCAAAGCGCTGCTAGGCTCAAAACCCTTTCCCAACAACTCGGCACGAAGCACATCGACCCAAGTGATACCACGGTAAAGGGTGCCAAACAAATAATCCAAGTAGCTCTCGGGAAGGAAGACACTCCCCCGATGCAGAGGAGCAAAAGCCCAACGGTTGCGGTCATCTCCCCAAGCCGACTGAAGCTCACTCGAGAAGTCCGGGCCCATGTAAGCAACTGGACGAAGCATTCCGTCCCTCGGAAAAGGAATTGTCTGTTGGCGACCGAACTGCCGCAGAACCCGCTCTGGCTGGTAAAATGAAGAATCTCTCAAGCCGGGTACAACCACGTGCTGAAAACCAAGAGTCCATTCCACAAAAGGACGAAGACCCCAAGAAGGAGGGCACCACTCAATGTCGGCGGTTACCCGAGAGGCAAAGAATTTCTTCCAACCATCTTCAGATAAATCCCGGATCAATAACTTCCTCCTATGAACAACAAAAGGAGACAAATCACCATCCGGGGAATAAATCTTGAAGTGTTCTCGGAGCCATATGGTCAAGAGCAAAGGGCTTCCCCGACACATCTTGTCCGTCCTATGTAACTCATCAAGGCCGTGCAACGTCTCCCCTACAATAAGAGGGATTATACTAAATTGTTGCTCCTTGGCTTGCAAAATAATCTCAGCCAACTGCACATCCGCAGTCCCGAAAGGTGTAACAAACAGTACTTCACTAAAGAGATAAGCGGCCATGGCATTTCTTTCGAAAGATTGAACCACCGGATCCTCTGAGTGTAAACTGAAGAACATCGGCAACTCAGTTATGTCAATCACAGTACCGTGCAACATCTTCCTCACGTCCTCAACAGGGAGATTCAGTGACTCAACCCAAGAGTCAATGGCACCACGGTGATATTTAGGGACGGCAATCCGACCGGCCAAAGGCATACCAAGGATGGCCCCGAAATCATCAACAGTCGGCACCATTTCATTAGCTGAAAAGTTGAAGGTATGGCTGTCGCAATCCCAGAAAGCCGCGGAAGCTCTCAACAAATCCCAATCCGGCTTCAACGTCCGCAAGGTGAAAAGAATTCGGAACCCGAAGTCTTTAATGAAGGCCTTCTTGGGATGGGTCTTGAAAGAATACACAAAAGTGCCCAAGTCCTTTTCATACCCACTAACAACCTTGGCATCAAGGGCAAAAGAATTGGAAGCCATGGAAAATGTTGATCACAAGCAAAGTTAAGCAATAATATGATGTTCAAAAATGGCAGAAAGGAGCTGTGAGAATCAAGTGGTCGAACAGAAGATGATATTATAGCTGTTGGGGTTCTTTTGGCCAGCAAATGTCAAGCCCGGAATTCCGCCTCCCAGACGCGCGCGCCACCCTCCAGTGGTCTGAAATGCACGCGCGTCCCAAGCCTACAGAGGAAAGCGTGCGCCTCCCAAGTCTAGATCACTTCAGAAAAGGCCTTGTCAGAGATCTCAAGCCTAAATCAAGACACAGCCCCTGTCCTCGGACACCCAGTTGGGCACACCTTCTTCTGGTCCGCCCTTAAGGCATGTCAAAGATTGAAAGTAGGATAAAAACTCCCACTCAAAAGTAGGCTGTCCTTCCGCACGGATTCTGAAATCCCTAAGTTCCGTCACGGGTACCATACCCCCCCTCAAGGGTCAATCTCAACATTTCATCCTCAGCAGGAATATTTTTCTGGTCGCGGTCAACTGTGCCCACACCCCACAATTCAAAAAAAAAGTCAAGTGTGACTCCAAGTGGCACGAGACTTCAAAGCAATACCTCATCAACGAATTTCACTAACAGATTCGTCCTCATTCAAGGGTTCACTAACGGCCTCCACAAAGGTTCACTAACGGCCTCTTCAAAGGTTCACTAACGGCCTCCTCAAAGGTTCACTAACGGCCTCTTCAAAAGGTTCACTAACGGCCTCCTCAAAGGTTCACTAACAGCCTCCACAAAGGTTCACTAACGGCCTCCTCAAAGGTTCACTAATGGCCTCTTCAAAGGTTCACCAACGACCTCATTCAAGGGTTCACTAACGGCCTCATCAAC
This sequence comes from Campanula takesimana, assembly GCA_026119855.1. NCBI lineage: Eukaryota > Viridiplantae > Streptophyta > Magnoliopsida > Asterales > Campanulaceae > Campanula > Campanula takesimana. Next base: position 332,733 of record JAOWBW010001195.1, read on the forward strand.
GGATTTCACTAACGGATTCGTCCTCAAAGGTTCACTAACGGCCTCCCCAAAGGTTCACTAACGGCCTCTCCAAAGGTTCACCAACGGCCTCATCAACGGATTTCACTAACGGATTCGTCTTCAAAGGTTCATTAACGGCCTCATTTAAGGGTTCACTAACGGCCTCATCAACGGATTTCACTAACGGATTCGTCTTCAAAGTTTCACCAACGGCCTCTACAAAGGTTCACTAACGGCCTCATCAACGGATTTCACTAACGGATTCGTCTTCAAAGGTTCACCAACGGCCTCTACAAAGATTCACTAACGGCCTCATCAACGGATTTCACTAACGGATTCGTCTTCAAAGGTTCACCAACAGCCTCTACAAAGGTTCACCAACGGCCTCATTCAAGGGTTCACTAACGGCCTCATCAACGGATTTCACTAACGGATTCGTCTTCAAAGTTTCACCAACGGCCTCTACAAAGGTTCACTAACGGCCTCATCAACGGATTTCACTAACGGATTCGTCTTCAAAGGTTCACCAACGGCCTCTTCAAAGGTTCACCAACGGCCTCTACAAGGGTTCACTAACGGCCTCCTCAACGGATTTCACTAACGGATTCGTCCTCAAAGGTTCACTAACGGCCTTCTCAAAGGTTCACTAACGGCCTCCTCAAAGGTTCACTAACGGCCTCTCCAAAGGTTCACCAACGGCCTCATTCAAAGGTTCACTAACGGCCTCTTTAAAGGTTCACCAACGGCCTCTACAAGGGTTCACTAACGGTCTCATCAACGGATTTCACTAACGGATTCGTCCTCAAAGGTTCACCAACGGCCTCTCCAAAAGGTTCACTAACGGCCACGTTCAAAAGGTTCACTAACGGCCTCATTCAACATATTCAACCGGCAGGTTCACCTAACGGATCATGCCACCCCCTCTATCAACAAAAGCCGCTCACACAGGGAGCGCACCACTATCTCTCGCAATTTCAAATTCCTGCTTTCATCGAGTCTTTGCTTTTTTCTTGGTGATGTCCTCGGCGGGTGTTTTTAACTTTCGTCGACGCGTTTTGCTTTGCAATCCACGTCGCCGAGGGGCTCTGTAGACACCCCGCCTTGGACCGCTCACCCCGATTGCACATTTGATCTTATGTTTCTCCCCATTTTAAGTGTTTCTCGTTAGTTTCTGTCACTTCCGTTAAGTTCCTGACTGACTTCGTTAAGTCCAGGGACTAAACTGAATAACAGGGCTGACTTTCTAGTCCATTCTGTCAAAATTGCCTTCTCTGAGTCGCGCGCCTCTGACAGGAGGAGCCAGACGCGCGCGCCTCCCGCCCCCAAAGCAGGAAGCGCGCGCCTCTGGGCGTCAATTACAGATTTCTGGCCAGGATTCTCTCCCTTGCTCAATTTACAGGATTTTGCCCGGGAAGGATTTCTTGGTGACTGAGTTTTGGCACCAAAAACATCCCTCTTTCACCTATAAAAACCTCCCTTTACCTCCATTTTTAAGGACCGAAAACTTGGACGAAAACTTAAGACAGAAACTTTTGACTTTACTAAATTTCCTACTCTCAAAGTATTTTCCAAAGGATTTCTCCAAGTAATTTAACAAGAAGTGTTTGAAGTCTCTTGAAGTCTAGGTAAAGCTCATTCTTTCCCCTTCTCAACTTCATCTCTTTTCTCTTTCTTTTCATTTTATCAAAGTGCAATCACCCAAATCATTTTGGGACATGACTCTAATGATCCCCTCATCTCGTTGAGGTTGGTTAAGGAGTTATCTCCTACATTCCAAACTCTATTTTAAACCCCTTTTTATGATTTAAAGAAGAAGAAGAAGAACGTTTATCATTCATGTAGATTTTTATCAAGCAAGACCAACTTTAGTTGGGCGAGATGGGTGTTTCGGTACTTCCCATCTCTTAATCTAACCCCCGAACCTCAAAACAAAGAATCTCTGTTTTCGTAATCAAATTTAGGCTATTATCAATAGGTTTTTCTTATGTTCCTCAAAACATAGGTGGCGACTCTAAAAACAAGTTAGACATCCTAGGATAATTCACCGCTCTAGCCAAGCTGTGGTTCCCCGGGGTATCTACAGGGTGTACTTTCTTTCGTCGAGGCATTTTGCTTTGCAATCCACATCGCTGAGGGGATCTGTAGACACCCCACCTTGGACCGCTCACCCCGATTGCATGGTTGATCTGGGGTTTCCCCCTATTTTAAGTGTTTCTCGTTAGTTTCTGTTACTTCCGTTAATTTCCTGACTAACTTCGTTAAGTCCAAGGACTAAACTGAATAACAGGAATGACTTTCTAGTCCATTCTGTCAAAAAAGGCCATCTTGAAGTCACGCGCCTCCGCCCGTAGGGGTCAGAGGCGCGCGCGTAACGCAACCAAGGCTGGGGGCGCGCGCCTCTGGGCGTCAGTTATAGATTCTGTCCAAGAATCCCTCCCTTGCTCATTTTACATGATTTTGCCTGGGAAGGATCTCTTTGTGACCTCGTTTTGGCACCATAAACATCCCTTTTACACCTATATAAACCCCTCTAATTCACCATTGAAAAGGAAGATTTTTGATCATTAAGAAAACTCTACACAAAAATACTTGCAAGGCATTTGCCAAGAAGCTCTTTAAGGAGTATTTGAAGTTCTTTGAAGTATAGGTAAAAGACTACTCTTTTCTCTCCTTTCTACATCATCTCTCCCCTCTTTCTTCTACTTTAATCAAACGTGCAATCACCCCAAAACCATTTTGGGACATGACACCAAAGACTACTTCACTTCATTGAAGTTAGGCAAGGAGTTATCTCCTTACATTTCAAAAACCCCTTTTATTATAGTCAAGAATAAGAAGAACATTATTTTATATATGTAGACTTTGAACACGCAAGACCAAAATTAGTTGGGCGAGATGGGTGTTTAAGTACTTCCCATCTCGTAACCTAACCCCCGAACCTCATAACAAGAATCTCTGTTTTCGTAATCAAACTTAGGCTATACATTAGGTTTTTCTTATGTTCCTCTAAAAACATAGGTGCTGACTCTAAAACACAAAAATAGACATCCTAGGATAACTCGCGCGCTCTAGCCAAGCCGTGGTTCCTTCCTGGGGTATCTACACTACCACGTTGCTACATCAGTTGGTATTAGAAAAAGTTTGATCCTTGGAAGATGACCGACAAAAAACGATAACAACTTTGACAACCAAGTTGCGGTTTTTGCAATCTTGGATCGTGTATGGATCATAAACAATCAAAGGCAGAATTTACTCAATACATGAAGCGCAAAAATCAAGCCGCTGAGTTGTTTAATTGACAACAGTATTGGGCTGAGAAAGAAAATATTTGACTCGATAGCTTCGTGACTTAGAAGCACAACTAGGTTTTGCGGAGGCATTGCAAAAACATCAGAGTTGTGGCATCCCTAGACAATGGGATGGGACTCCAAGAGTTCATGTAGGACACGTGGACACTCCCCTTCGTGATCCACCAGTCGGGGATATTGCTGATGATGATTTCAAAGGAGAGGAGATTGTCCCAAATCTTCTGTCCGTGGTTGGATATATTGCTCCAAGAAAGAAATAAGAGGAGCCACTTTATTTTGATTTAGCCTTGCGGACGAGCCTTTTTGAAGTGGTTGAGGAGGAAGAATGTGAGGAAGAACTGTAAGGAATTTAAAGTCGTGCGATGAAGAAGTATCATTTGCCAGAATTATTCAAGCCAGGGAAGGTACATGTTTATTCAAAATATCTTATCAAGTGGAATGGAAGCATTCAAATCTCAAGCACGAACTTGAGGACGAGTTCTTTTGAAGTGGTGGTGACTGATGTAAGACGAATATTTGACTATGTCAAATATATTAATTATATTGGCATTTTATCAATATTTAGGATTTAGTTTGTATTTTAATTATTATTTTCGTTATTATTTATAGTAGGTTAATCTTAGAGGATTCTAGAATAGATTTTGAGTCAATTTACTTGTTTTTGAGTCCTAATAGGTTACCAAATAGGTTAGGAGCAATTCTAGAAGGTTTTAGATTCTCCCCAAGTTTTATAGGTGTAGACACCCCGCCTTGGACCACTCACCCCAATTGCACATTTGATTTTGTGTTTCTACTTGTTTTAAGTGTTTTTCGTTAGTTTTTGTTACTTCTGTTAAGTTCCTGACTGACTCTGTTACGTCCAGGGACTAAACTGAATAACAATTCTAACTTTTCAGTCCATTATGTCAAAATTGTCTTTTCAGAGTCGGGCGCCTCTGGTCATTGAGGTCAGACGTGTGCGCTTTCTGCCCTAACGGCCGGAGGCGCGTGCTTCTGGGCGTCAGTTACAGATTCACTCCAAGAATCCCTCCCTTGCTCAATTTACATGATTTTACCCGGGAATTCCCTCTTTGTTGACTCTGTTTTGGCACCAAAAAGATTCTCTTTTCACCTATAAAACTAGGGATGGCCAAACCGGACCGGAACCGGACCGGAAAACCGGACCGGAAAAGCCCGGAACCGGAGCAAACCGGGGAGTAAACCGGAACCGGAGTAACCGGAACCGTGGTAGGCGCGGGCCGGTTCAGGGTCACATATATGGCGAACCGGAACCGGACCGGAACCGGAACCGGATCGGCATTTCCATTAAAAAAATAAAAATCCCTTATTTTTCAATAAATTTTAACATGTTTATTCATTAGTGTATTATAAAATAAAAATCTCTTATCTTTTAATAAATTTTAACATGTTTATTCATTATTGTATGATAAAAAAAAATAAAAAAAGGTAGCCTGGACTGAACCGGAACCGGACCGGAACCGTACCGGAACCGGATTGTGATGACCGGAACCGGAACCGGTGTAAGCGCGGGCCGGTTCAGGGTCACATATATACTGAACCGGAACCGGCGGTTCCGAACCGGAACCGGCGGTTCCGAACCGGAACCGGGCCCGGAACTGGTTTTGGTCATCCCTATATAAAACCCCCCTTTCTCCACCATTTTAAAGGAGGACTTTTAGAACACAAGAAAACTATACCAAAAACTCTCTCAAAAGGCATCTTCAAACATTCTCCAAAGAAGTTCTTGAAGTGCTTGAAGTTTAGGTATTTTCTTATTCTTCTATTTCTCTTTATTCATCTTTAATTCTTATATATTTATCAAAGTGTCCAATCAACCCAAACCATTTTGGGACATGACACCAAAGGCTACTTCATTACATTGAAGTTGGCCAAAGAGTTATCTCCCCACATTCCAACCTCTTTCAAACCCCTTTTTAATTCATTTTCAAAGTATAGAAGAACAGGTTTTATTATGTAGACTATGAACAAGCAAGACCAACTTTAGTTGGACGAAATGGGTGTTTAAGTACTTCCCATTTCGTAACCTAACCTCCGAACCTCTAATACACGAATCTCTGGTTTTCATAAACAAAACTTAGGACATTATTACGTTTTTCTTATGCTCCTCTAAAACATAGGTGGCGACTCTAACAAACAAAAATCAAAAACAAAATGACGCGTTGACCGAAGCTGTCGTGGGATCGACCCCGCTCGCGCCGGGGCATCTACAATAGGCACTATAAAATAGACCTAATTATTAATTCAGAATTTATCTTGAATATATATTTTTATTAACCCTTTGATTTGTTTAGCACTTTTTGGTTGAATTAAAGTCATTATTGGCTTTGCAGATTAATATTTTTCGGTAAGATTAATATTAGGCAAAAACTCGTGTGCGGCCGCCGCACGCTGTGCGACGGATCCGCCCATGGGTCATACCCGGTTATCCGACCTGCCCGCCCGCCAGACTCGCCTTCTTTCCCATATCGCGACACGTGCCGCACATAAAAAAAATCTTCAATAACTTTAAAATGCAATATCTAGTTTTTTTAAGTCGAAAAAAAATCTAAAAATACCGGTGTGTTCGTCTCAACGAGACGAATAAAGGTAGATAGGTCATGATATGGTTTGATTTTTTTTAAAAAGATATATTTTTAACACAAAAAAAAGTGGGGTGCTAGTCTCCTGAGATGTAACACGTTCTTATGAATAAAGTAACAGTTTGGTCTTAAAAAAGTAACACTTTATTGTAAGATGTAATACCACTTTCGTTTTTGTGCTTAGAAAAAGTAATAATCGAAGTGAACATAGTGCATATATGATTGTAATATGCTATATAGATGAATTTAACAGTTTTATATACTAAATGTTACTTTTTTTCTTTAAGAAAAGAGTAAAAATTCATGTATATAATCGGTTTTGTATTTCAATTGAATGTAAAACCCTAGAAAAGTGTTACAATTGAGAAAAAAAAAGTTACATTCATTTATTATAAAATGTAATGTTAGTTTAGTTGTCAATCTTATGCTATCTTTAATCTATTTCAGCAAAATTGTGGTACATTTTTTTAAAAAAAATGTTACATATGAGGAAAAATTATTACATTTATGTATAAAAGGTGTTACTTTTGCCGGAGAACAAAAAATTTTGTAGGGAAAAAAAGTTGGAGGGAAAAAAAATTAAAAAAAAAAATGCTTGGGTGGCTCGACGGCTCGGCTTGGCTTGGGTGTGAGTCGTCTCACGCCGTGAGAGGGTCTCACAGGAGTCCGCCTCTTAATATTCAAGGATCTCCATTGTGGTTTTCCTTTAGGTTGTAATTCCGCTGCTAAAAGTAGTTACGCTGCCACGCTGCTACATCAATTGTGCCACGCTGCTACATCAATTGGTCAAAACCCCCTAATTTTGATGAGTGTGATTATGAAATTTGTCAATTTGACTTTATTTCGCCTTTAGCTGATACACATACTTCACAAGGTATAATTTACTGGTTTCAACCACCAATATGTAATGAAGATATGTTACACATCGTTTCATTGACCTGTTTGACGTTCCCCGTTTTAAACCATCTTTTTCTTGTTACATTAAAAATTTTCTACTCCGTCAGTTTATTATACTGCAATGGATTGATTGGATGGATGTTGTCACAAAAGTTAGCAATTTTAAAGTTCCCCAAAGATTTGAGACTTTTGAGATTTTATTGTCAAGGCACAAGGAGGAGGATACTAATGTTACATGCTCTCTTTGCACTGCGACAAAGTCTAGTACAAACCATTCCAAATTAGAGGACGGATTTTTCGAAGTTGAGGAGAATGATGGAGATGAATACTTCCTCCGTTCCTCTTTAATTTATAAAATTTTCCATTTTGGTTGTCCCACTTTAATCTATTAAGTCCCACAAAGGAAATGTTTTAATACTTTTAAAATAATCACTTGTCATACTCACAACAACTATCTACATACTATTCTCTACCCCATTTTTTCTCTCCCACTCAACTATCTACACTCACAACACATCAACTTCACATTTTCCTTAAATAATGTGCCCAACCCAAAGTTTGTAAGTTAAAGAGGGACGGAGGGAGTATAGGGGTAAGTTTAAAGTTTAAATTTAATTATTATTGTTATTTTTATTTTCAAATTTAATATTAGATGGTAGTGTTTTCATAATAAGAAGTATATTAGGACTTTATTTTGATTGAGTTAAAAGTCTATTAGGTTACTATATAGAGTATGCTTGATTTTAGAAGTGTTTGACTTGTTTTTTAAGTTTTATAAGTCATAAAACTAGGGTTACTTGTGATTCTGAAAATTAGTTGATTATCAATAAAATTTGATATAGAGTACTACTGTTTATTCCCCAAAAGCCAATTTGTTACTTTTGGATGCCAATTTTCGGTAATTGTGCATGATTCAATGAAATTTGAAGATAATTCACTTGTAACCGTGCACAATTCAACATTGATTGAGACTATTCTTCCGGCATTGTTGTGAGTGGCGACAATTAACGAATTTATAGTTGTATCATTTTTATGCTTTCGCTTGCTTACATCAGTTTTTAAGTTTTAGTTATTCATGCAAATGGAACCGCGGCATTCTAAAATAGGTTCCGTTTATTTACAAAGATGTCGCCCGCTTTTTAAAAGAAATTTCAATTACTTACAATACCACCACCGCACACCGTAAAAACTAGCTTCTCCACATTGGTAGAAAACACTAATTATCTTTTTTCAAGATTTTGGCTTCATAGATTCACCAAGTGACTTTTTAAATTGTAATCAAGTTTATTAGTGAAAACCTTTGAGTTATAGAGACGGACTCCTGAGAGACCATCTGATGGGTTGGTTTTTATATCATTTTATCTCACTATTTTGGATTATTTCGTTTGAATTTTGATGTAAATTAGATTAGTTTTGAAGTAATGTTGGGCTTATTATGTATTTGTAATTTTGTGGGAAATTATTGTAATTGAAAGAGTTTTTAGTGATTTTATGGTGTTCCCGCGAAGTTTGTGGATGCTCATGTGTTAAAGAATAGTCGTTGGTCATGCTCAAAGTCAAAGTCAAAGGGAGTCAAGAGATGGAAGAAGGGAAGAAAAATGAGAAAAAGGCTGCCCTAGCGGGTGCTCGCCCACGTCATCATGGGCGGTCGCACACGTGTGAAAAGAAGAAGATATCAAAAATATGCCTACCCGGGCGCTCGCACGCCCTCTACCCGGACGCTCGCCCGCCTCCCCATACCAGCTTTTCCAGATTCCTTCTAAAGTCGGGATTTGGGCTTATTTTCCTTATTTTTACCCTAGTTTCTCTCTAGTATAAATAGGAGACTTTAGCCACTTTATTTTCTTATGCTTTGTTTTAGGTTTTATTTTACTTTTGAAGGTTTGTAACATATTTGAAGATTTTCATCATCAAGCTTAATATCCAGGTTTATGATTGTGATCTTGAGTATGCGTATGAGTAGCTAAACATCTAGGTTTGTGGATTGGATACAAACAATTACATGATCTTTATGCTATGCGATTTTAATTCTTCCATATAATCATTGTTTTGGTTTAATACAATAGTTTTAATAACGTTTTAGAGTTTCAATCATATTGATAGATATTTTTGGATCTTTAACTATTCGGGTTTAATCTCTTGCACTTGCGTGGAGAGTTAGACATAGCCATTGTTATGATGAATAGCTTTGATCTTTGACCTTGCGGAAATTGAGAAAATCTAGGTTTTTATATTCTTAGACGCTTAATAAATTCTTTGTGTGTTAATCGGACCTTGCGGAAGGGTTAATATACATCGAATAAAAGGATTGCAATTCAGACACCTAACCATCTCAATTCTTAAATAAGTGAATGAATCTCAAATCAAGATTATTTCTTTAGTCATCAAAATAGCATAAAGTGAACGTAATTGTGAAGTCCAATCCGTGAACTTCTTTTTTGAGTAAAATCTTTGCTTTAGTTGCGATTTTAAGTTAGTTTAATTAGTTACATTTTTAGTTTACTCTAGTTTAATAAACAATCAAAAACAAAAACCCCCTTGTTACTTTTACATTAATTAAGTACACTTGTTTTCACCAAGTCTCTGTGGTTCGACCCTTACAATCGTACATTGCTACTTCGGTGACTTGTACACTTGCAAGGTTTTTATTACACGAGGATTTTATCCATCAAGTTTTTGGCGCCGTTGCCGGGGACTTGTTGTGCTTTACAAGTTTATTTAATCGATGTATGTTTGGTAGGCGTTCATTGGATCCCGAGTTGCTCCCTTTGAACGATAATATTAATTGACTTGATAGGGGAATTCCCTCTATTAGGACCAATTGGTAGGAAAACAGGCTAGAGGGGGGGGTGAATATCCTAGTTGAAAACTTTTAAAGTGAGACACTTTAAAATGCAAAGTCACTAATCGGCAAGCAACCAATAATCAGTAAGTGCAGCGGAGAAGATGTGACTAAGTTTAACTCACACAAAATCAGTATGAAAAGTTTTTGAGTGTAACGCCCGTCCAAATTCCTGTTAAATTCTTACCTTGCATATTATATGCTATTTTAATTGAGTTAATTATTTAACTAATTGAGCAAGTTTAAGTCCTAATTGTTTAAGTTGAAACATTAGGGTCATTTGTGAAAATTAAAGTTCAGGGGCTAAAATGCTCAAATTGAACTTTAAGGGCATTTTTGCTCAAAGTGAAACTTGGAGGGCCTAGGTACAATTCTTGAAAGTTTATAAGGATAAACCTTTGGTTTGCTTCTCCTGAGATCAGTATCCCCAATTTGTTCTCGTACATTCTCTCTGTTTCATAAAAGAAAAGTTAGGGTTTACCCTATTCTCGACTCCTCTTGCTTAATTATGCCTCTGTTCGAAAATCCGACTTCGCATAAATGATCAGGGCGGTGAGTAGAGCATTTCCTGCCGAACATAAATTAGTTTGGGTGAATTTGATTTCGGACTAGGTAAGTCACTAGCTCCCCCTTGCTTGTAATAACATGCCTATATGTTATTCTTGATACTTGTGCTTGTTAATTTCGTGTTTGGGGTAATTTTTGTGATACTTGTAAAATTGGGACAAAGGGAGTATTCGTATGAAAAAGTATTGAAAAAGTATACTCCTACTCGTGAGACGGTAAAATATTAACTTGATTTAAATGTTATTAGAAAAATTGTACCATTATTTGTGGTACGGGGAAATGAATGGAAGTATCCCTAAATGATTATATTAGTATATTAGAAAATTATACTTATACTTTTGGGACAGTAAAATATTTAATTGGAATAAAAGGAAATTATCCTATTATTTGTGGGACGGTAAAAGAAATGAATTGAGCTTGAAATAGTGTCTTGGGTATTGCCTAAGGGTTAGTGAAAGTATACTCCTACGCTTGGGACGGAGAATTCTTAAGCCTGGAAAGAAATTGAGTGTTGCTGAAAATTTCACCAGGCGCCCGCCTGATTATCCTTCGAGCGCCCGCCCATTTCATCAGAAGTTTTGGTTTCAAAAGTGCTATAATGAGCGGCCGCCCGGTCCATCGTAGGCGCCCGCCCGGTCCCCTGTTTCAACAAAAGTGTTTAAATCTAAATTGAAATGAAAGCTTACCCCTCGTAAGGCATAGAGCCATAGTATAAGATGTCCTAGCAAGTGTATATGTACCTTTTGGGGCATTAGAACTTGGTCTTGAACATGAGTACTCATAGAATTAAAATGAGAACTTAAGTATATGAGTAACAACTCTTTTATATGTCTTGAAAGTGCTAAGAACAAGCACTAATGTGTTATATGTGTTTTGGAATCAATGTTTGTGTACCTTAGGGGAATTAGAACAATGTCTTGAGCTTGAACATCCAAAGTATAGGATTAAGAACTTGTAAGTATGAGATGTATAACTCATCTACTTAGCTTGAACTTGAAGTATAAGACAATTAAATCTTGTACATGACTTGAATATCCAAAGATTGGAATAATAACTTGAGTATAAGATAATTAATTCTTGTACGTGTCTTGAATATCCAAAGAATTAGATTGAGAACTTGAGTGTAAGATGATAAAATCTTGTACATGAATTGAAACCAATACATGTGTATGGTAATGAACTTGAAAGTGCTATGAACAAGCACTAACGTGTTAGAACTATTCTTGGTGTGTATGTGCAAATCTTGCATATAGCTACTTGATAGAATATGGCTTCTTGACTACTTGATACTTGGTATTAATAACCAAAGAGTTAGAATATGGAACTATATAGAGAATGAACAACTCTAAGACATACTTAAATCTAATACGTGTGTATTGAAGTGCTATGAATAAGCACTAATGTGCTAGTAATTGGTTTAATCGTGTATATACTCAATGAAGTATATAAAGTATAAAGAAAATACCATGTTCTTGAGTTGAGTTCCTAAAGAAATAGGGACTAGTGTAATATGAAGATAATTCATAGAACAATGATTATAGAACACAATATGTGTTGGAAAACGTATTCGATTATTAGCGATAAATATATGCGAGATATGATTGTGACTAGGTACAATACGACCTATTCGACTACGTGCTTAGAGTCTAAGATGTTGGGCTCTAGTTGAAAGTAAGGGTATCGTGATAGACACATTAGTGTGTTAAAGATTATATGAATATGTACGTGCAAACATTTCATATGACAAAGTGATATAGAATGACATACCCTACTACTTGGTTGGGGTCTGTTATTAATACACTCTAATTTGTCTTGATTGTGTTACGTGGACACATTATGTGCCATTGTTATACTTATTTGTATTTGCAAATATATCATACGTGTACTTGTATTTGGTGAGCACATGATTACATGGTTCCTGAAGAGCTAGTCCACTACTTTTGGACTTAGTTCTATACTCTTGTAGTTCAAGTAAACATCTACTTGTGCATTCTTGTTTGAGTCCAGCTGGTCACCTTGCTTGTTCGGAAATATATAGGTTCACGCTTATCGCGAGAGCTGGGGCTTAAGTGATAATCGGGTCCCTATGTATTTGCGCTTGACCCCTTACTACAGGCCATAGTAAGGGCATAGCTTCCTTGGTTGGAGCAATACGCCTGACTTAAGTGAATGCTAAACTCGTGAACACCTCGTGAATCTTGTTCTTGTGAGTGATACTGGTTACCGGGTCCTCTTGTGTACTGCACAGCAGCAACTTGATTGATCGTGATTTGTCAACTGCAATAAGCAACGACAACAATGGTTTACTTGGGAGGAATAAGATTGGAATATCCTTTGTGACGTGATAGTTTAGCTTTATGTGTTAGCTACTTGATGAGTTGGCTTAGCCTCTAATATACTTGTTACTTGATGACATCTTGAGCATGATTATTTGATAATCTTCTTGATTTGCATGATTACATGATAACATGCTATGTACTTGTATCTAGTAACTTACTGAGATTTATCTCACCCCGTTTCTTGTTTATTTGTTTCCCCCCCCCAGGAAAGCAAGTGGTAATACGTTGTGAGGCTCGACTTAGCAGGGGCCTACTTGGCAGGTTGTTCTTGTTGGGGATTGTTATCCTTCCAGTTTTGGTGAGGACGATTTGGTATCAGTTGTTTAGACTCAGTATATTGGGTAGACGTGTATAGTGTTCTTGTAATGCCAGTGTATGTGCTAGGCATGTTTTCCGCTGTGTACAACCATTTGGTTTAGAATTTCTTGGTATAGAACTCGTTGTGAGCTATCTTAGCTCGTTCCTCTTGAGTATTTATATGATGCCAGTTGATTTATTCAGGTGTCATTCAGTTTCACATTTCTTGTTAGCCACGCGCTCCAGGTTCGAGGTTCTATTAGGGGATCCCGGGACCTGGGGGCGTGTCAGGTTGGTATCAGAGCTATGGTTTAGCTCTAAGCCTAGATAGGGTCTATGGCCTAGGTTGGGTTAGTCTTGGGTGTGTTTTCGACGTCGAGTGCTTCGTTACTTGTTGTTATACCAGGCATAGGACTGGTGTTGATAGTGTTGATAGTGTTCCCCACTAGATAGTTTGAGAATCGAGAGCGCGAGTCTTTAAAGACTTAGGCGTATCTATCTTGTGCAGTGAACATTGTTTCGTACTATATATGCATGCTTGTCCTTATTTCTTGATTTACGTGAAGCTGTATTCTCTAGTAAGAGACTACGTGCTTGATATCGTTATTTATAAGAGCTTGATAGAAGTGTGGGTGATAACACCCTATACGTTATATGTTGACTTGGTCATGTTACCTATTTGGGACATTGATGTGATACGTGTTATGGCTTGGCTTTTTATGTGTTAGGTCTTTCTTGTTTGCCACAATAGATGGTGAATATTTCTATGCTAGTATGATTGACTATTTATATGAGCATGATATAATTATGTATAATATTCATGTTCTGCATTGAAAGCCCGAAAATGATTGTCAAGGTTGTGCTGAATATTTAGCATATGTGGTTGATGGAAGAATGGATACATGATACTTGATGAGAACCTTGAGTTATCTTGAGTTGCTACGGTACAAATATAGTGCTGATATCTAAATCAATGTTCATGACATCGGTTGAGTTCAAAGAGTTGAAGATTCAACTTGAGGAATTTCTTGATAGAGGATTCACCCAGCTTAGTATATCTGCGTGGGGTGTATTTGTATTGATTAGCATGAAGAGATATGGTACTTTGCGATTTCATATTGAATGCAAAGAGTTCAACCAGGTGACTATAATGAACCAGTACTTGTTATCGTATATGGATGAATTATTTGATCCCTGAAGTTAATCAGTGGGCTATTCAGTGTTTGATTGATAAGTGGCTACCATTAGTTGGAAAGTCAACTATGAGGATATACTGAAGACATCTTCTCATATCAGGTATGCTCGTTATGAATTCGTGATTATGCTATTTCGATTGATATATGATCTAGCAGTATTGATGGATTTGATGAATGATATCTTCAAACCATAATTTGATTTCTTTGCGATGAATTGATTGATGACCTGTTGGTGTATACAAAGTCGCAGACTGAGAATTGATTGTATTGAAATTTCTTGAGAGAAACAATTGTTTTCAAAAGCTAGCAAGAGATAGATGATCTATTACCTTGAAGTGGATGCCTGAAGTAAGTATCTTTATTGACCTGTACAAGTGGAAATAACCGAGGTACGATTATTCTTGAGATTTTCTTGATCTTGTTAGAGATTCATTAATGAATTTCGAAGGTAGCACTATTATTAGCTATTTGACACAGAAAGCTACACTTTCCGATAGATTGATAAACGTGAAGCCAATTTTTTAAATATTGAAATGATGGATGACCATAACTTCAGTATTTGACATTGCCTAGTGGATTCGACTAGTATGATGGTTATTTGGAGGATATGACCAGTGTTACTATTTTTCTAGTGCATGTGTCAAGATTCACCAATATAGTGGATATGATAAATTCATTATGCATAGTGAAGCTCGAACAAGAGATAAAACGTGTGTTAATTCAAAATGGTAACGTACTTGTATATGTTTTGAGGAGATTGAATCTTGATGAATATAATAATTCTACTCATGACATGAAACTGATTGTGATCCTACGGCTATTGTATTAGCGGATTCATTGAACATAAAGACTTGTATTTCATGATTGATGGTACTGAATGGGAGGAAAATTTCTGAGTATTCAACTAAATCCTTGAATTGTGATTATTTGAAAGCAGAATATCAGAGATCGTTTGATTTTTTATAATCCTTCGATATTTCTGAATATATGAATATATTGCGATGGATTTCGTGGAAGGATTATCATTTAATAGATAAGTCCCGATGATATTGGTTATAGTGGATTAATTAATCAAATCTGCTTGACTTTATGTGTTGTGATGTTATGATCGATACATCTTGATTACATGGGATACCTGTAGATATAATATATGACAGGGGTTCTTGTTCTACATCTTGTTCGACACCTTGTTTTACATCTTGATTATGATAATTTTTCTGAGCACTCTGGATATTTAACCGAGGATGCTTCTTGATCATATGTTGCGAGCATGTGAAGTGTATTTCCTTGTGGCTATTATATGAGTTTGCAATTTAGCGGAAATTCCATCACACGAATTACTTAGTATACGGGTAATTGCTTGTATGGATACTTGATTCTTATCTTGAGCACGAATACTTCTTGTGAAAGTTTCATGGGAAAGTCACAGTATCGAGAAGGTTATGTGATAATAATACTCGCAGGTAATTGATAATATGGTGTGGTATACCATATTCTTGCTATTCTTGAGTTCTATTTGTTATTTATATGTGTCATAATCTCGATTAGTAAAATTCGAGGGCGAATTTTCTTTAAGGAGGGGAGGATGTAATGCCCGTCCTAATTCCTGTTAAATTCTTACCTTGCATATTATATGCTATTTTAATTGAGTTAATTATTTAACTAATTGAGAAAGTTTAAGTCCTAATTGTTTAAGTTGAAACATTAGGGTCATTTGTGAAAATTAAAGTTCAGGGGCTAAAATGCTCAAATTGAAACTTAAAGGGCATTTTGCTCAAAGTGAAACTTGGAGGGCCTAGGTGCAATTCTTGAAAGTTTATAAGGATAAACCTTTGCTTTGGTTCTCCTGAGATCAGTATCCCCAATTTGTTCTCGTACATTCTCTCTGTTTCATAAAAGAAAAGTTAGGGTTTACCCTATTCTCGACTCCTCTTGCTTAATTATGCCTCTGTTCGAAAATCCGACTTCGCATAAATGATCAGGGCGGTGAGTAGAGCATTTCCTGCCGAACATAAATTAGTTTGGGTGAATTTGATTTCGGACTAGGTAAGTCACTAGCTCCCCCTTGCTTGTAATAACATGCCTATATGTTATTCTTGATACTTGTGCTTGTTAATTTCGTGTTTGGGGTAATTTTTGTGATACTTGTAAAATTGGGACAAAGGGAGTATTCGTATGAAAAAGTATTGAAAAAGTATACTCCTACTCGTGAGACGGTAAAATATTAACTTGATTTAAATGTTATTAGAAAAATTGTACCATTATTTGTGGTACGGGGAAATGAATGGAAGTATCCCTAAATGATTATATTAGTATATTAGAAAATTATACTTATACTTTTGGGACAGTAAAATATTTAATTGGAATAAAAGGAAATTATCCTATTATTTGTGGGACGGTAAAAGAAATGAATTGAGCTTGAAATAGTGTCTTGGGTATTGCCTAAGGGTTAGTGAAAGTATACTCCTACGCTTGGGACGGAGAATTCTTAAGCCTGGAAAGAAATTGAGTGTTGCTGAAAATTTCACCAGGCGCCCGCCTGATTATCCTTCGAGCGCCCGCCCATTTCATCAGAAGTTTTGGTTTCAAAAGTGCTATAATGAGCGGCCGCCCGGTCCATCGTAGGCGCCCGCCCGGTCCCCTGTTTCAACAAAAGTGTTTAAATCTAAATTGAAATGAAAGCTTACCCCTCGTAAGGCATAGAGCCATAGTATAAGATGTCCTAGCAAGTGTATATGTACCTTTTGGGGCATTAGAACTTGGTCTTGAACATGAGTACTCATAGAATTAAAATGAGAACTTAAGTATATGAGTAACAACTCTTTTATATGTCTTGAAAGTGCTAAGAACAAGCACTAATGTGTTATATGTGTTTTGGAATCAATGTTTGTGTACCTTAGGGGAATTAGAACAATGTCTTGAGCTTGAACATCCAAAGTATAGGATTAAGAACTTGTAAGTATGAGATGTATAACTCATCTACTTAGCTTGAACTTGAAGTATAAGACAATTAAATCTTGTACATGACTTGAATATCCAAAGATTGGAATAATAACTTGAGTATAAGATAATTAATTCTTGTACGTGTCTTGAATATCCAAAGAATTAGATTGAGAACTTGAGTGTAAGATGATAAAATCTTGTACATGACTTGAAACCAATACATGTGTATGGTAATGAACTTGAAAGTGCTATGAACAAGCACTAACGTGTTAGAACTATTCTTGGTGTGTATGTGCAAATCTTGCATATAGCTACTTGATAGAATATGGCTTCTTGACTACTTGATACTTGGTATTAATAACCAAAGAGTTAGAATATGGAACTATATAGAGAATGAACAACTCTAAGACATACTTAAATCTAATACGTGTGTATTGAAGTGCTATGAATAAGCACTAATGTGCTAGTAATTGGTTTAATCGTGTATATACTCAATGAAGTATATAAAGTATAAAGAAAATACCCTGTTCTTGAGTTGAGTTTCTAAAGAAATAGGGACTAGTGTAATATGAAGATAATTCATAGAACAATGATTATAGAACACAATATGTGTTGGAAAACGTATTCGATTATTAGCGATAAATATATGCGAGATATGATTGTGACTAGGTACAATACGACCTATTCGACTACGTGCTTAGAGTCTAAGATGTTGGGCTCTACTTGAAAGTAAGGGTATCGTGGTAGACACATTAGTGTGTTAAAGATTATATGAATATGTACGTGCAAACATTTCATATGACAAAGTGATATAGAATGACATACCCTACTACTTGGTTGGGGTCTGTTATTAATACACTCTAATTTGGCTTGATTGTGTTACGTGGACACATTATGTGCCATTGTTATACTTATTTGTATTTGCAAATATATCATACGTGTACTTGTATTTGGTGAGCACATGATTACATGGTTCCTGAAGAGCTAGTCCACTACTTTTGGACTTAGTTCTATACTCTTGTAGTTCAAGTAAACATCTACTTGTGCATTCTTGTTTGAGTCCAGCTGGTCACCTTGCTTGTTCGGAAATATATAGGTTCACGCTTATCGTGAGAGCTGGGGCTTAAGTGATAATCGAGTCCCTATGTATTTGCGCTTGACCCCTTACTACAGGCCATAGTAAGGGCATAGCTTCCTTGGTTGGAGCAATACGCCTGACTTAAGTGAATGCTAAACTCGTGAACACCTCGTGAATCTTGTTCTTGTGGGTGATACTGGTTACTGGGTCCTCTTGTGTACTGCACAGCAGCAACTTGATTGATCGTGATTTGTCAACTGCAATAAGCAACGACAACAATGGTTTACTTGGGAGGAATAAGGTTGGAATATCCTTTGTGACGTGATAGTTTAGCTTTATGTGTTAGCTACTTGATAAGTTGGCTTAGCCTCTAATATACTTGTTACTTGATGACATCTTGAGCATGATTACTTGATAATCTTCTTGTTTGCATGATTCCATGATAACATGCTATGTACTTGTATCTAGTAACTTACTGAGATTTATCTCACCCCGTTTCTTGTTTATTTGTTTCCCCCCCCCCAAGAAAGCAAGTGGTAACACGTTGTGAGGCTCGACTTAGCAAGGGCCTACTTGGCAGGTTGTTCTTGTTGGGGATTGTTATCCTTTCCAGTTTTGGTGAGGACGATTTGGTATCAGTTGTTTAGACTCAGTATATTGGGTAGACGTGTATAGTGTTCTTGTAATGCCAGCGTATGTGCTAGGCATGTTTTCCGCTGTGTACAACCATTTGGTTTATAATTTCTTGGTATAGAACTCGTTGTGAGCTATCTTAGCTCATTCCTCTTGAGTATTTATATGATGCCAGTTGATTTATTCAGGTGTCATTCAGTTTCTCGTTTCTTGTTAGTCACGCGCACCAGGTTCGAGGTTCTATTAGGGAATCCCGGGACTTGGGGGCATGTCATTGAGAGCTTGGTTTTAACACGAAGTAGTTTTTAAAAGTTCAATGCAGTTTCAAGAGATTGGTTAATGGAAATGACAATGAATCAGTATGTAAAATGAAGTTGCCGGTGATAGATTTCCAACCGGCAATGACAACGCAATAATAAGGTAAACACAAAGAGACACGAGTATTTGGAGAGGTTCACAGTGTATATACTGCTACGTCCTCTATCAAGTTTGGTCAGAACTTAGATTTGGGTTAAGCGCACTATTAGATTTTCCTAGTCTATTACCTCCACGGCTTTACTGGATATAAAGACATAAACTCTAGGAATCACTAATGGATCGTGATACAAATACTGACCAAGTGTTTTTGAGCGGTAAGTCCAAAAGAACTTATCTCACTCAGGTGGGTGTGTGAAAAACTCAAACAATGTATTCCTTAAATAATCTAGTTCGGGAATACTGACAATATTGATGAGTTTGTGCACAAGTGTATGTCCTATTAAATGTCTAATGATTTCTTGGATAAAGAATGTTTGAACTTCAATGAATGCTTCAAACTATTCAACTCTCATAAATGCACAACCCTTCTTTAATGCTCTGAGTCTTCTATTTATAGGAGAAGTAAATGACTTGAGTCTTTGGAGAGAAGGGTTGTAATTTGAATTTCCAGCCGGTTAGGTGAGGAGCATTAAATGCGCTATCTCCAACATTAATGGCGAAGATACGCATGCCTACAAAAATCTGATGGGACAGGACCCCTTTGTCTCAACCGGTTACCTGCAAAAAGAAAGTAAGAGACAGAGTAGAGCTAGAAGTAGCTCGGTGTCAGACTGGCGCAGAAATAATAGCAGAGACAGTTTAACTACTTACAGTAAGGTCGTACAAAGCAATCGGTAAAGTCAATTAAAGTAGGAACGATGTAACCTGGGGATATTCATATGAAGAATATCTTGAGTTGAGTACCAGTAAGCTTCAGTTTGTCCTTGTTGATTGTAGAGTTGCCGGTGACGTGTGTGTATACTGATCATGTCCTTAGTCGGAAACTTGGAACTT
This sequence comes from Campanula takesimana, assembly GCA_026119855.1. Lineage (NCBI taxonomy): Eukaryota > Viridiplantae > Streptophyta > Magnoliopsida > Asterales > Campanulaceae > Campanula > Campanula takesimana. Next base: position 352,744 of record JAOWBW010001195.1, read on the forward strand.
GTCTTGCTGATTTGTTTTCTGATGTCCTCAAGCTGGTTTGCCTTGGATTGAAGAGTTGAGTTACACCTGTGCTGGACACTAGGAATCCTATAGATATAAAAAATATACAAATGAAAATTGGGGGATCCTAAGTGTTAAACATGATTGGGATTAAGCAATTCTAAGTTCTATACATATATTTGAACAACAATCTCCTCCTAATTGCTTAAGTCCAATCACCCTTTATCAAAACATCTATCCTAGCTTAGTAAAAAAAGGATTTTAGAGTAGTCTATTTATTATCATTCCCTAAGCCAAGTCACACATGATGTTCAGAAAAGGTAAACTAAAATAAATAAAAGAAATAAAAGAAGAGAGGATAGAAGAGGAATGCTGATAACTTGGATCGGCAAGGAATTAATCTGCAAGAAATGTTAGCAAGATACAGCAGATAAATTCAAGATCATAACATAAAATGTTTGCACACACAAAAATAATGGTTAGCAAAGAAGGTGTAGGATATATCTTTAAAGGTCTTTGAAAGATATCTATTTCATCGGTTACATTGACTCAGGAATCAGCAGGACCAGCTTGCTGGTCAGGAGAAACCGTTGAAGTAGACTCGGTACGCTTTGACTTCTTTGCCTTTGACTCTTCTTCTTTTTCATCTTTCCTTTTCTTCTTATCTTGCCTCCTCTGAGCACTCTATAGTCTTTCAGTCAGCATCTTGTTGTTTGCCTCAAGAGCGGCAATATTCAAGTGAGCCTCGGCAAGAGCTGCATTTGGAGCAGATAGATTCTTCTCAGACTTTTCCAAGTCACCAATTTGAGATCTTTGCTCAGCAATCAGTTGTTTCTGAGTAGAAAACATAGTCCCCAAGTATTCTGAAAGAGCAATCAATCTTGATTCTCTATTTTCAAGCATATCCTTCAGGTCTTGGATTCTTTTCTCTTTGGCAGCTTCCTCCTCCTGATTGGACTTAGCGAGCCTGTCGGAGAGATCATCAAATAAATGTTGCATTTTGTCACGGGGAAAGAGACCAGCATCGCCCAAGTCGGTACGAGTAACCGGCATCTGCAAATCAGCAGCATTATCGTCTTTAAGGTGACTGAAGTATTCATACATACTATTTAGCACAATGGGCTTCTCAATGATAATGGGCTCAACAAGACCAAGAGGAGATGGAACCAATAGAGAGGGCACAAAATCCTCATTGATCAAGTCATCGTCCTCTATGTGCATATCAGCAGTAGAAAAAGGAATGACAGACATCTCATCATCAAAAGATAGAATAATTAGCAAAGGAGAGGATGGAAGAGGAATTGGAGCAGTCGGCAGAGGCAAAAGTTGCTGGAGAACATCATCAGCATCTGCAAAGAATTCAACAGGAACAACAGAGGAAATAACTTCAAAATCGGCATCAACAAAACGGTCGGCACGGAGAATCGGCAAAGGGAAGTCAGGATGGACAATGAGGGCACGACTCTCTGGCAGATGGAATACGCCATTGTCTTCCATGGAAAGAAAGATCGCCAAAATTAAGTTGAGGCAAGCACGACCCTCTAAAACTAAGGTTATCAAACCGGCATTCATCAGCCTTGAGGTGAAGACCAGGTGGTCGTCACGCTGTCGCCACGAGAAGAGAGGAAGTGTGGAAGCAAGGGCAGCAGATCTTACCAAGTAAATAATTCCTCTTGCATTCACAGCACGAACCTCTAGAATATCACATAATCTGCTGTTGATCATCATGCATCTTCTCATCCAGCCATTAGAGGTAATGCATACCTCTGTTGGAAATTCACCAGCAGAGGGTAAAGGATCTCCAATCTTCAAAGTCCCAGGCCAAGAATGTCTGATTTTATAGCATGGTTTTTTCTTCAATCTGGACACCTTCGGAGTTTTGCCTTTCATGTGCTCCCTCTTGTCCCACGGCAAGAAAATTGGTTGCTGGCTAGTTGAACCAGCAAGGAATGGATGTTCCTTACCGAAGGGAGTAGGAATGCACTGAAGAGTATATCGGTAGGAGTGCTTTTCATGAAGGATAAGAAGAGGCCTGCTGAATCTGTCGAATGGGATAGATATGCTGGTAGTGTACCAGTTGGAGCACATCATATCCTTGGCATTCACCTCATAGTTATAGGCAGCAGGAGGAGCTGTGTCCCTAGCCTCCTCATTTACTAAAGATGGCAACTCCACATAATCTTCAGGATCTATCTCATCAGGGCTCTCTTCTTCAGCAGCAGGAAGATGGAGAGGGGCTTACTGGTTGAATAAAGGATCAGGAGCAAATAAAGCTAACTGAAACTCTTCAAACTGAAGCTCAGCAGCAACTTGGGCATCCATAACGACAACACCCACATCAGCACCTCTTCCTAACTTAACCACCTCTCTAAGGCCAGTTAGCTCAACAAATATAACCGGCAAAGGAATAATGGTAGTAGAGGTTGGCTCAGAAACAACTGGGATCAAATCAGCAGGAGCAGTAGCTGGGATAATAACTTGAGTGTCTGAAGTTGACTCAAGGGGATGAGTGTATGTAGTTGGCTCATCGCAGACAAAGGCTTCAGGTTCATCAGCATGAACTCCTCCTGAGATAGACAACTCCATAGCAGCAACTTCATCAGCAAGTTGAGTGTCTGAAGTTTTCTCAACAGATGCAAGTTGGTCTTCTCCTCTTGAACTGCTGATCAGAGGTTGAGTGTCTATAGTTTTCTCAACTTGATCTAATTCTGGTTCATTCTCAGCAACAATATCAGCAGCATCCGATTGTCATCCTCCTAATCTATGCTCAGGGCTATCATTGATCAGTACTGAGTCTGCAAATGCATTAGCAGATGACATACCAGCAGATGGACTGGAATGCTTTCCTTTGAAAATTATGCTGATCGGCATTTTGTCTTCATTAGCAGACTCAGAAGTAGAATGAGTCACATCAGCAGCCTTATGAACACAAATAAAGTCTTCAACATCAACAGAACTGCTAATGTACTGTGCTGGGGTGGCTGCTGGTTGCTCGGCAGCTTGCCATCTAAGAAATGCCTCGGAGTCCTCTATCAGATCAATAGTCATCTTCTTGACATTTTTGAAAAATTAAATAGTCAGAGGACCATCGGCAAGAGTTTCTCCATCATTGTACGCCATATTATTATCATCATTCTCAGGTCTTCCCAGCTGATAAGGATCTAGCTCATGAAAATTAAACAGCTGCTTGAAGACCGTGGTGTAAGCAATCCATACATGATGAATCATTGGGTCTTGTCTAATCCTATCTTGGAAAAGATAGACTTGGTTCCATGGGAGAGGGAGAAGGTTAAAATATTTGCCAAAATTCAGTCTTAATTCAGGTTCCTTCAACGTCTGAAACTTGGACAGTGGAACAAATTTTTCATTGTACATATCGGTAAGTCTGTCCATTCGACCATAATCAATATAGGCAGCACGATTTCCTGGAGGGAAAATATCCTTGTGCTCTTCATGGAACTGAAGCAATCGACGAACGAAGGGCTGAAGATGATCAATTGGGAATACCCAATTCTTCAGCATTACCTTATTGGTGAAGGACCAATGATTTCGGTAGAAGAGATGGAAGGTAGGGGTTCTGATGGGAGCGCATCTTCTAACATGAGAGTCCTTAGCCACATCGATAGTAGATTGAAACTGGAACTCAGGTAGAAATGGAAGCTCAAAAATACCTTTCTGAAGTGGAATTCTTCTCTCAAATCAGTTTCTATCAATCTTCTCCTTTCAGCAACCTCATCAATGACGTCTTCTTCAGACATGTCAACTTTGATGGCAACAGATGGAGTAGCAGCAAGGGTTGTACCGGCAAGAAGAGGTGGAGCAATCCTGATCTCCTTGGCTCTAAGATCGGTAGCTGGAATCGTGGAAGATGGAATTTGAACGGCAGCTGCTGGCTTAGCCTTCTTGACTGCTGGTTACTCATTGGTAGAGACAACCTTGGGCTTTTTCACCTGTTCTTTTTCAGGAGCTTTAATCAGCCTTCTCTTTCTTGGAGCAACAGGAGTGGACTTGGTAAGAATCATGTCGGTAGATGGCGCTGGAGTAGAAACGACAGCAGGTGCATCAGTAGCTACTGCAGCAATTTTCTTTGCTCTCTTCTTCTTAGGAGTCCCTTCAGCAGGAGCAATTGGAGCAGTGCCAGTAGATGCCTTCTTGGAAATTCTCTTCCAATCCAGTAACTTGAAAAAATTCAGCTAATTGAAAGTAAAACTGTCAGGAGATGGTGAGGCATTGACAATGGCTGAGTTATTCCTCAAAATCATGCTAATAAGCAGATAATGGCATCATTTTCTGGGGTAATCTTTGTTGTTCCTTAGTCCACTTAATGGCAGCAACAGCAATGATACAGAATAAGAAGGCACACCAGTTGAATTCATTTTGCATCACAATGGCGGCCATAACTTCAAACTACACATCAGTCACATGTCTATGAGATCCAGATCGGCAAATCAAACATCTATCAACGAGTTTTGCTAAGGCATAAAATCTTCTTCGATAATGAGCCTTTAAGTGATTATCTCCACTTTGCCTAGGACCGGCTCCCCTCATTAGGGTCCATGCCGAGTCCAAAACCTTATCATCAGATATGGTAGATAAACCAACATTCCCAAGTAGAGGGAATACTTCTGAGATAGACGACGGAGTGACTGAAATAGGAACGCCGGCAACGGTTGAGTTGATTGAGGCGAAGACAGAGGGGTCGTTCCGAGCAGAGATGACTTCAGCATTAGTGAAGAATTATTATACTTGCTCCAGAAACACAAACTCGACACCGGTAGGGGAGAGGAACGAGTCAAGCAAAGATCCAGTAAATAAATTCTTTAAGAAATCTCCGTCAGTTGGGTCGTCGAAGAAAGTGGAGTCAATGTAACCTCTATAGATATCTTTTTCGGTGCTAGACATTTTCTGCAAAAAACACTCAAGAAATCTCACAAGTTAAAATCAGTTAGTTCAAAATAGAAATTTTGAAATAAACAAGTGCAAAATATCAACTATTACCAGATAGAAAGATGAAGAGAAGTTTGTAGTGCAGTGTTCTAAAAATCAACCTAGGCGGCCGCCTAGGCGTTGGTCGGCAGTGCAACGCCGCGCCTACCACCAAGTCGCCGGAAAAAGTCGGTTCTTCAATTAGGCGGTCGATTAGGCGGCCTCGGCGCCGATTAGGTGGTCTAGGCGTTGTTTAAGCGGTCTAGGCACCGCCGACCTCCTCAGATCTGCTCTGCGACGGTCGGCGAAAAATCATTAGCCGGCAAAGATAAAGAGAGAGACAACCAGAGAAAGAGGAAAAGAAGAAAAAGAAACTTGTGGTAGCGGCGGTCGTCGGTCAGTCGACGGCAGCGGCGGCGCTGCAACTTGGAAAAGTAGCAATTGAGAAAGAGAGAGAGAGAGAGAGAGAGAGAGAGAGAGAGAGAGAGAGAGAGATAGGGTTTTTAATTTCTAGATCTAAGAATGAGAATGAGAAAGAGAGAGAGAATATAACCTTTCAAAATGTTTACTTGTGCGTATTTGTGTGTCTGTGTCAATGAGCTGTCTGTGTCAATGAGCCGCTCTTTCTTTTTTTTTCTTTTTTTTTTGTCACTCATGCTTATTTTAATTTTGAATATCCATGTTTAATTGTGTGTGTCAACTTAAGTATTATGAATTATTAGTTATTAAAACTAAATATTAAATAACACTATTTTTAAATAATTATATATATATATATATATATATAATTTCAAATAAATTAATTAAAAAATATATAAATATATGTTAAATTCTAGTCCCCGCGGCGCTAGGCCCGGCTTTGCCACCAAGCGGGCGCCTAGCGCTTTTTAGAACACTGCTGTAGTGTAGTAGAAGGATGAAGGAAGACAATAACTTGATAATGAGAGTTCAATAGAGAGAGAGAGCGAGCGAAAAGAGATGAAGAAGTTTAGTGTGGCTATTTATATGTTGTGGAAGAGAGAGAATATGAAGGGTTTGCATGGAAGAAAGAGTTTAACAGTTGGAGTGAATAAATCGGGGATCGTGCTCACACAATACATTTAATGCACGAACCGGACGGCTTGAATTGAAACGGTTAAACTTAGGAGAGAGAAGGGGTATAAAAGGCAATAATAATATATGGAAACATTAAAATTTACCTTCTAATTTACCATAAAGATTTGGGGTAAATCTTGACACGATTTGGGTAAGGCGGTACACACACGTGTCAGAGAGGTAGTGTGACCGATTATACCTTTGATTTGACTTTGTTTACGTCATGTGTCAGAGAATCCTTATCCGTTCAGAGAAGATCTACCGATAAGAGATTTTCATGCTGATTTTTGAATTTGAAAATTGGGAAGACATTCTGGTCGGCAAGGATTTTACACATTGCTGATGAGATCGGTAGACTAACACAAGTAAACAAAGTTAGCACAATTTTAACCATAATAATCAATCATACCTAGTTCACCTCCGAGGAATTCAAATCTTTTCTGATCTAAAGGCTTCGTCAGTATGTCTGCTCTTTGGAAATCGGTATGACCCTTGAGCAGCACAACATTACCTTTTTCTACATGTTCCTTGAGAAAGTGATACTTGATATCTATGTGCTTGGTTTTGGAATGCATGACCGGATTGTTTAATACTGAGATGGCAGATTGATTGTCACAATAAATGGGACAAACTTGAGTTGGAATGGCATAGTCAACCAGCTGTTGCCTCATCCAAAAAATCTGTAAATAGCAACTGCCGGCAGCTATGTACTCAGCCTCGGTAGTAGAAGTCAAAATTGATGCTTGCTTTTTACAGGACCAAGACACCAACCGATTACCAAGAAACTGGCAAGTTCCACTAGTACTTTTCCTGGTCACCCTGCAAGCTGCAAAGTCTGCATCTGAATAACCTATTAGATTGAAAGATGAATCTCTAGCATACCATAATCCAAGGTTAACATAAAAACATAAATATTTAATGATACGTTTAACAGCCTGCAAATGAGATTCCCTAGGGTCAGCTTGAAACCTGGTACATACACAAACGGGAAACATGATATCTCGTCTACTGGCAGTAAGATAGAGGAGTGAGCCGATCATACCTTGGTAGACAGTCATATCTACCTTCTTACCAGAATCATCCTTATCTAAATGAATGTTAGTGCCCATCGGTGTGCTTTGAGAGTAAGCATTGTCAAAACCAGTGTTCTAAAAGACCCCCGTCTAGGCTGCCTAGGCGCTGGGCGTTCATGAAACATCTAGGTCCCTCCTGGGATATTATAGTTATTTTTAAATTCTTGGCCCCGCCTAGATCTTGCCTAGGCGCTAGGCGGCCCTGCGGCGCCCAGCGACCACCTATCATTTTTTAGAACCTTGGTCAAAACCAAACTTCTTGATCAGTTCCTTCATTGGTTTGTTTAACTTGAGTCCAAGAAAATATGTTAGTTCACCCATCATGCTCATCTCGAACTTGCTCTGCATTAGCTTCTCAAATCTCTTGCACAGTGATTCATTAGTAGATCCAAAAATAATAGTATCGACATATATTTAAACAAACAATGAATGACCCTTATGCTTGGCAACAAATAAAGTAGTATCGATTTTACCTCGAGTGAAACCTAAGCCATCACTAAGTAAGAACTTAAAAAGGGTTTCATACTATGCCCTTGGAGCTTGCTTTAAGCCATAGAGAGATTTCTTCAATCGGTAGACATGATCAGGCTTCTTGGAGTCCTCAAAACCAGGTGGTTATTCAACATAAACAAGTTCTTGGAGTTCTCCATTTAAGAAAGCACTTTTCACGTCCATTTGATATAGCTTGACTTCTTTGAAAGCATCATAGGCTAGAAAAAGTCTTATAGATTCTAATCTTGTAACCGGTGCAAATGTCTCGTCGTAGTCAATCTCTTCTTCTTGTCGGTAGCCTTTTGCAACTAACCTTTCTTTATTTCTAGTGATATTCCCAGCTTCATCCAACTTTTTTCTGTAGATCCACTTTGTACCTATTACTTGCTGAGAAGTTGGTCTTGGCACAAGTTCCCACACTTTACATCTTTCAAACTGATTCAGTTCCCCTTGCATGGCTTCAACCCAACCAGGATCAGCAAGAGCTTCTTCAGTCTTCTTTGGTTCTATGTTGGAGACCATAGCAGATGAGAACAGACTTTCAGGAAATGCTCTACTGAGGTTCCTTGTCAATCTTAGACCAAAGACATCACCAATCACATTTTCTAATGGATTATCACGAACTGTTCTAACTTCTCTCGGCACATCTTGTCTTACTGACTCTTGTTGCAATGATTCTAGAGGAGGATTGAGGTCAGCAGATGGTGGAAGAGGAGAATTAGAGTTTTGTGTGAAAGGTGGATGAGAGCTTGTTGGGTTAGGTCTTATAACAAAAATCGGTTGAGGGCTAGAACTGTCTTCAGGGGGACCATGAGAGTTTACATCGGCAAATATATTATGAAAGTTGTCGGTAGGATCTTGTTCTGCCGATGAAGGGAAGTATTGAGTATCTACTGGTTCTTCTACTGAAATGACTGGATCAGCAGGTAGTACTTGATATGCACGGTTACTGTTACTGGATTCACCTGTCTCATGACCACTAGAAACATTAGTACTATTTAGAGCCTTGTCAGACTCTAACAAATCAAATTCATCAAAGGTTACATGAACAGATTCAACTATTTTCAAAAGTTTCTTATGAAAACTCGAAAGGCCTTACTATGCTTTGTATATCCAACAAAGATTCCTTCATCAGCCTTCTCATCAAATTTGCCTCTGTGCTCCTTACCGTTGTAGAGCACGTAACATTTACAGCCGAATATTTTGAAGAATCCAATGTTGGGAATTCTGCCACTCCAGAGTTCATAAGGAGTCTTGTTATGGAATTTGTTGATGAGAGATCTGTTCTGAGTGAAGCAGGCAGTATTGATGGCTTCAGCCCAAAAGTACTTCAGCAGCCTAGCTTCAGCAATCATGGTCTTACCGGCTTCTATTAGAGTTTTGTTCTTTCTCTCAATGACAACATTTTGTTGTGGTGTGCCGGCAAATGAGAAGTTGTGGTCTATGCCATAATCATCACAGTACTGAGTAATACCATTGTTCTTGAATTCAGTGCCGTTGTCTGATCTCATACTGATGATATCACTTTCTTTCTGGGTCTGTAGTAGTCTGAATAACTTGGTGGCAACGGCATAGGTGTCATCCTTGTGACTGAAGGTTTCTACCTAAGTGTATCTTGAATAATCATCTACTACAACCAAAGTGTATCTACTTCCACCAATACTTGCTATAGTTGTGGGGCCAAATAGATCCATATGTAGCAGTTTGAGGCAATTAGAAGTTGACATGCAGGGCTTGCTGTGGAAAGATGACTTATGTTGTTTTCCAAGCTGGCAGGGCTTGCATTTCTTTCCTTGATCAGCAGACACTTGAGGCAGACCGGTTACCAGATTTGAACCGGCAAGCTTAGATAGGTACTTGAAGTTCAAGTGGTTGAGTCTCTTGTGCCATAGCCATGAGTTCTCACTGATGTTCTTAGCTACAAAACAAACATTAGCAACACCAGTAATAGCACTTAAGTCTATTGCATAAATGTTACCTTTACGTTTGGCAGTGAGAAGAGTTTCATTGGAAGTAATGTCTTTCATATAGCAACTGGAAGTAGTAAATACACACTGCATTCCTTTATCATAGAATTGTGATATTGATAGAAGGTTATGTTTTAGACCATCCACTAGAGAGACCTTCTTTAGCATGACTGCACCTCTCTTGATGGTACCAATACCGATGATTTTTCCTTTGGCATTATCACCGAAAACCACTAGGGGACCTGATGCTTCAAAAATATCGGCAAGTAGATCTGCAAATCCTATCATGTGCCTTGAACAGTAACTATCTAGAATCCACAAATCCTTGCTTGCACCATTTGAGGCCATAAAGCATTCCTGAAATGAAACGATATGCTTATGGTCCCCCTTATTTTTGGGTCCGAGGGTTAGTTCCTCTTTGGCAACCATATCTGGCCACCACTTGAGGATGCAACCTCAGTGGGTCCAGATTGGTGCTCAAGAGGCATTCATGAGCCTTGTAACCATAATCAAAACAATTATAACATCTCACTTAACTGATTGGCTGTGGAGTCGGTAGAACGTCATTTTGTTTAGTCAGTGCATCAGCAAAATTAGGGATTGAGCAGGCACAAACTTGGTAAGTTTAAAGGCGCCAGCATTGCTTTTCTTTCCATTATGTTTACCTTTGGCAGACACCTATTGAGGTACTTGTCCATCGGCAACAGAAGTAGTCAGACCGGCAGCACTAGCTCTGCTGATGTATTAACCAAGAATATCATTAGCAGCAGACTCAATATCAGCAACCTTAACATAGCTTTGTTTGTGCTTGTATTTCCTTTTGTTCTAGTTCTTAGGATACTTCTTAGCCACAACACTGTATACTGAATTAGCATCCACATGCACTGAGTTAACAGAAATACATTCAACTTTCTCATCCTTTTTGTAGGTCGCACAAGTTTCAATAGAGCTACTGCTGCTGGAATCAAATCCTAACCCAGATTGGTCCTTATATGACATTTAGGTTGACATGATTGTTTCAACAGCAACTCTAGATTTTATGTAAGAATCAACAATCCTTGAGAGATGATTTTTTTTTTTCACAAGATCTTCGATCTGAGCTATCAATACTGTCACTTGACTTTTGAGATCCAGGTTTTCTTTCTTTAGAAGAACAGACTCAAACTCTTTTCCTTTGAGAACTTTAAGTTCAGACATAATCAAGTCATTCTCTGTAGAAATTCTATTGAAATCAGTAGCCATCACTTTATGAACGCTACTCAGCTTCTCATAATCAATAAAAAGTTCATCCATTGTCTCTACCATTTCAGCTTTGGTAATTTCAGGAAAAGGATCAGCTGAATTTTTAAGGGTAGGGGGAATTGGTTCAGGAGAGAAGCCAGGTAGGGAAGAGATGGGTTTTGAAAGGCTTTTGGCAATGCTAGGATGTTCAGTGAATGAAAACTTTCTGGTCATCGGTAGAGATTTGGTTTTGGTGGAAAGGAAGTGAGAAGAGTTACACTGACCATAGAGTGAGGTTCCCACTTGATGAACCTTGTATCCCTTTGGGTTTTCAGCTTTGACACTTATTTCCTTGAAGTCTGGTTGAGGTCTTCCAGCAGTTTCTTCTTTGACTGGAGTTCTTGGAGGTGATGGATCTTGGTAGAATGGAGTCGGTAATGACGAGATATCGGCATCTTCCATGTCTAGGGCGACAAAACATACATAGGCATCATCATCTTCATCTGAGTCAGTTTCACACCAAACCGGCAAGGCCTTTTCTGTGATTTCATCGGCAACAAAGCTTCGAGACTTAGGATGTCTCTTTCTTACTGACTTCCTCACATACTCATATTTTGGTTGAGGACATTTTGAAGCAAAGTGACCAGGTTTTCTGCAGTTGAAGCAGACCAAGTCACCTTTGTTGTTTTTTCCATCGGTAGCACTTGTAGAAGGTTTGTTGTAACTTACTGGTTTTTGAAATGGTGTAGTGAAGGACTTTTGTTGCTGGTAGTTTCCTTTATGCATCCTTTTGAAGTCTTTAAACCTTTTATAGTTCCTAGCGAAGGCGGCAAACTCGTCTTCTTCCATAGGTTGTTCTGAGGTTATTTCTGAGGTTTTGGAACTGCAGGGTGTTTGATGAAGATCTACAGGAGGAAATTTGTTTGAAGGGAAGGATATCTGTGACTGAGCTGATAGAGAAAAGTTTTTGAAATTTTTATTGAGAACATTAAGTTTTTGCAGTTCTCTCTCATACAGAAATAGACTAGACACAAGATTCTGAATAGAAGTCTTGTTTAAGTCTCTTATTTCTCTAACAGCAGTGACCTTGGTATGAAACTCATTTCCCAAAAAAACTTAGAAAATGAATATTCAAGTCTTTCATGGTATAAACCTTACCTAATGAATCACATAAATTACTTACCTCACAGAATCTGTCGTAGACGCTCCTGAGTGACTCACCATCTTGTTTCTTGAAGGATTCAAACTCTGCAATGCAATCATAGAGTCTGTTGTCCTTCACCTGCTCATCTCCTTCAAAGAATGCTAGGAGTTTTTTCCAGCATTCTTGAGCCGTGGAGCACAAGTCAATGAGTTTGTATTGCTTGTCATCCAATCCACAAGAGATAATGTGGCACGTTTTTCCATCTAAGGCAGCTGAAATTTTGTCATCCTCGGTCCATTCCTCTCTAGGTTTTTCAACCAGAGTTTCTTCAATTTGAACATGGGTTTCTTGTTCAGTGTCACGATCTGCATGTTGTGTCTGCGGCGTGGAGGGAATCGGTCGGTAGGTGGTTGACACTTTTAAAGGAATGATGGGACCACCTTCTATGACCTTCATCAACCGGTCATCGATTGAGTTCATATAATTTACCATAGGATATTTTCAGACACCAAACTCGTTGACATTCAACAACGGGATAGTGGTGATGTTCAATGACTGCATGATTTTTCCTTCCATGATATTGGCAAACAAGCTGCAAATCGACACTTTAAAATGCAAAGTCACTAATCGGCAAGCAACCAATAATCAGTAAGTGCAGCGGAGAAGATGTGACTAAGTTTAACTCACACAAAATCAGTATGAATAGATTTTGAGAGCTTGGTTTTAACACGAAGTAGTTTCTAAAAGTTCAATGCAGTTTCAAGAGATTGGTTAATGGAAATGACAATGAATCAGTATGTAAAATGAAGTTGCCGGTGATAGATTTCCAACTGGCAATGACAAAGCAGTAATAAAGTAAACACAAAGAGACACAAGTATTTGGAGAGGTTCACAGTGTAAATACTGCTATGTCCTCTACCAAGTTTGGTCAGAACTTAGATTTGGGTTAAGCGCACTATTAGATTTTCCTAGTCTATTACAAGCACGGCTTTGCCGGATACAAAGACTTAAACTCTAGGAATCACTAATGGATCGTGATACAAATACAAACCAAGTGTTTTTTAGCGGAAAGTCCAAAAGAACTTATCTCACTCAGGTGGGTGTGTGAAAAACTCAAACAATGTATTCCTTAAATAATCTAGTTCGGGAATACTGACAATATTGATGAGTTTGTGCACAAGTGTATGTCCTATTAAATGTCTAATGATTTCTTGGACAAAGAATGTTTGAGCTTTAATGAATGCTTCAAACTATTCAACTCTCTTCAATGCACCACCCTTCTTTAATGCTCTGAGTCTTCTATTTATAGGAGAAGTAAATGACTTGAGTCTTGGGAGAGAAGGGTTGTAATTTGAATTTCCAGCCGGTTAGGTGAGGAGCATTAAATGCGATATCTCCAGCATTAATGGTGAAGATACGCATGCGTGCAAAAATCTGATGGGACAGGACCCCTTTGTCTCAACCAGTTACCTGTAAAAAGCAAGTAAGAGACATAGTAGAGATAGAAGTAGCTCGGTGTCAGACTGGCGCAGAAAACGTAGCAGAGACAGTTTAACTACTTATAGTAAGGTTGTACAAAGCAATCGGTAAAGTCAATTAAAGTAGGAATGATGTAACCTAGGGATATTCATATGAAGAATATCTTGAGTTGACTACCAGTAAGCTTCAGTTTGTCCTTGCTGATTGTAGAGTTGCCGGTGACGTGTGTGTATACTGATCATGTCCTTAGTCAAAAACTTGGAACTTGTCTTGTTGATTTGTTTTCTGATGTCCTTAAGCTGGTTTGCCTTGGTTTGAAGAGTTGAGTTACACCTGTGCTGGACACTAGGAATCTTAAAGATATCAAAAAGATACAAATGAAAATTGGGGGATCTTAAGTGTTAAACATGATTGGGATTAAGCAGTTCTAAGTCCTATACATATATTTCAACAACACCCTTTATCCGTGAGTTAAAAACTGAATCTAAAACTTCTGTCACCGAAACAGAGGTAGCTTTAAGTGTGTTGGGTTTCCTAGTAACATGCGCAGCGGAATTAAGCATTTAAAATTTTATGAAACCCAAAGCCCATAGATCCATTCATATGATTAAGTCAAATACATCTACGATGAATACAAGAATACTAACCCTTGATGCGTTTGTTTAACAACCTTGATTTTGGTGAAGCCTTTCGAACTTGATCACGAACAAGATCACGAATAATATCACGGACAAGATCACGAACATGGAGGTGATAAGCTTCACCCACTAACGGTATCCACACCACGAACGAATATCAAGAAGCCTCTTGATCTTGGTTGCTAGACCAATTTGTGAAACACACTTTCACAATGATATGAACTATATGGAATATATGTTATCTCTTGTTCTTCACTTTTATGATCTTAGAACAAGAAAATAGTCTCCCAAACTCTTTGGAGGCTTTCACAATGCATAGGACTGATTTGGGCAACTAGAGGCTGTTTATATACTTGTTACACCTATTTCAAATAGGTAACAAGTGTCTAAACCTGTAAGAAAATGAATTAGGAAAATCCCAATCAAAACAGGACTGCTGGTCCACCCGGGTATGGCAAAGGGTCCGGCCGGATCCTAACAAGGTCCGACCGGGTCTTATACGTGGTCCGCCGGGCAATGAAGTGGTCCGGACGGGTCCTTTACAAGGTCCGACCGGACCTTCCCTTTTCAACTTTTCTTCCTCTAAATTCCTAATATTCCTCAAAGGTCCTTCGACCCAAATTCCAATTAAGTCCTTTTAGATTCGTTCTATTTGTGTGTGACCCTTTAGGATTACACTAAGTTGGCAATGGGTGTAAACCCATAAGATATGATTAGGTTCTAGCAAACCGTCATACCTACCCAATTAGTGTAACTATATAAGTTCGTATCCTTTATAGAACATATTACAATCTCTTTGTTTCACGATGTCTATTGAACGTAAGCCATGGTCAATGGTCAACTTACATAGTTCAATGCTTTCTCGATCCTGAATGTATTGATAATACAAATCTTATTTGAGCACGGCCATGCATTTCATCAATACCATTCATCGAGTGGCCAAAGATTGACATCTCTCTTGACGAGGAACAAATCCCATCTTGGCTTATTACTCTTCCCTACATTATTCCGATTACGCCAATCACATTCTTTATAGCTACCTGATTAGGGGTAACGTTTGAATATGTCAAATGTAATGTTCATCGAGTGGAAGACTGTAATAACCTCAGGTCTAGAGATTCCAGTAATATAACTATATGAAACTTAATTATGATATTGTGACCATGACATAAATCTCATACGGGTCAGTCCAGTATTTGTTCTCCAACAAATACCCATAAGTTTAATTGTATCCCATACACCATAATCATCATATGATTATCTATTAAACTTATACTTAATAATTAATCATAGTTATTAGGGACGGGGATTATTATAATAAATATGCAAATGATATAATAATCAAACATTCAATATCTTTATTAAAACATAATCAAGAGACAACATTAATCGTTCAAATAACGTGTCTAGAGCATACAACACCAATAAAGTGAACCAAAAACTTCTTCAACTGAGGAAGAAGAATCAGAAGTAGATATGGGTGATAATGCTACTATGAATCAATATGCCAGACCTAAGGTAGACACATTTGTGTCTTGTATTATGCTGACTGAAGCAGCAAAAGCCCATGAGGTTAAGGGGAAATACTTTAACATGTTGCCCAAGTTTTAGGGTCTTCCCGCTGAGGACTTTTTGAACTTTTTAAGGGAGTATATGATGACCATTGCATGGTTTCCTTTGAAAGAGGGGGTAACTGATGAACAATTGAGATATAAATGCTTCCTTTTTCTTTACAAGTGGCGGCTAAAACATGGTTGATGTTGTTACCTCCTAGGAGCATTAGGACTTGGGATGAGTTACATGATACTTTCTTGGGTAAATTTTTCCCCATGCTACTCTTGCCACTTTTAGACAGAAAATCATAGGCTTTGTGCAAGAGCAAGGTGAGTCATTTCATAAGGCATGGGATAGATTTAAAATGCTTCAAGTATAATGTCCCCATCATAATTTCCCTTTACCATTGTTGCATCAGACCTTTTATGGGGGGTTGAATCATGTTGACCAAGCGATGGTTGACAATGCAGCGGGTGGTTTTCTAGGATCTAAAACCACTGCACAAACCCAAGAATTGTTTGAGATGTTGGGAGCCAATTTTCAACAGAAAGGGTCTAGGGGTAAAACAAGGGGAGTATATGAGTTGAGTAGTTGTAATGATTTTGGTAGAAATGTAGCATTATTAAATCAAAAATTTGATAAGATGACCACTATTGGTGTTTCCGCAAATGCCAATGCTCTTAATAATTTATGTGATAATTGTGGTCCTAACACTCATGCTACTAATGTTTGTCAAGTGAATGTGTAGTTGTCTCCTGAATAGGTACAAGCTATGCAGGGTTACCCTCCAAGACAAAATTAAGGTAGTCCCTTCTCCAATACTTACACTCCAGAGTTGAGGAATCATCATAATTTATCATGGATGGGTAACCAAGGAATGCATTATCACCAGCAAAAGCCTCTGTATCCTCTACAAGGTAATATTGAGCCACCAAAAGCATCATTGGAGGATATGATCATGTTGATGAGGCAAGATCAATAGCATATGAAGGTGGAGCAACAGCAGAGAGAGAAGCACCAAGATGCAGTCATAAAGAAGATGGACACTCAAATTGGATAGATTGCAGAAGGGCTTCAAGGGCATAAGACCGGTACGTTCCCAAGTCAAGGGGAGCAAGCTAAGGCCATCATGACCCTCAGAAATGGTAAACAGATAAGTAATGAGGTACATATTACTCCTTCTTCTAAATCTTTTGAGGCACATGTTGAGGATGTAGTTGGTAAGAGTACTAATGGCATGGGGGAAATTCCTAATAATGATTCTTCCACCCCCAAGCCATATGTACCTCCCGTACCGTTTCCTGGTAGGTTTATGAGAAATAAGTTGGATAAATAGATGTCAGATCTATATGAGATGTTTTCGAAAGTTAACATTAATCTCCCACTACTGAATGTGATTAAAAATATTCCAGCTTATGCAAAAAAATTAAAAAAACTTAATTCCAAGAAATCCAAGTATGGGAATGAAGAGAAAAATAAATCATGGGAGAAAGTGCTAGTGCTATGGTACAACAGAACCTCCCACCTAAACTAACGTACCCCGGAAGTTTTAATATTTCAATCTCTATGGGGGACTCTAGGAAGGTGAAGGCAATGTTGGATCTGGGTGCTAGCATTAACTTGTTGCCTCATTATCTGTATCTTGAGTTAGGTTTACCTGAACTAAAACCCACCACAATGACCTTGTAACTGGCTAACCGTTCAATAAAGAGGCCATTGGGAATTGTGGAGGATGTTTTAGTGCAGGTAGCTAATTTGATTATACCTGTGGATTTTGTTGTTCTTGAAACTGTCAATGGTGTTGTGAATGGTCAGGATTCTGCCATATTTCTTGGGCGACCATTTATGGCTACTACCAACACTATTATTAATATGGGTGATGGGACTCTGTCTATGTGTATGGTTAATGAAAAAATTGAAATATTTGTGTTTGATGTCATGCAAACTCCAATAGATGATGAGTCTTGTAATTGTGTGGATGTGATTGAGGACTGTGTGAGTGAAGTCTTGTGGCATGGGAGAGACTGTGAGGAGTTAGAGTTTTTGTTGTCAACTGGCGGTGAGAAAACTAGGGATAATGCGGATGTTTAACTGATGGCTGTGGAAAAGGCCGATGAACACCATCCTAGTGATAGCCCGTTTCACCCCCTAGGCCACTTCAATGAGAGGTCGGTGTCTTCTATTGTAACCCCTACAGCTCTTGAGCTAAAATCCTCTTAAATTTAAAGTATGTCTTTCTTGGGGAGGGTGAGACATTACCTGTGATCATTGCCTCTGATTTATCCATAGAGCAAGAGGCCAAGTTGATAAAATTGCTTTGTAAGCACAAGTCGGCCATAGGGTGGTCCTTAGAAGACATAAAAGGCATAAGCCCCTCCATGTACATGCATAAAATTAATCTTGTGGATGGTGCTAAGACATCTTTAGAAACACAGAGGAGGTTGAACCCTCACATGGAGGAGGCAGTTAGGAAAGATGTCCTTAAGCTATTAGATGTGGGCATTATTTATGTTGTTGCTGATAGTGAGTGGGTAATCCTAGTCCAAGTTATTCCTAAGAGTTCAGGCATCACTGTCACCACTAATGAGAAAGGTGAGGAAGTGCCTACTAGGGAAGTGACTGGGCTTAGAATGTGTATATATTTGTGCAAAGTTAATGCTGCAACAAAGAAAGATCACTTCCCTTTGCCCTTTATTGACCAAACTTTAGAGAGGTTAGCAGGACATGCTTATTATTGTTTCTTGGATGGGTTCTCGATATATAACCAAATTCCCATTGCACCAGAGGACCAAGTCAAGACTACTTTTACTTGTCCCTTTGGCACATTTGCTTTTAGGAAGATGCCCTTTGGGCTATGTAATTGTAGACACCCCGCCTTGGACCGCTCACCCCGATTGCACATTTGATTTTGTGTTTCTACTTGTTTTAAGTGTTTTTCGTTAGTTTTTGTCACTTCTGTTAAGTTCCTGACTGACCCTGTTAAATCCAGAGAATAAACTGAATAACAGTTCTAACTTTCCCGTCCATTTTGTCAAAATTGCCTTTTCAGAGTCGGGCGCCTCTGCCCCTTAAGGCTAGACACGTGCGTATCCCGCCCCAAATGCAGGACGCGCGCGCTTCTGGGCGTCAATTACATATTCTCTCCAAGAATCCCTCCCTTGCTCAATTTACATAATTTTTCCAGGGAATTCCCTATTTGTTGACTCTGTTTTGGCACAAAAACAACTTCTTTTACCTATAAAAATCCCTTCTTGATCATTGCAAGGGGAGGACCTTTTTTATACAAGAAAATTATACACAAACTCTCTTAAAGAATTCTCAAGCATCCTCCAAAGGCATCCTTGAAGTACTTGAAAGTTTAGGTACTATTTCTTACCTCTCTTTTTCTCTTTATTCATCTCTTATTCTTTTATTATCAAAGTGTGCAATCAACCCAAACCGTTTTGGGACATGACACCAAAGGTTACTTCACTCCATTGAAGTTGACCAAGGAGTTATCTCCTTACATTCCAACCCCTTTTAAAACTCCTTTTTACATTCATTTTCAAAGAAATAGGAAGAACATTTTTATTATGTAGACTACGAACAAGCAAGACCAACATTAGTTGGGCGGAATGGGTGTTTAAGTACTTCCCATTCCGTAACCTAACCTCCGAACCTCAAATACATGAATATCTGGTTTCCATAAATAAAACATAGGATATTATTAGGTTTTTCTTATGTTCCTCTAAAATATAGGTGGCGACTCTAAACAAACACAACCCATACACATAAAATAAAAAGAGCGACAAGTGTGGGATCGCCCCGCTCACACCGGGGTATCTACAGTAATGCATCTGTGACTTTTCAAAGGTGTATGACCTCCATATTCTCTAACTTGATAGAGATATGTGTCGAAGTCTTCATGGATGACTTCTCTGTGTTTGGTGATAGTTTTGATGGATGCCTCGAGAATTTAACAATTGTTTTAAAACGGTGTTGTGAGACAAATTTGACCCTTAGTTGGGAAAAATATCATTTTCTCGTGAGGCATGGGATTGTGTTAGGGCATTTGGTGTCTAGCAAGGGGATTGAGGTGGATAAAGCAAAAATTGATGTGATTTCTAAATTACCTCCCCCTGTTTCGGTTAAAGGTGTACATAGTTTTCTGGGTCATGCGGGTTTCTATAGGCGTTTTATAAAAGACTTTTTAAAAATTTGTAAGCCTTTATGTAACCTGCTAGCCAAAGATACCTAGTTCATCTTTGATCAAGAGTGTTTGGAAGCCTTCAATTTATTGAAGGAAAAGTTGACTTGTCCCCCCATTCTTTCTAGTCCCAATTGGTCTCTACCCTTTGAGATCATGTGTGATTCTTCTGATTTTGCTATTCGGGCTGTGTTGGGGCAACGAGTAGACAAGTTACCTCATGTGATCCATTATGCGAGTAGAACTTTAAATGATGTTCAACTTAATTATATTACTACTGAAAAGGAATTTTTAGCGGTGGTATTTGATTTAGAAAAATTTCGTTCTTACTTGCTTGGATCCAAGGTGATTGTCTATTCGGATCATGCTGCTTTAAAATACATGTTGAATAAAAAGGATGCTAAACCTAGACTTCTTCGGTGGATGCTCCTACTACAGGAGTTTGATATAGAGATTAGAGATCAAAAGGGGACCAAAAATGTGGTGGTGGATCACTTATCTAGGCTTGAGGATTTCACTTTTACTAGTGTTATTGATGGTGCGATTCCGGTTAATGAAAATTTTTCGGATGAGAAACTCTATGCTTTACATGTCTAAGAGGCTTGGTATGCGGATTTTGTGAATTATTTTGTGACTAACTTGATGCCACCACACTTCACTTACGACCAAAAATGAAAGTTTAAGTCGGATGTGAAGCATTATATTTGGGATGATCCTTATTTATGGAAAGTGTGTCCGGACAAGATCATTAGGAAATGCATTCTTGAGCATGAGCAAGGTAGTGTGTTGCGGTTTTGCCATGAACTCCAATGTGTTGGTTATTTTAGTGGGCACAAGACCGCCATGAAAGTGCTTCAATCGGGTCTTTATTGGCCCACCTTCTTCAAAGATGCTCAAGAATTCTGTGTGAGGTGTGATAGATACCAACGAACCAGCAACATAGGAAAAAGAGATGAGATGCCCTTGCAACATAATTTGATAGTGGATATTTTTTATGTTTGGGGCATTGATTTTATGGGTCCCTTTCCCCCTTCCCATAGGTATCTTTATATACTTGCCACTGCGGATTATGTGTCAAAGTGGGTGGAAGCAATTCCTACCCGCACAAATGATGCTAACATTGTTTGCAAGTTTGTTCATGAAAATATTTTTAGCGGGTATGGAGTACCACGTGTCATCATCAGTGATCAAGGGAAACACTTCACCAATCGCATGTTTAATCAAGTATTGAAGAAGTATGGGGTAGGTCACAAGTTAGCAACGGCCTACCACCCTCAAACTTTGGGCCAAGTAGAGGTGAGTAATCGCCAAATCAAAGGGGTGCTTGATAAAACCGTGCGTCCAAATCGCAAGGATTGGTTTCTAAAATTGTGTGATGCATTATGGGCATATCGGACGGCATATAAAACCTCTATTGTCATGAGTCCTTACCTCATTGTGTATGGGAAAGAGTGTCATCTTACGGTGGAATTCGAACACAATGCTTATTGGGCAACCAAACAACTTAACATGGATTTGAGTCTAGCGGGAGAAAAGAGGTTGCTTTATTGTGATGAGTTAGCAGAGTTGAGGCAAGATACCTATGAGAGTGCCAAGTTTTACAAGGAGAGGACCAAGAGATATCATGACAAAAATCTGAAGCCCAAGCTTCTTAGACCAGGTATGAAGGTTCTTCTCTTTAACTCTCGCCTTAAACTCTTTCCGGGCAAATTGTGTTCAAGGTGGACGGGTCCATATGAGGTGGTTCGTGTTTTTCCCCATTGAGCAGTGGAGCTCAAAAATGTGAAATATGGGATGACATTCAAGGTGAATGGTCACCAGGTAAAACCATATTATGAGGGCTTATCTATTGTGGAAGACATTAATGAGATTGATGTTATCATCTTGGTAGATCTGGAGGAAGCCACTTAATCTTCATGTGGCATCATGTCTAGCCATCGACTTAAAACAAAGGCGCTTGTTGGGAGGCAACCCAATTAGGTATATATTTATCGCCTTTTGTTTTCTCTTCAGTCTATCATCACTTTTAAATTGGGAGTGTGTTGTTTCTTTCATGCAATGAGGACATAGCCTACTTTTGGTTTGGAGGTGGTGGTATTCATTAAATATATATATATATACATATATATATATATATATATATATACATATATATATATATATATATATATATATACATATATATATATATATATTTATATATATCGTGTCTTTTATTACTGTGTCGGTTCGAACAACGGTAACCTGAGCCCTTTATGGCGTGTTCACTCGTTGTAAAGGGAACGTAGGCAACGAAAGTGCGTTCAAAAAGTTTGTGAGCTTCAGCTTTGTGTCACCCTTATGAGTCTCTCCAAGTTTGTGGGTTTATAGGGGAGTGTAAATAGTTATCACCCTCCAAAAAGATTTTATTTTTGAGTCATTTTAAGTTTTCATAAAGGATATTATGCTTGTTCGTTTGTTTGTGGTGATGTGCAGTACTAGGTGGCCAACCAACGCATTTTGGAGGCGAGTGTGGAGCATAAAGGGTGGTGGTAAAAAAAAAAAAAACAACTGAGACTGCCAAAGCGGGGGACCGCGCGTGATCTACCCTGGCGGCCACACACTTGCAGCTGAAAAAAATTACACCCTTCGTTCCACACAGGCGGTCGCGTGCCCCGTTACGGGCGCTCGCCTGGTCCAAGGGAGAAAAAATTGAGTTTGGGACTGTCAACCCAGGTGACCACTTGCTTCATACACGGGCGAACGCCCGCTTAGCTGTTCTGGCGAGTGTGTGTCGGGTTTTTAGAGATTGTTTCTCACTTTTTCCCCTCCTTCCTCAAAACCTAGCCGTCCCCTCTCTCTCTCTCTCTAAATTTCGGCCCCAAGCTTTCTCTCTCTAAAATTCTCACCATTAAACCACAAATTCATCACCCACAACTCTCAAAATCACCATCCACCACATTCCTGTAAGATACCCACGTGGAGGCACGAGGGATCAAACATGGAACTTTATTTTACAAGTTAACGGATTCGCTAAGTTAAATTAATTTTAAACCCAATTTAACGAAAAATGTTTATAGAAAATGAGTTCGGAGGTCAGGTTACGTCTTGGGAAGAACATAGTTCACCCAATCCGCCCCGGAAATCCGGGTCTCCCTATGTTTGTTGACCAAAATGTTCAAGTGTGTGTGTGTGTATTTTAAAAATGGGAGAAACTGCCTTTTTAAGCGAAACTGTTGGAAAATTAACAGAAAAGGGGTTTATTTATAAAGATCTTGACAAACTCAGGTTTAAACAGAAGAAACATCCCTTGGACAAACCATCCGTATGGATGGTTAGGGTCGTCCTGGGGTTTTACAGATTTATCAGAAACAGTCCAGTTTCAGGCAGAAATAGAGCAGTCTGCTGAAACTGGACAGAAATGTGACCTTTCAGTTTATTGTATGATACATAAACATGGATAACAACATTCCTATGCTCTTGATCATCAATTTGGATGCCAAAAACAAGGGTTTTGGAGATGATCAAGGCAATCATTTGAGAAATTTGAAGAAATATTGATGAGCATGGCTAAAGATATAGTCCTTACCATCCAAAGGTGACATTTTTAAGGCTAAATCAAAGTTTGGATGATAAAGATTGAAACTTTACCATCCAAACATGATCATCATGGACAAAGATAAACAAATACAAGATAAATGTACAAGGCTCTCTCCATATGTACAATGGATCACCAAGCCAAAAGTAAAGACGTGAAAGTAAAGGCAAGAATGTAAATGACATAAACATAACAAGTCATGATCATCCTTTGATTTCAAACCTTAATCACACATGAAGCATGAGGGCATCATGGAATCACCTCATGACTTGTTTCCAATTTATAAGGTTACATAAATGTAAAGGCTTTTGGAATGTAAAAGAGACAACAATGTAAATAAGAAACAATATAAACAAGATAATAAAAGAGGTATGAGATGGAGAGAATATGGGTGTGAATACATCCGATTGAAATTGAGAGTCGCCACGTTGTTTTATTTGTAGTTAAAACATTGAGAAAACTATTTATGAGAATAATAGGGTTCGGGGGTCAAATTACAAAGAATATTCATGTGATCACTCCTATTGCCCGATGAATCGGTCATTCTATCATGATTAATATGTGTGTGTGTGTTAGTGATTGAGACCGGATCCGATGATTGCCTACGTTCTTCTCAACGTGAGAAGCTCAGGTCAGCATAGTTCATTGATGAATTAGAATAGAGATGATGAAGTGGGATCATGCATAAAGAGGGGGGGGGAGGAAGAAAGATGATCAAATCATCCTAGCAACAACGATTAACCACTAACATGATCGGTGGGATTCATCGTTGTTCATCATCGAAGATGTATATTGTGTTGGTAGTGGTGCCCTAGGTGTTGGTAGTGGTTCCCTAGGCACGTTTAATAAACGTTGTAATTGTTATCATTTATTTCATATCAATAAAGAGATGTTTTGATTATTATTTTTGTTCATGTTTACTTATAATAATCTCCGTCCTAGCACTTGTTAAGCACTAGTATAAAGGCTAAATGATCATGGGATGATCATGTTAGATTTATGGGTACTTGTTTGGAACAAGGTACTGGACATGACCCGCTGAATGAGATTTATGTCATGGTCTATGTCAAACATATATCTCATATTAGTTATGTCATTCGAATCCTTAGACATGAAGTTATTATAGTCTTCCACTTGATGAACATTATGTTTAACATATTCAAACGCTACCTTTAACCGGGTAGTTATAAAGGGTATGATTGGTATAATCGGATTCAAGTAGGGAAGAGTAATAAGCTAAATGGATTTGTCCCTCTTCGGAGAGATGTCAAGCTTGGGCCTCTCATAGGAATGATGTTGATGAAATGTTCGTCCGGACTCAAGTGAATTGATTGGATCAATGTCATTTGGATTATCAACATATTCGGAATCGAGAAAGTATTGAACAAAGACAAGTTGACTTGTTGACCATGACTTGTGTTCAATGACATCGTGGACAAAGGGATTGTGACATGTTCTAAAAGGAATGCGAACTTGTATCTAGTTATATTATTTGGGTAGGTATGACGGTTTGCTAGAACCTAATCATATCTTATGGTTTCATTTTTGAACCCATTGCCAACTTAGTATAATCCTAGAGGGTCACACACAATAGAACGAATCTTTAAAAGGACTATATTGGAATTTTGGAAATTTTGGGAATCTGGGGAAGTGGGCGACCGCACAGTATGGACTGGGCGGCCGCACACTGAGCTCAGTTTTGTACCAGTTTGTTTCAGATAGTTGTGCGACCGCACAGTGGATTCTGGGCGGCCGCACAGTACTGTCGGGGGCAGTTTCCTAATTTGATTTGGAAAGGAATTTTGGACGGGTTTAGACACAAGTTTCCTATTTGGAATAGGTCTAACTTGTATATAAACAGCCAAATTCGGGCCAGAACATATCATAGCTTTTGTGCAAGTCTCCAAAGAGTTTGAGAGAGTTTTATTTTTTTCTAAGACATCTTAGATTGAAGAACAAAATAATACACAAAACAAAATTCCATATAGTTCATATTAATTGTGAAAGTGTGTTTCATAATTGTTGGTCTAGCAACCAAGATCAAGAAGCTCCTTGATATTCGTTCGTGGTGTGGATACCGCTAGAGGGTGAAGCTCATCATCTTCAAAGTTCGTGTTCTTACTTTCTTCGTGATCAAAGCTTCAAATCTCCACCAAGATCAAAGCTAGAATTCAAAGTCATCAAGGGTTAGTTTTTCCTCTATTCATGTTGTTGTATTTGACTTAATCATATGAATGGATCTATGGGCTTTGGGTTTCATAAATTTTAAATGCTAAATTCCGCTGCGCATGTTACATCAAAACCCAACACTAGGCACGTTTAATAAACGTTGTAATTGTTATCATTTATTTTATATCAATAAAGAGATGTTTTGATTATTATTGTTGTTCATGTTTACTTATAATAATCTCCCTCCCTAGTACTTGTTAAGCACTATTATAAAGGCTAAATGATCATGAGATGATCATGTTAGATTTATGGGTACTTGTTTGAAAGAAGGTACTGGACATGACCCGCTGTATGAGATTTATGCATGGTCTATGTCGTACATATATCTCATATTAGTTATGTCATTCGAATCCTTAGACATGAAGTTATTATAGTCTTCCACTTGATGAACATTATGTTTGACATATTCAAACGCTACCTTTAACCGGGTAGTTATAAAGGGTATGATTGGCATAATCGGATTCACGTAGGGAAGTGTAATAAGCTAAATGGATTTGTCCCTCTTCGGAGAGATGTCAAGTTTAGTCCTCTCGTAGGAATGATGTTGATGAAAATGTTCGGTCGGACTCAAATGAATTGATTAGATCAATGTCATTTGTATTATCAACATATTCGGAATCGAGAAAGTATTGAACAAAACAAGTTGACTTGTTGACCATGACTTGTGTTCAATGACATCGTGGACAAAGGGATTGTGACATGTTCTAAAAGGAAAGCGAACTTGTATCTAGTTATATTATTTGGGTAGGTATGACGGTTTGCTAGAACCTAATCATATCTTATGGTTTCATTTTTGAACCCATTGCCAACTTAGTATAATCCTAGAGGGTCACACACAATAGAACGAATCTTTAAAAGGACTATATTGGAATTTTGGAAATTCTGGGAATCTGGAGAAGTGGGCGACCGCACAGTATGGACTGGGCGGCCGCACACTTAGCTCAGTTTTGTACCAGTTTGTTTCAGATAGTTGTGCGACCGCACAGTGGATTCTGGGCGGCCGCACAGTACTGTCGGGGGCAGTTTCCTAATTTGATTTGGAAAGGAATTTTGGACGGGTTTAGACACAAGTTTCCTATTTGGAATAGGTCTAACTTGTATATAAACAGCCAAATTCGGGCCAGAACATATCATAGCTTTTGTGCAAGTCTCCAAAGAGTTTGAGAGAGTTTTATTTTTTTCTAAGACATCTTAGATTGAAGAACAAAATAATACACAAAACAAAATTCCATATAGTTCATATTAATTGTGAAAGTGTGTTTCATAATTGTTGGTCTAGCAACCAAGATCAAGAAGCTCCTTGATATTCGTTCGTGGTGTGGATACCGCTAGAGGGTGAAGCTCATCATCTTCAAAGTTCGTGTTCTTACTTTCTTCGTGATCAAAGCTTCAAATCTCCACCAAGATCAAAGCTAGAATTCAAAGTCATCAAGGGTTAGTTTTTCCTCTATCCATGTTGTTGTATTTGACTTAATCATATGAATGGATCTATGGGCTTTGGGTTTTATAAATTTTAAATGCTAAATTCCGCTACGCATGTTACATCGAAACCCAACAGTGGTACCAGAGCCCTGTTCATGTTGATTATTTCAATACCTAGATCATGTTTATGTGTATATAAATTGTTTATGTGCCTTGCATGATATGAATATTGGAATAAATGATGTCTATGTGTTATGTGATTTTATGTGGTTTATTGTTTTGCAACTTGAATCGCACGATTCTATCGCAATAAATAAATTATGGTGGATTCAGAATTGTTGATTATTAATTTATGATTGGATCAAAGTTTTAATAATCGGGGAAAAACAATTTTGAAACAAAATTTTCGAACTTAAAAAATTCTGCACATTCTGATCAACCGGGCAACCGCACAGAAGAACCTGGGCGGCCGCACAGTTTTGGGCGACCGCACAGCCTTCTTGGGCGGCCGCACAAAAGGGTCAGAAGGTCTGATTTTGGCCGAAAAAAAGAATCTGGAATTTTTCAAAAAAATTCAACAAAACCAGTAACAGAACCAGTCCAGACTTGCTGATCTGGAATGGGTTTTTGGGTAGTTGGTTTGTGTGTGGATTTTGGGGTTTGATTTTCCTATTTGTTTTAGTCTTGTGACTCTAAGATTGGTTCAAGGTTTGGATGGCTAATCTGCGTTCATCGAGATTGTGTTTCCCAAACTTGATCGCAATCAAAGTTTCAAAGATAAAATGAAGTTAGAA
Organism: Campanula takesimana; assembly: GCA_026119855.1. Taxonomy (NCBI): domain Eukaryota; kingdom Viridiplantae; phylum Streptophyta; class Magnoliopsida; order Asterales; family Campanulaceae; genus Campanula; species Campanula takesimana. The sequence goes on from JAOWBW010001195.1 coordinate 380,541, forward strand.
TTATGAAGAGTTCATAATTGCTAAAATTGAGAAACAAAGTTCTTGATTCAAAGATTGGAGATCCATGTAGAATTGTGGATGCAATTGGCCTACGTTCATCGAGACCATCTATTGCTTAGTTTCGGCCACATGGACTACTTTCTTGGTTTCTTGAATTAGTGCGGGATTGTGGTTGCCTAATGGCTTAGTTCGACCGCACTTCTTGTTGTCTTGATTTGGAGATAATAACCAAAGTTGAAATAGTCTCATCCTCATAATTATAGAGAAACTAATGACACATAAATATCATGCTTAAATTAATGGAGATTAATTTAGTGGCTAAACTTGATGTGTAACATGTTTATATTATGTGCTCATAAATGTGTTATATGCTATATGTGATGAACCTTCAAAGAAAGTTTTAAGTCCTTAATTGCCATGCCATGATTAAAACACTTGTTTATACATGGTGATCTTGATGTGGGTTCGCCTCCGCGAGGTGCATTAATTTTATTCATGTATAAGCAAGATGAGGTTCATTAGTTTAATGTGGGCTTGCCTCCGCAAGGTACATTAAATTGAATGGTTCCTATGCGTTTAAAATGGTTGGACTTAATTAGGCGTCAAAACGGTTTTGGGCCTAGGCAAAAGATGAGATTAAACATGCTTTGGAAATTGGATTTCTCAAAGAATCTCATAAAAGGATCTAAGAATCATATGGGATATGATTGACATGATTGTCTACCTAATTAATTTATTTTTGAGCGGTCCACCTCCGTGGACTCAAAAGTTAAATTAAAGTTGGATCTTAGCCCAATTAAATTATATTATACATTGGATGTATATGAAGGTTATATAATTTAGTGGGAGTATTTGTTTGAAAAATACATTAATTATTTCTTTAATGAAAACCGGTACTTATTAAATTTTGAAAATTTTGCATATTTGTAGATAATGACTACTAACACTCAATCAATTTCGTTGCGATCGATCCTTGAGAAGGATAAGCTCCAAGAGAATGGTACGAACTTTATGGATTGGATCCGTAGCCTAAGAATTGTTCTTAGGCAAGAAGATAAGTTGTACATTCTCGTGGGCCTCTTCCTGCTGAACCAGAACATACTGCCCCTAGGGCAGAAAGAGACAATTACAAGAAACATCGTAATGATTCTAGAGATGTAAGCTGTCTCATGCTTGCTACTATATGCTCAAAACTCCAACAAAGTTTGGAACATTTGGAAGCCTATGAGATAGGCGTGGAGTTAAGAGCCATGTTTCAAAAGCAAACTAGGCAAGAGAGGTACAAGACCATCGTTGCATTCACTACTTGCAAAATGAATGAAGGGCAACATGTGAGTCCTCACATGCTGAAAATGAAAGGTTATGTAGAGCACCTTGAGAAACTTGGCTATCCAATCCCATTGGAGCTAGCCACGGATCTCATTCTTAATTCATTGCCTAAAAGTTATAATCAGTTTGTGATGAATTATAACATGCATGAAATGGATAAGAATCTCTCCAAGTTGCATGGGATGCTTAAAACTGCGGAGATGAAGATTACGGAGAAAGGTTCTCCCGTGCTCTTAGTTCATGATGGGAAGAAGGCTGGTGCCAAAGGAAAGGGTAAGAAAGTTGTCAAACCCAAAATAAGCAAGGCAGGTGTTGCCAAGGCTTCTGAGGCAAAACCCGATTCACAAAAGGATGCAATATGTTTTCATTGTCAAGAAATTGGTCATTGGAAACGTAATTGCAAAGCTTTCTTGGAAGAGCAAAAGAAGAAGAAGGGCAGCAAGGCTGCGTCGACTTCAGGTATCTATATGATAGATATTCTCCTTTCTACCACTGATTCTTGCGTATTGGATACCTGATGTGGTTCTCACATTTGTTTAAATGTGCAGGGTCTAAAGAATAGGAGACTGCTTAAAGATGGTGAAGTAGACCTACGCGTGGGGAATGGAGCAAGAGTTGCTGCATTAGCCGTAGGGACTTATGAAGTCACTTTACCTTCCGGATTAATTCTTGTTTTGAACAATTGTTATTATGTTCCGGATTTAAGTAGAAATATTATTTCAATTTCTTGTTTGGATAATGAAGGTTTTAAGTTCTTATTGAGAATAAGAAATTTTCTATTTATTTAAATGATGTGCTTTATGGTATTGCTAATTCATTTAATGGCCTTTATATCTTGGATGTCAAGGATGAAAATAATGACAATGTCTATCATATAAATAAGAAATCTAAACCTAATGATGTATATGATACTTATTTGTGGCATTGCCGTCTTGGTCATATTAATGAGAATCGTATCTCAAAAATCCATGGGGACGGACTTTGGGGTTCATGTGACCTTGAGTCATATGATACTTGTGAGTCGTGTCTTCTTGGAAAAATGACTAAGACACCTTTTACCAAGTTGGGTGAAAGGGCAAGCGACTTATTGGGGTTGATACATTCCGATGTATGCGGACCATTAAGCAGCAATGCTAGGGGAGGATTTCAATACTTCATAACCTTCACTGATGATTATAGTAGATTTGAGTATGTTTACCTAATGAAACATAAAAGTGAAGCATTTGAGATATTTAGAATATTTCAAAATGAAGTAGAAAAATAACTTGGCAAAAGTATTAAAGCACTTCGATCAGATCGTGGTGGAGAATACTTGAGTCAAGAATTTGATGATCATCTAAAGAATTGTGGAATAGTTTCACAATTAACTCCACCCGGAACACCACAATGGAATGGTGTGTCCGAGAGGAGAAATCGGACTTTGTTAGACATGGCTCGATCAATGATGAGTCAAGTTGATCTTCCAATATCCTTTTGGGGTTACGCTCTAGAAACCGCTGCTTTCACACTAAATCGTGTTCCAACTAAATCGGTTCAAAAGACTCCATATGAGATGTGGAGCGGAAAGAAAACTTGTTTATCTTTCATGAAAATTTGGGGTTGCAAAGCTTTTGTCAAAAGACTTGTCTCTGACAAACTTGCACACAAATCTGACAAATGTATTTTCGTGGGATATCCAAAGGAAACTAGAGGATATTACTTTTACAACCGAGAGGACAACAAAGTGTTTGTTGCCCGAACTGGTGTCTTTCTAGAGAAAGAGTTTCTCTCCAAAGAAATCAGTGGGAGTAAAATAAATCTTGAAGAAATTTGAGACCCAGAAAATAACATTGAACCAATAGTGGAACAAGAACAAGAACCACAAGTGAGTCCTCACATGCTGAAAATGAAAGGTTATGTAGAGCACCTTGAGAAACTTGGCTATCCAATCCCATTGGAGCTAGCCACGGATCTCATTCTTAATTCATTGCCTAAAAGTTATAACAGTTTGTGATGAATTATAACATGCATGAAATGGATAAGAATCTCTCCAAGTTGCATGGGATGCTTAAAACTGCGGAGATGAAGATTACGGAGAAAGGTTCTCCCGTGCTCTTAGTTCATGATGGGAAGAAGGCTGGTGCCAAAGGAAAGGGTAAGAAGTTGTCAAACCCAAAATAAGCAAGGCATGGTGTTGCCAAGGCTTCTGAGGCAAAACCCGATTCACAAAAGGATGCAATATGTTTTCATTGTCAAGAAATTGGTCATTGGAAACGTAATTGCAAAGCTTTCTTGGAAGAGCAAAAGAAGAAGAAGGGCAGCAAGGCTGCGTCGACTTCAGGTATCTATATGATAGATATTCTCCTTTCTACCACTGATTCTTGCGTATTGGATACCTGATGTGGTTCTCACATTTGTTTAAATGTGCAGGGTCTAAAGAATAGGAGACTGCTTAAAGATGGTGAAGTAGACCTACGCTGGGGAATGGAGCAAGAGTTCTGCATTAGCCGTAGGGACTTATGAAGTCACTTTACCTTCCGGATTAATTCTTGTTTTGAACAATTGTTATTATGTTTCCGGATTTAAGTAGAAATATTATTTCAATTTCTTGTTTGGATAATGAAGGTTTTAAGTTTCTTATTGAGAATAAGAAATTTTCTATTTATTTAAATGATGTGCTTTATGGTATTGCTAATTCATTTAATGGCCTTTATGTCTTGGATGTCAAGGATGAAAATAATGACAATGTCTATCATATAAATAAGAATCTAAACCTAATGATGTATATGATACTTATTTGTGGCATTGCCGTCTTGGTCATATTAATGAGAATCGTATCTCAAAACTCCATGGGGACGGACTTTTGGGTTCATGTTGTCGCGACCCCGGACCCCGCGGGCCCCGGGACCGCGATCTGGACGTCGACTCTAAAACCGAAACTCAGAAATACTGAAGTTAAAAATTCCATTTGACACCAAAAGGTAATAACCCAAAGTTTTACAAAACCAAGTTTAATAAAATCAATTACAACTAACATAACTTCCACAAGTTTATGCCCAACAAAATACAAATATACAAAATCCTAATGACGTCAATGTTTGGTACAAATACCCCAAATGGTTACACATTTACATAATGGGAACCAACCTATAATAACCTTCCCCAAAAGAACGGATCCACACTCGACGTCCTCGCTCTCGTGATCAGCGAGACTAATCCTTAGCACCTGGGGGGGGGTTAAGGAAAAACAAAGATAAAAGGAAAGGGGTGAGATAAATCTCAATAAGTTACTAATGCAACTACATGACATACTATGATGCAATAGGCAATAACAACAATAAATATCACATAGCATATAGCATTTATCATGTATCAGATAGCAGCGGAAATAAACACATAACAAAGGATATAGCCAAGGTTTTCCAAACCGGAACATCCAAATAAAGGGTCGCTGCGCAGCTTCAATAATCAACCAATCATCATCTTCATAATAGCATGAAAGCCGAAGAGAAAACCCCGGTACCGGAACCAATAACCAAGAAGTGTCACAAGGGACAGGAGACATGCCACAAAGTCATGCTCCACGAAATAGCTAAAATGCACACAAAGGAGCTAGCTCTTCTCACATCCAAGGCCAATCTGGAGGAGGGTAATAATGGGCAAAACATGGTCAACATCATAATGGACTTGGCCGTGCCATCATAATGTTTCGCTCGCCCAAACACACACAAAATACCAGCTGGACTTTCAAATAAATGCTAAGTAATAAATACTCGCTTAAATAAACAACTTAAGGTTCCTAAGTAGGGAACCAATCCAATTAAATCACCACAAAGGTAAACCAATACAATTCGCACAACAAAGATGCCCCACATTACCAAAACGGTACTTAAATAAATTCCATATCATTTTATTCACAAAAGAATCAAATCCAATCAAATAAGTGTTCCACGGTGTTATCTTAAGTTAATTAGAAGGATTAAACCTAAACTAGTTAAGCCTTAAGTCTTAAACCAAGCAAAAAGTCAAATTCCTGGAACAGGGGGCGGGCGGGCGCTTGGTATGGGGCAGGCGGGCGCCTGTTTGGCCAGTAGGTTTGGTCTTCAGAAAGGGGTATGTAGGCGGGCGCCTGGTCTACGGGCTGGGGGAAATTCCCAGCTGGGTTCTTCCATTTTTCCTTACCATTTTCACAATCTCTTAATCCAACACCACCAATGAAATCCTCAAGGTACCCAACCATGACTACCAACAAAGGGACCTTAACACACCCTTTACCAACAAAACCCAAGATTAAATCAAGACATTCATCCATTCACCATTTTTAGCCAAGAACTCAATAAATTCAAAATAAATTCAAAACTCAATCAAACTTCACAATTAACACATCAAACATCATATAAACATGACATGAACATATTAGCATCAAAATGGGGGAAAAGTAACTTACTTGCAAATTCTCAAAGTTGACGGAATTCAAATCTTTTTGGCTCTCTACGATCCTATCGACGATCTAAACAATGTTCACGTTTTAAGAAATGAGAGAAGATGAGAGGAAGAAGGAGAAAATTAAGAGAGAATGGAGAAGAGAAAAACTTACCCAAACTTGGAGGAGAGAGAGAGATTGCTGGGAGGAGGGAGTAGGGTGAGGGAGATGGAGTGTAAGAGGGAGAGGGTAGGAGTAGGGAGGGAGTAATTTGAAATGATACACCTAGCCCCCCTTCCCTTACTAACTAGCTCTACTAAGATACTCCCACTAATTTATTAAGACCCAAATAAAATACTAGGCATAAATATTATAACACATAAATTGCACACATAATTATTTAAATAAATAATAACTTAAATAAATAAATAAGCAAATAATTAAATAATTATTATTTAAATTACTAATAAAATAGAGCCTATATTTCGGGTCGTGACATTCACTCCCCCTTAAAGAAAATTCGACCCGAATTTTAACGAGACTCACCTTAAACAAAAAGCCACGGAAATTTCCTCTCGATCTCATCTCGAAGCTCCCACGTCGACTCCTCGATGTTATGATTCCTCCAAAGAACTCGAACCAACGCGATGCTCTTGCTCCTCAACTCTTGGACTTTGGAATCTAAGATCCGACCGGTCGTTCCTCATAACTCATATCGGGCTCAATATCCTCCGGTACCCTCGGTAACACGTGAGACGGATCATGAACATACTTCCGAAGCATAGAAACATGAAAAACGTTGTGCAACCGGTCCAAAGATGGCGGTAACGCAAGACGATACGCAAGAAGTCCAACCTTTCCAAAATCTCAAACGGACCAAAACCTCGGAGCCAACTTACCTTTCTTCCCAAATCTACGAATACCCACCTTTGAGATACTTTCAAGAACACCAAATCACCAACCTGAAAACTAAGATCTCGCCTTCGGTTGTCTGCGTAGCTCTTATGTCGACTCTGGGCTGTCTCAATCTATCCCGGATAACTCTAACCTTTTCAACTGAATCCCGAAGCAAATCAATACCCAAAACTTTCGCTCACCGACCTCATCCCAAAAAATAGGCGATCTACATTTCCTTCCATACAAAGCCTCAAACGGTGCCATCTCGATACTAGCCTGATAACTGTTGTTGTAAGAGAACTCACTAACGGTAGGTGCGAATCCCAAGAATCGGAAAAATCTATCGAACACGCTCGCAACATATCCTCCAAAATCTGAATAGTCCTCTCGGATTGACCATCTGTCTGAGGATGAAAAGCCGTGCTGAATCGCAATCTATACCCAAAGCTTCCTGAAACGCCTTCCAGAATCTAGAAGTAAACCTCGGGTCTCGATCTGACACAATACTAACCGGAACTCCATGCAATCTAACAATCTCGTCAATATAAAGGGTCGCAAGCTTCTCCATCGAATATCTGATGTCAATAGGCAAGAAATGGGCACTCTTGGTCAATCTATCCACTATTACCCAAACACTGTCATACTTCCTACGGGTACGAGGCAGTCCCGTAACGAAATCCATAGTCACATGCTCCCATTTCCACTCGGGAATCTCTAACGGCTGAAGCAATCCCGCGGGTCTCTGATGATCGGCTTTGACCTGCTGACACGTTAAACACTTCGAAACATACTCAGCTATTTCCCTTTTCATATTAATCCACCAAAATCGTTGCTTCAAATCCTGATACATTTTCGTACTACCCGGATGAATAGTATACCTCGATTTATGACCCTCATCAAGAACTCTCTGTTTAATTCCATCAACATCCGGAACACACAAACGACCACGGAAAGTCAAAACTCCACTCGAGCTAATAGAAAAATCCTCGAAATTCTTTTCCTTCAATTTACCCATTACCTTCACCAACTCGGGGTCTTCTTTCTGAGCCTCTTTTATTCTTTGATTTAGGGTCGGAGACACCCTAATATTCGCAAAAATATCCCCATGTCTCGATTCACGAGGAGACCAATCTAGAACATCCTCAAGCATTTTCCATTCACGAACCATCATCGAAGCCACATAAGATTTTCTACTAATCGCATCGGCTACCACATTCGCCTTTCCCGGATGATAAGAAATCGTGCAATCATAATCCTTCAACAATTCCATCCATCGACGCTGTCGGTTGTTCAATTCCTTCTGAGAGAATAGGTACTTCAAACTCTTGTGATCGGTAAAAATTTCAAACTTCGCTCCATAAAGGTAGTGCTTCCACTTGTGCAACGCAAATACTATAGCCGCTAACTCCATATCATGAGTCGGGTAATTCTTCTCACTAGGGGTCAACTTCCTCGAAGCATAAGCAATTACTTTCCCATTCTGCATCAACACACCACCCAAACCCTCTTTCGAGCATCACTATAAATCACTAGGCCATCGCTCCCATTAAGCAAAGTCAAGATCGGTGCGGTAGTCAACCTCTTCTTCAATTCCTCGAAACTCTTGTCACATTTCTCGGTCCACACAAACGGAACATTCTTCCGGGTCAACTGAGTCATCGGAGTAGCAATCCTCGAAAATCCCTCACTAAACCTTCGGTAATAACCGGCTAAACCCAGAAAACTACGAATCTCGGTCACTGACTCGGGTCTCTTCCAATCCACTATGGCTTCAATCTTTGAAGGATCCACCGAAATACCATCTTTCGAAATAACATGACCCAGAAATGACACCTTCTCGAGCCAGAATTCACATTTACTGAACTTCGCAAATAATTTCTCCCTCACAAGAACGGATAAAACTGTCCTCAAATGTTGCTCGTGCTCCTCTCGAGATTTCGAATAAACAAGAATGTCGTCGATGAAAACCACCACGAACGAATCAAGATACGGGTGGAAAATCCGGTCATCAAATCCATAAACACTGCAGGCGCGTTAGTCAACCAAACGGCATAACCAAGAACTCATAATGACCATACCGAGTGCGAAAAGCAGTCTTCGGAATATCCTCCGATCGAACCTTCAACTGATGGTACCCACTCCTCAAATCAAGCTTAGAGAAAACCACGGACCCTTGAAGCTGATCAAACAAATCATCAATATGCGGTAGAGGATACTTGTTCTTCACCGTAACCTGATTCAACTTTCTATAATCTATACACAACCTCAACGAACCATCTTTCTTCCGCACAAACAAAACCGGTGCTCCCACGGGGAAACACTAGGGCGGATAAACCCTCGATCAAGCAACTCTTGCAATTGAACCTTAATTCCTTCAACTCTGCGGGAGCTAACCTATAAGGCGCTTTCGAGATCGGAGCCGTACCCGGCAAAAGATCTATACAAAACTCAATCTCACGATCGGGAGGCATATCATACTCGGTAGAGAAAACATCGGGAAATTCCCGAACTACCCGAACACTATCAAAACTAGGGGATTCTTTCCTAGTATCAAGAACACTAGCCAAATACCCCTCACAACCACTATGCAATAATTTTCTCGCTTTCATAAAAGAAATTAAGCGAACCTTTCTACTCAGAGGACTAGCCTCAAACACAAATTTAGGCACATCGGGAATAGAAAAGGTAACAGTTTTCTTACGGCAATCAACGGAAGCATGAAACTGCTCAACCAATCCATACCCAAAATGACATCAAAGTCTTGGATAGGAAGAACTACCAAATCCGCACAAAGGACTCGACCACAAATAACCACATCACAAGCACGAAAGACTCGGTCAGAAACCAAGCATTCTCTTATAGGGGTCGACACCTCTAGCACGTACGGTAAAGACTCGAATGCAACATTTAACATGGAAGCAAATTGCACAGAAATGTATGAATGAGATGATCCTGGATCTACTAACGCTCGTGCGCTCACATTAGACACGAAATAATACCTCCAATAACGGATGGATCATCGGTAGCTTGTTGTTGATTCATGGCAAATACTCTTCCTTGGACTTTGGGCTTCCCGGTAGCATCCCTTTTCTGACCTTGATTATTACAACTCCGGACCCGGATGCTTGACCTCTACCTCTCGGGCAATCTTTTACAAAGTGACCCATTTGCCCACAATTTGTGCACCTTCCTTGCTTCTTCCAACAACGGTCTTCAGAATGACCTTCCTTTTGACAATACGAACAAAGCCTCCTAATTTGACTCCCTTGGTTCCCGGAAGTGGTACCCGGGTTCCTTGGGGTCGGTTGCCCTCGGTTGCCCTCGGAACTGAGATTGTCCCCCAAAGTTACCTCGATTTTCGATCCTCGGTTGTGACTTGCTCTGCGCTCCTTGCTTACTCGGGTTAGCTACCTCGGTCTTTCTCTTATGCTCCCAATATCTTGCTCTATAAGATAGGCTCGGTCCACCGCATCTTGGAATGTCACAATTCGTTGAGCAATCAGTTGAGTACGGATGGAGGTCTTCAATCCCCGAATAAATCTCATAGCCTTTTGTTCCTCGGTCCTCACCAAATAGTCGCAATACCGGGCTAATTCTATGAACTTAGCCAAATATTGTGCTATAGACAACACACCTTGCTCCAAGTTGAGCAGCTCGATCTCCTTTCGTTTTTGATCAACAACCGGAATGAAATGCTCCTTGAATTTGCGCACGAACAACTCCCCGCATACACCGTGCGAGTATCATCCCAAGTAGCTTTAACACCTTTCCACCAATGCTCGGCGGCTCCACAAGCTTGTAAGCCGCAAACCGGACCTTGTCCTCATCCGAACACCTAAAACACATCGTAAATTTTTCCATCGACTCGATCCACAACTCAGCTTTCCTTACATCCGGCTCCCCATTGAATTCAACCGGTTTCAACTTCAGAAATTGCTCCAAACCATACGAGGTGGTGCTTGCTCTACCCTCGGGCCTTGATCATGTATGGCCTTCATGGCCGCCTCAAACATGCCTTGAAACATGGCACGGGCTTCTTCCTTGTGTCATTCTGATTCTGAGCCCCGCTAGTACCTCCTCTGTTTCTTCTTCCAGACATTGAGAACAATTAACTGCATAAAACATCAACCGTTAATCACTCCGCACACTACTACCCACCTAGGTCATACTAATCCACCTAGACTTATACATAGAGCTAATGCCATAGCTCTGATACCAACTGTCGCGACCCCGGACCCCGCGGGCCCGGGACCGCGATCTGGACGTCGACTCTAAAACCGAAACTCAGAAATACTGAAGTTAAAAATTCCATTTGACACCAAAAGGTAATAACCCAAAGTTTTACAAAACCAATTTAATAAAATCAATTACAACTAACATAAACTTCCACAAGTTTATGCCCAACAAAATACAAATATACAAAATCCTAAATGACGTCATTGTTTGGTACAAATACCCAAAATGGTTACACATTTACATAATGGGAAACCAACCTATAATAACCTTCCCCAAAAGAACGGATCCACACTCGACGTCCTCGCTCTCGTGATCAGCGAGACTAATCCTTAGCACCTGGGGGGGGTTAAGGAAAAACAAAGATAAAAGGAAAGGGGTGAGATAAATCTCAATAAGTTACTAATGCAACTACATGACATACTATGATGCAATAGGCAATAACAACAATAAATATCACATAGCATATAGCATTTATCATGTATCAGATAGCAGCGGAAATAAACACATAACAAAGGATATAGCCAAGGTTTTCCAAACCGGAACATCCAAATAAAGGGTCGCTGCGTAGCTTCAATAATCAACCAATCATCATCTTCATAATAGCATGAAAGCCGAAGAGAAAACCCCGGTACCGGAACCAATAACCAAGAAGTGTCACAAGGGACAGGAGACATGCCACAAAGTCATGCTCCACGAAATAGCTAAAATGCACACAAAGGAGCTAGCTCTTCTCACATCCAAGGCCAATCTGGAGGAGGGTAATAATGGGGCAAAACAATGGTCAACATCATAATGGACTTGGCCGTGCCATCATAATGTTTCGCATCGCCCAAACACACACAAAATACCAGCTGGACTTTCAAATAAATGCTAAGTAATAAATACTCGCTTAAATAAACAACTTAAGGTTCCTAAGTAGGGAACCAATCCAATTAAATCACCACAAAGGTAAACCAATACAATTCGCACAACAAAGATGCCCCACATTACCAAAACGGTACTTAAATAAATTCCATATCATTTTTATTCACAAAGAATCAAATCCATCAAATAAGTGTTCCACGGTGTTATCTTAAGTTAATTAGAAGGATTAAACCTAAACTAGTTAAGCCTTTTAAGTCTTAAACCAAGCAAAAAGTCAAATTCCTGGAACAGGGGGCGGGCGGGCGCTTGGTATGGGGCAGGCGGGCGCCTGTTTGGCCAGTAGGTTTGGTCTTCAGAAAAAAGGGTGGTAGGCGGGCGCCTGGTCTACGGGCTGGGGAAATTCCCAGCTGGGTTCTTCCATTTTTCCTTACCATTTTCACAATCTCTTAATCCAACACCACCAATGAAATCCTCAAGGTACCCAAACCATAACTAACCAACAAAGGGACCTTAACAACACCCTTTACCAACAAAACCCAAGATTAAATCAAGACATTCATCCATTCACCATTTTTAGCCAAGAACTCAATAAATTCAAAATAAATTCAAAACTCAATCAAACTTCACAATTAACACATCAAACATCATATAAACATGACATGAACATATTAGCATCAAAATGGGGGAAAAGTAACTTACTTGCAAATTCTCAAAGTTGACGGAATTCAAATCTTTTTGGCTCTCTACGATCCTATCGACGATCTAAACAATGTTCACGTTTTAAGAAATGAGAGAAGATGAGAGGAAGAAGGAGAAAATTAAGAGAGAATGGAGAAGAGAAAAAAACTTACCCAAACTTGGAGGAGAGAGAGAGATTGCTGGGAGGAGGAGTAGGGTGAGGGAGATGAGTGTAAGAGGGAGAGGGTAGGAGTAGGGAGGGAGTAATTTGAAATGATACACCTAGCCCCCTTCCCTTACTAACTAGCTCTACTAAGATACTCCCACTAATTTATTAAGACCCAAATAAAATACTAGGCATAAATATTATAACACATAAATTGCACACATAATTATTTAAATAAATAATAACTTAAATAAAAAATAAGCAAGTAATTAAATAATAATTATTTAATTACTAATAAAATAGAGCCTATATTTCGGGTCGTGACACATGTGACCTTGAGTCATATGATACTTGTGAGTCGTGTCTTCTTGGAAAATGACTAAGACACCTTTTACCAAGTTGGGTGAAAGGGCAAGTGACTTATTGGGGTTGATACATTCCGATGTATGCGGACCATTAAGCAGGAATGCTAGGGGAGGATTTCAATACTTCATAACCTTCACTGATAATTATAGTAGATTTGAGTATGTTTACCTAATGAAACATAAAAGTGAAGCATTTGAGATATTAGAAATTTCAAAATGAAGTAGAAAAACAACTTGGCAAAAGTATTAAAGCACTTCGATCAGATCGTGGTGGAGAATACTGAAGTCAAGAATTTGATGATCATCTAAAGAATGTGGAATAGTTCACAATTAACTCCACCGGAACACCACAATGGAATGGTGGTCCCGAGAGGAGAAATCGGACTTTGTTAGACATGGCTCGATCAAATGAGTCAAGTTGATCTTCCAATATCCTTTTGGGGTTACGCTCAGAAACCGCTGCTTTCACACTAAATCGTGTTCCAACTAAATCGGTTCAAAGACTCCATATGAGATGTGGAGCGGAAAGAAAACTTGTTATCTTTCATGAAAATTTGGGGTTGCAAAGCTTTGTCAAAAGACTTGTCTCTGACAAACTTGCACACAAATCTGACAAATGTATTTTCGGGGATATCCAAAGGAAACTAGAGGATATTACTTTTACAACCGAGAGACAACAAGTGTTTGTTTGCCCGAACTGGTGTCTTTCTAGAGAAAGAGTTCTCTCCAAGAAATCAGTGGGAGTAAAATAAATCTTGAAGAAATTGAGACCAGAAAATAACATTGAACCAATAGGGGAACAAGAACAAGAACCACAAGTGAGTCCTCACATGCTGAAAATGAAAGGTTATGTAGAGCACCTTGAGAAACTTGGCTATCCAATCCCATTGGAGCTAGCCACGGATCTCATTCTTAATTCATTGCCTAAAAGTTATAATCAGTTTGTGATGAATTATAACATGCATGAATGGATAAGAATCTCTCCAAGTTGCATGGGATGCTTAAAACTGCGGAGATGAAAGATTACGGAGAAGGTTCTCCCGTGCTCTTAGTTCATGATGGGAAGAAGGCTGGTGCCAAAGGAAAGGGTAAGAAAGTTGTCAAACCCAAAATAAGCAAGGCAGGTGTTGCCAAGGCTTCTGAGGCAAAAACCGATTCACAAAAGGATGCAATATGTTTTCATTGTCAAGAAATTGGTCATTGGAAACGTAATTGCAAAGCTTTCTTGGAAGAGCAAAAGAAGAAGAAGGGCAGCAAGGCTGCGTCGACTTCAGGTATCTATATGATAGATATCTCCTTTCTACCACTGATTCTTGGGTATTGGATACCTGATGTGGTTCTCACATTTGTTTAAATGTGCAGGGTCTAAAGAATAGGAGACTGCTTAAAGATGGTGAAGTAGACCTACGCGTGGGGAATGGAGCAAGAGTTGCTGCATTAGCCGTAGGGACTTATGAAGTCACTTTACCTTCCGGATTAATTCTTGTTTTGAACAATTGTTATTATGTTCCGGATTTAAGTAGAAATATTATTTCAATTTCTTGTTTGGATAATGAAGGTTTAAGTTTCTTATTGAGAATAAGAAATTTTCTATTTATTTAAATGATGTGCTTTATGGTATTGCTAATTCATTTAATGGCCTTTATATCTTGGATGTCAAGGATGAAAATAATGACAATGTCTATCATATAAATAAGAAATCTAAACCTAATGATGTATATGATACTTATTTGTGGCATTGCCGTCTTGGTCATATTAATGAGAATCGTATCTCAAAACTCCATGGGGACGGACTTTTGGGTTCATGTGACCTTGAGTCATATGATACTTGTGAGTCGTGTCTTCTTGGAAAAATGACTAAGACACCTTTTACCAAGTTGGGTGAAAGGGCAAGCGACTTATTGGGGTTGATACATTCCGATGTATGCGGACCATTAAGCAGCAATGCTAGGGGAGGATTTCAATACTTCATAACCTTCACTGATAATTATAGTAGATTTGAGTATGTTTACCTAATGAAACATAAAAGTGAAGCATTTGAGATATTTAGAATATTTCAAATGAAGTAGAAAAACAACTTGGCAAAGTATATTAAAGCACTTCGATCAGATCGTGGTGGAGAATACTTGAGTCAAGAATTTGATGATCATCTAAAGAATTGTGGAATAGTTCACAATTAACTCCACCCGGAACACCACAATGGAATGGTGTGTCCGAGAGGAGAAATCGGACTTTGTTAGACATGGCTCGGATCAATGATGAGTCAAGTTGATCTTCCAATATCCTTTTGGGGTTACGCTCTAGAAACCGCTGCTTTCACACTAAATCGTGTTCCAACTAAATCGGTTCAAAAGACTCCATATGAGATGTGGAGCGGAAAGAAAACTTGTTTATCTTTCATGAAAATTTGGGGTTGCAAAGCTTTTGTCAAAAGACTTGTCTCTGACAAACTTGCACACAAATCTGACAAATGTATTTTCGTAGGATATCCAAAGGAAACTAGAGGATATTACTTTTACAACCGAGAGGACAACAAAGTGTTTGTTGCCCGAACTGGTGTCTTTTCTAGAGAAAGAGTTTCTCTCCAAAGAAATCAGTGGAGTAAAATAAATCTTGAAGAAATTGAGACCCAGAAAATAACATTGAACCAATAGTGGAACAAGAACAAGAACCACAAGGAGTTGTGGAACCTGTTCAAAATACACAAGCAACTCGCAGATCTAGTAGGTTACGATCCGAGCCCGAGAGATATGGATTTCTCGTAACGGATAGTAATGAGGTGGAAATCATTGAGAATGATGAACCGACAACCTACCAAGAGGCGATGTCTTCTCCTGATTTGGACAAGTGGCTTGGAGCCATGGAATCCGAATTGCAATCCATGCAAGACAATCAAGTTGGAATTTGATTGATGCACCCGAAGGTATAAAAACCATAGGATGCAAATGGGTCTTCAAGAAGAAGACTGACATGGATGGGAAGGTGCATACTTACAAAGCTAGACTTGTAGCGAAAGGTTATAGGCAAGTTCATGGTATTGACTATGATGAAACCTTTTCACCCGTAGCAATGATCAAGTCTATAAGAATTCTTCTTGCCATTGCCGCATATCATGACTATGAAATATGGCAAATGGATGTCAAAACCGCTTTCCTAAATGGAAAACTCCAAGAGGATGTGTCTATGACACAACCAAATGTTTTGAACAGAATTCTAAAGTATGCAAATTGCAAAACATCCATCTATGGATTGAAGCAAGCTTCAAGGAGTTGGAATCTCCGTTTTGATGAATCGGTCAAAGAGTTTGGTTTCATCAAGAACGAAGATGAGCCTTGTGTATACAAGAAGATTAGTGGGAGCATAGTGCTTTTCCTTGTTTTATACGTGGATGACATATTGCTCATTGGAAACGACATTCCTACACTTCAGTCTGTGAAGACTTGGTTAGGAAAGTGTTTTGCAATGAAAGATATGGGTGAAGCCGCATATATACTTGGCATTAAGATCTATAGAGATAGATCAAGGAGGCTACTTGGTTTAAGCCAAAGTACATACATTGACAAGGTCATTAGAAGATTCCGTATGGAAAATTCTAAGAGAGGCACCTTGCCCGGTATTACATGGAGTTTCTCTAAGCAAGACTCAATGTCCTAAGACAAACGATGAGCGTGAGAAAATGAATGATGTTCCATATGCTTCGGCAATTGGGTCCATCATGTATGCCATGATTTGTACTAGGCGGATGTATCTTATGCTTTGAGCATGACAAGTAGATACCAATCCGACCCTGGCGAAAATCACTGGGTAGCTGTAAAAGCGATTCTTAAGTACTTGAGAAGAACTAAAGACTCGTTTTTGGTCTATGGAGGAATGGAAGATGATCTCGTTCTAAATACTTACACGGATGCAAGCTTCCAAACCGACAAAGATGATAGCCGATCGCAATCGGATTTTGTGTTTATGTTAAATGGTGGAGCTGTAAGCTGGAAGAGTTCCAAGCAAAGTACAACCGTTGATTCTACAACGGAAGCTGAGTATATTGCTGCATCAGATGCTGCAAAGGAAGCTGTTTGGATTAAGAAGTTCATCACTTAACTTGAAGTGGTTCCTAGTATTGCTAATCCAATAGGCCTTTATTGCGATAATAATGGTGCTATTGCTCAAGCAAAGGAACCAAGAGCACATCAGAAATCTAAACACAAACTTAGGCGTTTTCATATCATTCGAGAGATCGTTGATAGGGGAGACGTAAATATATGCAGAGTACCTACTGATGACAATGTTGCGGACCCGCTAACAAAGGGACTTCCACAAGCCAAACATGATGGTCATGTTAGGTCCATGGGTATTAGATACATGGGAGATTGGGCCTAGGGCAAGTGGGAGATTGTTGGTAGTGGTGCCCTAGGCACGTTTAATAAACGTTGTAATTGTTATCATTTATTTCATATCAATAAAGAGATGTTTTGATTATTATTGTTGTTCATGTTTACTTATAATAATCTCCGTCCCTAGCACTTGTTAAGCACTAGTATAAAGACTAAATGATCATGGGATGATCATGTTAGATTTATGGGTACTTGTTTGAAACAAGGTACTGGACATGACCCGCTGAATGAGATTTATGTCATGGTCTATGTCGAACATATATCTCATATTAGTTATGTCATTCGAATCCTTAGACATGAAGTTATTATAGTCTTCCACTTGATGAACATTATGTTGACATATTCAAACGCTACCTTTAACGGGTAGTTATAAAGGGTATGATTGGCATAATCGGATTCAAGTAGGGAAGAGTAATAAGCTAAATGGATTTGTCCCTCTTCGGAGAGATGTCAAGCTTGGGCCTCTCGTAGGAATGATGTTAAAGAAATGTTCGGCGGGACTCAAGTGAATTGATTGGATCAATGTCATTGGATTATCAACATATTCGGAATCGAGAAAGTATTGAACAAAGACAAGTTGACTTGTTGACCATGACTTGTGTTCAATGACATCGTGGACAAAGGGATTGTGACATGTTCTAAAAGGAATGCGAACTTGTATCTAGTTATATTATTTGGGTAGGTATGACGGTTTGCTAGAACCTAATCATATCTTATGGTTTCATGTTTCAACCATTGCCAACTCAGTATAATCCTAGATGGTCACACACAATAGAACGAATCTTTAAAAGGACTATATTGGAATTTTGGAAATCTGGGAATCTGGGGAAGTGGGCGACCCACAGTATGGACTAGGGATGGCCAAAACCGGTTCCGGGCCCGGTTTCCGGTTCGGAACCGCCGGTTCCGGTTCGTCAAATGGGTGACCTTAACCGGCCCGCACTTACCCCGGTTCCGGTCCGGTTTGGCACAATACGGTTCCGGTTCGATCCGGTTCCGGTCCGGTTCCCGATAAAATTATTGAAAATAAGGGATTTTCGGTACGGTTCCGGTCCGTTCGGCATATATGTGACCCTGAAACCGGCCCGCATGCCTTGCGGTTCCGGTTTGTCCGGTTCCGGTTTCTTCCCCGGTTTGCTCCGGTTCCGGGCTTTTCCGGTCCGGTTCCGGTCCGGTTTTCTGGTTCCGGTCCGGTTCCGGTCCGGTTGGCCATCCCTAGTATGGACTGGGCGGCCACACACTTAGCTCAGTTTTGTACCAATTTGTTTCAGATAGTTGTGCGACCGCACAGTGGATTCTCGGCGGCCGCACAGTACTGTCGGGGGCAGTTTCCTAATTTGATTTGGAAAGGAATTTGGACGCGGTTTTAGACACAAGTTTCCTATTTGGAATATGTCTAACTTGTATATAAACAGCCAAATTCGGGCAGAACATATCATAGCTTTTGTGCAAGTCTCCAAAGAGTTTGAGAGAGTTTATTTTGTTCTAAGACACTTAGATTGAAGAACAAAATAATGTACAAAACAAAATTCCATATAGTTCATATTAATTGTGAAGTGTGTTTCATAATTGTTGGTCTAGCAACCAAGATCAAGAAGCTCCTTGATATTCGTTCGTGGTGTGGATACCGCTAGAGGGTGAAGCTCATCATCTTCAAAGTTCGTGTTCTTACTTTCTTCGTGATCAAAGCTTCAAATCTCCACCAAGATCAAAGCTAGAATTCAAAGTCATCAAGGGTTAGTTTTCCTCTATTCATGTTGTTGTATTTGACTAATCATATGAATGGATCTATGGATTTGGGTTTCATAAATTTTAAATGCTAAATTCCGCCTGCGCATGTTACATCAAAACCCAACACTAGACACGTTTAATAAACGTTGTAATTGTTATCATTTATTTCATATCAAAAAGAGAGTTTTGATTATTATTGTGTTCATGTTTACTTATAATAATCTCCCTCCCTAGTACTTGTTAAGCACTAGTATAAAGGCTAAATGATCATGAGATGATCATGTTAGATTTATGGGTACTTGTTTGGAACAAGGTACTGGACATGACCCGCTGTATGAGATTTATGCATGGTCTATGTCGTACATATATCTCATATTAGTTATGTCATTCGAATCCTTAGACATGAGTTATTATAGTCTTCCACTTGATGAAACATTATGTTTGACATATTCAAACGCTACCTTTAACCGGGTAGTTATATAAAGGGATGATTGGCATAATCGGATTCACGTAGGGAAGTGTAATAAGCTAAATGGATTTGTCCCTCTTCAGAGAGATGTCAAGCTTAGTCCTTCGTAGGAATGATGTGATGAAAATGTTCGGTCGGACTCAAAATGAATTGATTAGATCAATGTCATTTGTATTATCAACATATTCGGAATCGAGAAGTATTGAACAAAACAAGTTGACTTGTTGACCATGACTTGTGTTCAATGAGATCGTGGACAAAGGGATTGTGACATGTTCTAAGGAATGCGAACTGGTATCTAGTTATACTATTTATGTAGGTATGACGGTTTGCTAGAATCTAATCATATCTTATGTTTCATGTTTGAACCCATTGCCAAACTTAGTGTAATCTAGAGGGTCACACACAATAGAACGAATCTTAAATAAAGACTATATCGGAATATTGAGTCAAAGGACTTTGGAGGAATTTGGAAATTAGGGAAATCTGGGGTAGGTGTGCGACCACACAAAAGGGTTTGGGCGGCGCACAACTTGGCTCAAAAAGTACCAGAACCTTCCAGA